>JASAOG010000018.1:25000-567500 GCA_030265305.1 Biomphalaria pfeifferi | reverse complement strand
AGATTTATCTATTTAGATTTGTCTATTTAGGTTTGTCTATTTAGATTTGTCTATTTAGATTTGTCTATTTAGATTTGTCTATTTAGAGTATGTCCATTTTGGTGCGGTAGCTGAGTGGTTAAGCGCTTGGCTTCCCAACCTGGGGTCCTGGGTTTGAATTTCGGTAAAGTCTTGGATTTTTTGAGTTTTGAAATTTCTAGGGCGCCCGTGAGTCCTCCAAACTCTAATGGCTTTAGTTGGGGAAAGAAAATGAGGTTGGTTGTTGTGTTGGCCACATGACAAACTGCTCATTAACCGTTAGTCAAAGAAACAGATGACCTTAACATACTCTTCCCTATATATCGCAAAGTCTGAAAGAGGATTTTTACTTTACTGTCTATTGGTAGCTTGTAGTTTATAACAACAATTCATGCTAAAAATGTCAAATCCTGTCTTGAATTGAATTGTATTGAGGACTATAGGACGGACCTGTCTGTCTACCTTTATTGAGGACTATAGGACGGACCTGTCTGTCTACCTTTATTGAGGACTATAGGACGGACTTGTCTGTCTACCTTTATTGAGGACTATAAGACGGACCTGTCTGTCTACCTTTATTGAGGACTATAGGACGGACTTGTAGGGAGCAGCCTCTGACTTTGTATGATAATGCATACTCACTTTGTTATAAATAATCTTGAAAATTCGACGCATGCTCGTTAATTTGTAATCTAAAACCTTTTTTAAATCTGGGTCTTAAAGACGTTAGAGGACATTGAGGACCTTAGAGGATCTAGAGGTCCACTCGTGGATCGATGATCTTAGACCTCTCTGGTTCGTTTCTCTGTTCTGGACCAAGCCAATCATTTCAGCCGACCAGGCCTATTGAGTCATCTCTTGATAGCCTGACAAGTCAAGATAATCTTTGCTAAATTAGTTTCTCTTTCTTGAAACAGGCGAAGACTACCGTGTCAGAATAAATACGTCTCTATTTTGGGGACTGTGTGTATATGTCAGAGAAGGAGGTATGGCGTTCGTTACCCTGGCCTATGTAATAATGATGTTTTCTTTAAGGATACGTCAACTGGAGATGGCCACATCAATGGCTTCCGCGATGACCAAGGGGCAGTTTCAAGTGCACCTTGTCTCCGGGCATTGAAACAACAAGGACCTCAACACCGTTGGCGAACGGGATAAGCCCATAATGACTCCTTCCGCGCTCTGTTCTCACTCCACACGCGTGACGGTCGAGTGACTTTTAAATATATATTTAGTAGGCTGGGATATACAGAAGGGGAAACTTGGGTAGTTGGGAGGAGACCACAGGCCATATCAAGATACGTCCAGATGAAGTCCAGGCGCCAGAAGAGATTATCTAGACTGAAAGACAACATTTACAGCACGGCCATTACGTTGATTTTGTTTCCACTTAACCAAACGAAGGAAAAAAAATTGAAAGCGTCAACATTTATTTCTGTAAAGCAGCGTTTCTCAAATTGTGGGATATGGGGGGGGGGGGGGGGGGGAAAGCGATGCACTCTCAACGGGAACGTGACATTGTAACAACGAAAAGATGGGAGGGGTGCGGAGCCAGTCATATTTTTATTGCAGTTATCAATCCGTGTTTGACTAGAAATCAAATGATTTTATTACCAATGTTTGACAGATTAAAATATTTTAAAACGTAGTTTCATCTCCTAATTAACACTTAAAATGTTCACCATTTTCTCGAGAGGCGACTGCCACAATATCGATTCAAATCTTAGGGAAGAAGGTTTTTCAATACGTCTCCGCTAACGCGATTCTTCTCGACTCTTTTAGCATCGAAATTCTGGTCGACTATAATTCATCATTATGTTGACACCTTTTTTGGGGGGGGGGGGGGGGGGGGGGGGAATAAAAAGGTCCGCGGACAGAAGTCTTACTTAATGTGGAGATAATTGTTAGACGATTACATCCATTACAGACTTGCGTGCGCTGTATGTTAGTCAAACTTTTTTGAAATTATAGTCTTGTATTGTTTATGATATTTCTATTATTATAGAAGTATTATTATAGAAGTATTATTATAGAAGTATTATTATAGAAGTATTATTATAGAAGTATTATTATAGAAGTATTATTATAGAAGTATTATTATAGAAGTATTATTATAGAAGTATTATTATAGAAGTATTATTATAGAAGTATTATTATAGAAGTATTATTTATAAGACTTAATTTGATTTGCTACTTTTCTTTTTTTTTTTACCAAAAAGTAGTAGAGTTGAGCAGTAAAGCGCTTGGCTTCCGAACAAGGGGTCCCGGGTTCGGTCCTGTCGAAGATTGTGATTTTTAATTTCGGTATCTTTGGGTGCCTCCGAGTCCAACCAGCTCTAATGAGTACCTGATATTAGTTGGGGAAAAGTAAAGGCGGTTGGTCGTTGTGCTGGCCACAAGACACCTAGGACAAACAAGCCATTTTCAATGTACCAAAAAGGAATTTTTTTATTCGCAACTTCTACCAACTACGTATTTGAAAGACCTTTCAATGTCTTCAAAATAATAATTCTTTCCGCTTTAGCATTTATTAACACTTTCTTTCGTTCAATAGTTGCAAAAGTAGATAAAAAATAAGCTTCAAAATGGCGGTTGCCTAACAGCATACGTTTTTAATTAGGAAAGAGATAAAATGTAGATCTGCACCAGAGTTGAGATAAGACATTGGTGACATCCTTTCTTTGTACCAATTGACTCTTTGGGGATAGCACTACCATGTACAAGAATGTGAAATGTGTTATTGACAATTAAATTTTGTACGAGTTTTGTAACTGATCCACTTCTTCATGGACATCTGTCTTTGCACTATATTTGTTTAAAATTTATTCAGAATCAACAACTTCAATGGAGAAGTGGACGATTGAAATCTTAAGCATTTTGATTAATCATCAACTTGACCGGGACATATAAAACATTGGACTTTTTGTTTTCCTCGCAAAATGTCTCCCTTAGTATTATAATAGATTTGGTATACTCTTTAAATATTTTTATTTTATTATTTAATTATTTATTCTATTTTTATTTTTTAATTAACATAATTTTAAGTAGCCAACAGACTAAGATTTTATATTCGTTCTATTTCAACAATTTGTAATATTTGAGATCCCTACTTTTGGAAAAGCCTCCTTGATGTGTCCCATGTCCGACTGTCTCTATGTTGTCATGTTCAGAGCTAATAAGCGCAATAAAAAATAGAATATTATCATCATTTATAAAAGGGTCATAGAAAAAAGGGGAGAGAAGTGGCTCAAAAAAAAAAAACAACGTTTAATTTGTTCCAAAGATGTTTAGGTTTAAGATGAAGCGCCATCAACTCTTTTGTTCACATGTAGATTTGAACTTTTCAAAAACATATCAGTCAATCGCATTGTTCGCACTCCTGTCTTTCTATAACACATAAGCACGCTGCATACACCTCTAGAACAAATCAACACTCTGCACACACCTCTAAAACACATCAACACGCTGCACACACCTCTAGAACACGTCAACACGCTGCACACAACTCTAGAACACGTCAACAGGCTGCACAGACCTTTAAAGCACATCAACACGTTGCATACACCTTTAGAACACATCAACACGCTGCACACACCTCTAAAACACATCAAGACGCTGCACACACCTCTTTAACACATCTACACGCTGCACAAACCTCTAGAAAACATCAACACGCTGCACACACCTCTAAAACACGTCAACACGCTGCACACACCTCTAGAAAACATTAACACGCTCCACACACCTCTATAACACATCAACACGCTGCACGCACCTTTAGAACACATCAACACGATTCACACGCCTCTTGAACACATCAACATGATTCACACACCTCTAGAACACATGAACACGCTGCACACACCTCTAGAACACGTCAACACGTGCACACAACTCTAGAACACATAAACACGCTGCACACACCTCTAGAACACATCAATAAGCTGCACACACCTCTCGAACAAATCAACACGCTGCACAAACCTCTAGAACATGTCAACACGCTCCACACACCTCTAAAACACATCAAGACGCTGCACACACCTCTTTAACACATCTACACGCTGCACAAACCTCTAGAAAACATCAACACGCTGCACACACCTCTATAACACGTCAACGCGCTGCACACACCTTAAGAACACATCAACACGATTCACACGCCTCTTGAACACATCAACATGATTCACACACCTCTAGAACACGTCAACACGTGCACACAACTCTAGAACACATAAACACGCTGCACACACCACTAGAACACATCAATAAGCTGCACACACCTCTCGAACAAATCAACACGCTGCACAAACCTCAAAAACACATCAACACGCTGCACACACCTCTAGAAATCATCACCGCGCTCCAAACACATCTAGAACACATCAACACGCTGCACAAACCTCTAGAAAACATCAACACGCTGCACACACCTCTAGAACACGTCAACGCGCTGCACAAGCCTCTAGAACACATCAACACGCTGCAAACACTTCTAGAAACCATCAACACGCTGCACACCTCTAGAACACATCAACATGCTGCTCAAACCTATAGAAATCATCACCGCGCTCCACATTCCTCTAGAACACATCAACACGCTGCACACACCTCTTCGAAAACATCAACACGCAGCACAAACCTCTGGAACACCTCAACTCGCTGCACACACCTCTAGAAAAGATCAACATGCTGCACACACCTCTAGAAAACATCAACACGCTCCACAAACCTATAGAACACATTAATACGAACACATCTACACGCTCCACAAACCTATAGAACACATTAACACGCTACACACACCTCTAAAACACGTCAACACGCTGCACACACCTCTAAAACACGTCAACACGCTGCACACACCATTAGAACACATCAACACGATTCACACGCCTCTTGAACACATCAACATGATTTACACACCTCTAGAACACATCAACACGCTGCACTCACCTCTAGAACACATCACACGCTCCACACACCTGTAGAAAACATCACTGCGCTCTACACACCTTTATAACACATTAACATCTGCATACACCTCTATAACACATCAACACACTGCACACACCTCTCTAACACATCAACACGCTGCACACACCTCTAGAACACATCAACACGATTCACACGCCTCTAGAACACATCACCACGATTCACACACCTCTATAACACATCAACACGCTGCACACACCTCTAGAACACATCATCGCTCTACACACACCTCTAGAACACATCAACACGCTGCAAACACTTCTAGAAACCGTCAACACGATGCACACCTCTAGAACACATCAACACGCTGCACAAATCTGTAGAAATAATCAACACGCTGCACAAACCTCTAGAACAGCTCAACACGCTGCACACACCTCTAGAAAACATCAACACGCTGCACTAACCTCTAGAAGACATCAACACGCTGCACACACCTCTAGAAAACATCAATATGCTGTACACACTTCTAGAACACATCTACACGCTGCACACACCTCTAGAAAACATCAACACACTGCACACCTCTAGAACACATCAACACACTGCTCACACCTCTAGAAATCATCACCGCGCTTCACACACCTCTAGAACACATCAACACGCTGCATATACTTCTAGAACACATCAATGCGCTGCACGCACCTCTATAACACGTCATAACAAACTCGTTTTGATACTTTGTTTTGATCCTACTAGAGTGTATTATGCAGCTAATGTACGCAGCTATAATATAAGATCTGAACCAGTCAGCTGTGACTATAAAATACAAATACATCCGGGTTATTTTTAGTATTGTTTAAACCTTCCAATGTGAGGGATTACGCTTGAAAATATTAAGCATTAAGGTGCAAGCGTCTATTTATTAAGCTGAACTGATCTAAAGACATCAATGTGAACAAAATAAGTTAAATTAGTTTAAATTTCAACTTCACTACGTTGATTTGTAACAACAATGTGAACAGTGTCAAGAACTTGTCACTCGTCACATAGTTCTTCCTTGACTGTGACTATGATTGACTAGTAAGAAAGACACATAATGTCTCTAATACTACAGTTGAACGTGGATTATCCAGATTAATTGGAAGCCGGGTCTGTCCGGATATTTAGTCGTCCGGAGAACCCTATTCTGAATATTATATACGGTCCACCCACAATATAGAGAAAATTCATATGGGGGACGTTCGGAAGTCACTGCGGTCCTGACACACGAGACGTTCTACTTGATTAGTATCATTATTTTGTAGAGATTCTCGCGATTGGTAACAAAATTTGGCAGATCTCTCATCTAAATGTTTTGATTATTTTTGTACAAGTAATAACAAAAATATAACTGATATTAGAAAAAAACAACCTCCACATGTATCCTTAGATGACCAGGTGGTCCATGGGGTAGATGTTGTCATTACTATCTTTGGTCGAGGGTAAAAAGGGAGTCACGTGGTGAGCACAACGACCAACCGTCTTGTTTATCTTTTCTTTACTTTCAGACCTCCATTTCTTATGAAGTGTGTGTGTGTCTGCGTGTCCCTATTGGCTGATGTATTCTGATGTAACTACAAGTAAGTATATGGTTGATGAAGTGTGTGCGTGTCCCTATTGGCTGATGTATTCTGATGTAAATACAAGTAAGTATATGGTTGATGAAGTGTGTGTGCGTGCGTGTGTATGTGTGTGCGTGTCCATATTGGCTGATGTATTCTGATGTAACTACAAGTAAGTATATGGTTGATGAAGTGTGTGTGCGTGTGTGTGTGTGTGCGTGTCCCTATTGGCTGATGTATTCTGATGTAACTACAAGTAAGCATATGGTTGAAGTGACAAATGCCAGAAGTTGTACATACCCGGAGATATCGTCTCGGATGAAGTGACAAGTGCCAGAGGTTGTACATAGCCCGCGGAGATATCGTCTCGGATGAAGTGACAAGTGCCAGAAGTTGTACATACCCCGGAGATATCATCTCGGATGAAGTGACCAGTGGCAGAAGTTGTACAGACCCCGAAGATATCGTCTCGGAGGAAGTAACCAAACCTGAACTACTGGCGAGAAGTGCATGGTCCACAGTAGCACTTGCAAAACTAAAAAAAAATATGGAAAGACAAAGGTATAGCCTTCGGCACCTAACTCAGAGTGATGCTTACCCTGGTCATGGCCACATTCTTATATACGTGTAAGTCTTGAACACTGACTGCAGAGCTAGAGAGGAGGACCCTAGCAATGGAATTGAAATGCTGCAGAAAAATGTTGGAGTTCATGTTATTTAAATAACTCGAATCTATTTCGTGCTCGGAAAAAAAATGATCTCAGCATGCTTGTTCATCTCCAAATTTTTAAATTTCAATTTCAATTTATTTTTGACAACTCATTTTGTTTCGGCCAGTTTTGACAACTTTTATTTTTAATTGTTTAACGAGCCCAGCATGATTAGCAAAAATGTTAATTGAAAGACAAGAAGAACATCGGTCTGTCAGTCAGTTAAATTAAACCTTCTCTATCCCGCAGCTCGCCCCCCCCCCCCCCCCCGCACAAAAAAAAAGTTAATTGTTCTGTTGAAACATCGATTTCTCCAAGCCCTTAATCATGCTCAAAATAGATGCAAGGAATACTTGTGATCTTTGTAAATCGAACCCTTTTTATTCTATTTTCAATTAACGATGCAAATCGTATGCACATACATTTAAACTATATTTAAAACAAGATTAAGGAAGCAGTTCGAGTGTCATACGGCGTTATCTCAATTACAATTGCACATAATGAAAAAAACGTGTTTAAAATGGGTTCATTATTTACTTTTGGTTTTCTAAAAAAAAATAACCTCTAAAAAATTCTTTTAAGTAGGTCAATTGGGTGGCGATCTCTGTATCTGTACTTAAAATAGTTTCCCCAAAGTTTTCCGAATGACTGCCCTTTTTTTGTTTTTTTATTAATGAGCTATGCAAATGCATAAAATAAGAAAGGATTCAGGTTATCTCTGCTGTTTCTCTCCATTCTTTACTTCATAGGAGAAACCTCCTGACAGATGGTCAGTTTTAAATGTTCTCCTTCTGGTGTAATTAGTATTTCATTTCATCAATTGTGTTTGTATTTCCCGCGTATTAATAGATATCAAATAGGTGTGAATACATAATTTATATATAATTTACGTACCAGCTAATAAACCATAAAGTTACACTTAAAAAAAAAAGAGGTTAAACTAGTCGCGGTAGGTTCATATTCGTAATGGCTACAAAGGCTTAAAATGATTATCAGTCTCTGACTGATTGCTTTGAGATATCTTTTCTTTAATGTAATTCGGGGTTGATATCGCCAGTGACGTGTTATATGAGTGTTATATATTGTCGCAGTTAGTTTGGTGTAAAGTTTATTTGTCTAAATGTAAACAAATTGTGAGCACCGCTTTCTTCTAGATGTGATGATGTCATGTTGCATTTAGAACTTTGTGTAGAATATTTTTTCCTTGTCGCTCTGTCATGAAGCAGAGTGACGTCATTTGTCAACTTTTAGTTTGTTTTGAATTTTGCAATCTATAAAAGTTCAGTGCACTCTGGACCATCTACATTTCCAATCCAAGTCTTCGCCAATATTCGAACTCCAGACTCCTAGGCTCAGACAACAAACACTGCCTGGTCGTGCGGTATGCGCGCTGGACTGTCGTTCGGTTGTCTCGATTGTCCAGTTTCAAACCCTGCCCATCCCCCGTCGTCCTGCAGGAAGTTTGGACTAGCAAGCAGATTGAGAGACAAGCTGTATTTCTTTTGGGAGAGACAAGATGTATTTCTTTTGGAAGAGACAAGCTGTATTTCTTTTGAGAGTGACAAGCTGTATTTCTTTTGGAAGAGACAAGATGTATTTCTTTTGGGAGAGACAAGATGTATTTCTTTTGGAAGAGACACGATGTATTTCTTTTGAGAGTGACAAGCTGTATTTCTTTTGGAAGAGACAAGATGTATTTCTTTTGGGAGAGACAAGATGTATTTCTTTTGGAAGAGACACGATGTATTTCTTTTGAGAGTGACAAGCTGTAATTCTTTTGGAAGAGACAAGATGTATTTCTTTTAGAAGAGACAAGCTGTATTTCTTTTGGGAGAGACAAGCTGTATTTCTTTTGGGAGAGACAAGATGTATTTCTTTTGGAAGAGACAAGCTGTATTTCTTTTGAGAGTGACAAGCTGTATTTCTTTTGGAAGAGACAAGATGTATTTCTTTTGGGAGAGACAAGATGTATTTCTTTTGGAAGAGACACGATGTATTTCTTTTGAGAGTGACAAGCTGTAATTCTTTTGGAAGAGACAAGATGTATTTCTTTTAGAAGAGACAAGCTGTATTTCTTTTGGGAGAGACAAGTTGTATTTCGTTTGGTAGAGACAAGATGTATTTCTATTTGGAGAGAAAAGATGTATTTCTTTTGGGAGAGACAAGATGTATTTCTTTTGGGAGAGACAAGATGTATTTCTTTTGGGAGAGACAAGATGTATTTCTTTTGGAAGAGACACGATGTATTTCTTTTGAGAGTGACAAGCTGTATTTCTTTTGGAAGAGACAAGATGTATTTCTTTTAGAAGAGACAAGCTGTATTTCTTTTGGGAGAGACAAGCTGTATTTCTTTTGGGAGAGACAAGATGTATTTCTTTTGAGAGAGACAAGCTGTATTTCTTTTGGAAGAGACAAGATGTATTTCTTTTAGAAGAGACAAGCTGTATTTCTTTTGAGAGAGACAAGCTATATTTCTTTTGGAAGAGACAAGTTGTATTTCGTTTGGTAGAGACAAGATGTATTTCTATTTGGAGAGAAAAGATGTATTTCTTTTGGGAGAGACAAGATGTATTTCTTTTGGGAGAGACAAGATGTATTTCTTTTGGGAGAGACAAGATGTATTTCTTTTGAGAGAGACAAGCTGTATTTCTTTTGGTCCTGAATGCTTCTTTGTTTTTATCTTTTGGACAGCCTTAGCTATATCGCCTTGGATCTATTCTTGGTAGGACTCTTTCATCGATGTTTAGGGTGAGTTTTACTTAAGAGTGTTATGACATTCTTTATGTATTTATAGTTTTAGATTAGATTCTTGTGTTTATTTCTATAGGGTTTCAGTATTGACGCTACCCATTTCAACGCTGACCTTGTACTGTGGATGCTTACCCTGGACAGTGTTGTTGTCAACCTTGTCAGTGTTGTCCATCAGAAGTTCATGACAGTCCTTGTTTGCTTCTATCAGAGTTGATGTGCATTGACAGTTTCTGCAGTATCTGTTACAGAGACGAATCTTTTTGGTACAAATTGTAGACAAATTGATGTTGTTGAAGTCGATGCATAATCTTTGTAGTTATGCATAATCAAACATAATCAAAGGTGTTTGGTACATTAATTTTAAGTACTTAGTATGAATGTAATTATGATTTATTGTCTGTGAACATGATTTTTAGGAGTTATCATTCACATTACACATATCAATATCATTGTATCAATATCTTAGTATTATTTTAAATCATCAGCAACGTAGTTAATTCCTCTATGTACGACTGTGTGTGTATGGTGTGTCTGTTAGGCTGAACCAATGGATTGATTTAATCATAACTCAAAAGAAAATCCGGATTTAAGGGAGGGCTGGGTAAGGCTACATCCCCGAAGAACTCCACAAGAAAAGGACCTTCACAAACGAGAAATATATCTCGGAATTTCGACAAGTTAGAATTTTTAAAGTATTTTTTTTTCTCATTTTTAACGCTAGCACTTTAAGCCTTACGTCTTGTGGCAACAATTTCCTGATGAAGAAGTGTCCAATTGTAGTTATAGCATGTTCGGAATATGTAAATACCAGTACAGCTCCGAATTTACGGCAGTGCGTCTACCAAAGGGTTTACCTTCCACAAAAATCAAATATATACACTTTTGAAAATAAAATATGCATATTAAATAGTCTGTAAAAAAAATGAAAGTGAGATTAAATTTACAAGTACTCTAATTCGTTCTACTAAAATATAGCATGCTTTTTGTTCTAAGTATTTTTTATTCATAAAACTTTCGAAAAAGTGTAGGGACTCCACATACTTAAATCTGACCCTGTGTGTGTTCGTGTGTGCTATCCCTGTGTTATCGTTGTTTACTACTAGAAAAATCCTCTGTTCCCAAGGATTTATAAGTGACGCATGCGTGCTATCTTTCGTCATTTTGAAATCAATCTAACAATACATGTCCCTCTGTTCTCCAACTAATGAGATATAACTTAACATAAACACACAGACAGACAAACTAATGCAATTGAACAAAGACACTTGTATTCAATCAATTGTGTTTATTTTATTAAACAAATATACTCGCTGTTTCACCGTTCTCGTGTTGCAATAATAGCATTAATAATTACAATTTAGAAAAAGCCAAAATAAAAAAAAAGGCTTCACCAAAAGTAAGATGCAAATGAAAAAGAAGTTAAAGAGATATTTACACACAAATATTTGTGTAATAATTATATCCAGTGGCCATAAACAAGGTATGAGATTTATTGTTTAGTGATACACATTAAAAAAGAAAGATTGAAGAAATATAGATTTCATATATGTATTTTTTGTTTTATACAAGGCAATACTCATATCAACAAAAAGAAAAATATGTACATATAAAACAGTATAATAATCTCACGTAGGTGTCGCGTCCGCGCACGCGCAGAACAAGATTAAACCGACAGGCCAAGAAAAAGAAATTAAAAAAAAAAAGAAGTCTGTTTATGTAAATGAGTGCGTGTTGAATGTCTTTAGGCTTGGACATTTCGCGGCCTTACGGCGGTCACAGAGCCAGCCATAGGACATTCATAATTAACATCGACTTTTTGTTGCTTTGTTGTTGTTTTTTTATTGCAAGATATCAAAACAAACGCGCGAGCAAGTGCGCAGACACACAAGCACACACAAACAAGTACTCAGACACGCGCCAAAAAGACACACAGAGACACACATACACTGGTTTTAAGGTTTGCCCCCCCCCCACCCCCACCCCAGTATATTCACTACGACGGTAGAAAGATTCAATCAACACTGCGCAGCTATCTCCGCAACCAATCACTGATATAAGAATCTGATTGCCGCTTCACTTAATTCAACGTCCCAAAGGAGGGGAGGGGGTGTAACAGGGAGGCTTTCTATTTTTGTTATTCCTTAAAATCTCGCCAGGGGTATTTATTATTTGCCTAGTCCTTCTTGGCAGAAGTCGACTTTTTTAAAAAAATTACTGTTTATGAAAAGGAAAAAAAAAAAGGAATTTGAAATTCTAATTAAACTGTTAGAAATCGCTTTACACTCGCGCCCTCCTAGGGACGAATCTAGATCTGGTTTTAACAATTGTCTGGACCAGAGAGAAGCTAAGAACGGAGGTGGGTGGTGGAGGGTATCTTCACAGCTCATTGCGCTGTTTTGTTTACGCAAGGAATTGAGCTTAAACCCATAAGCTTAACACCTCTCTCTCTCTCTCAATCTTCGCGTCTTTCTTTTCACTATTTTCAAAATAGACAACACAAGCATAAAAAAAAAAACCTTTAAAAGAAAACACCTAAATGTGGACGAGCACTTAAACCCAGGCAGTCTTTGTAGAACTTCAATGTGATTACCAATTTAGAACTAAGTCTGCCGAGTGGCTTGCCTTGTTTCTGATGATCAAATGTATTAGAAATAATCATTAAAATAACACAATAAAATGTAAAAATAGTTTATCAGAAATTGGAAATTATTTTTTTTTTGGTTCATTGATGAAAAAAAAAACGATAATTATTGTAGGCTGGCATGTCACATCCGGAATAAGTTTAAGTTGACGCATGCGTATTAGACTATTTCGCCCACTCCTAAAAGTTTAATATTTTAAAATATTTCTGAATGATTTATATATACTCTGGAACCCCTTCGTACACATAACAATACATATCCATGAGTCCAAGCTGTCTGTTAATACGATAACAACACAGCCGATTTTTTTGTTTACCCTCTAAGTTCAACCGATAACAGACATTGCCAATATATAACCAGAGTTATATAATATAACCAGAGTTATACGTGAGAAATAAACAGACTAGCAGTCAGACAATAGTATTTATATAAATGAATCTATTAGGACTAGGACTGGTAAAAAATATGTATATATATATATATAGTATAGCCAAAGTCAGTGGCCGGCTGAAATAGATAATAGTTACAATATTGTAAATAATTTTTAAAAATGTAGACAATAAAATAAATTAGAAATGGGCGAACGAAACATATTCAGTATTCAGCATTTTTACATTAGCCATTTTGGACACAACAGTTTGAAATACATTTCGACTGTCAAATACTAAATAGTCTCTACTTTTCTAAAAATAAAAAAAAAATTAAGTGTGTTACCTTGTGAACAAATTAGTGTGTGTGTGTACATGATCGAGAGCATTCTACTTTGTATTTATGTGTGTGTGTGTGTGTTGTAGAGTTGAAAGTTGGACACTACAAGTGTAACTCGATCGCGTGATGTTGACGTAATTATCTTATCTTATCATATCTTATAAAGTATAGACGTTTCTTCTTCTAACATTTTAAACCCTTTTTTTTGTTTTGTTTTATTTTTCAAGCACCGACACAATATTTTGCAACTGAGACTATGACCAAGAACTGACACACACACACAGACTATGGCCAAGAACTGACACACACACACAGATTATGACCAATAACGGACACACACACAGAGACTATGGCCAAGAACTGACACACACACAGACTATGGCCAAGAACTGACACACACACAGACTATGACCAAGAACTGACACACACACAGACTATGGCCAAGAACTGACACATACACAGACTATGGCCAAGAACTGACACACACACAGAGACTATGGCAAAGAACTGATACACACACGCAGACTATGGCCAAGAACTGACACACATGCGCAGACTATGGCCAAAAGCTGACACACACACAGACTATTGCCAAGAACTGACACACCCACAGACTATGGCCAAGAACTGACACACACACAGACTATGGCAAAGAACTGATACACACACGCAGACTATGGCCAAGAACTGACACACATGCGCAGACTATGGCCAAAAGCTGACACACACACAGACTATTGCCAAGAACTGACACACCCACAGACTATGGCCAAGAACTGACACACACACACAGACTATGGCCAAGAACTGACACACACACAGACTATGTCCAAGAACTGACACACACACACACACACAGACAATGGCCAAGAACTGACACACACACAAACTATGGCCAAGAACTGACACACACACAGACTATGGCCAAGATCTGACACACACAGACTATGGCCAAGAGCTGACACACACACACAGACTATTGCCAAGAACTGACACACCCACAGACTATATCCAAGAACTGACACACACACACACAGACAATGGACAAGAACTGACACACACACACAAACTATGGCCAAGAGCTGACACACACACACACAATGGCCAAGATCTGACACACACAGACTATGGCCAAGAGCTGACACACACACACATAGACTATGGCCAAGATCTGACACACACAGACTATGGCCAAGAGCTGACACACACACAGACTATTGCCAAGAACTGATACACACACAGACTATGGCCAAGAACTGACACACACACACACACAGAGACAATGGCCAAGAACTGACACACACACACACACAAACTATGGCCAAGATCTGACACACACACACAGACTATGGCCAAGATCTGACACACACAGACTATGGCCAAGAGCTGACACACACACAGACTATTGCCAAGAACTGATACACCCACAGACTATGGCCAAGAACTGACACACACACACACACACACAGACAATGGCCAAGAACTGACACACACACACAAACTATGGCCAAGAACTGACACACACTCACAGACTATGGCCAAGATCTGACACACACAGACTATGGCCAAGAGCTGACACACACAGACTATTGCCAAGAACTGACACACACATACAGACTATGGCCAAGAACTGACACACACACACAGACTATGGCCAAGAACTGACACACACATACAGACTATGGCCAAGAACTGACACACACACACAGACTATGGCCAAGAACTGTCAGCGAGACTCTCCATTCACACACACGCAGACGCACACACACACGCAGACACACACACGCACATACACACACAGACTATTGCCAAGAACTGTCAGCGAGACTCTCCATTCACAGACACACACGCAGACTATTGCCAAGAACTGTCAGCGAGACTCCATTCAAACACACACACACACACACGAGGACACTGAAATATAAACTTTAGTCTCAGACATAGAGACGGAACAAAGATATATATATATATTTAAATCCAGTCCTTTTTATTCTCGATTTAAACTGAATAGTGATATTTAACTAATTATTAAAATGTCCATTTTATTCTGTCTAGTGCGCAAGCTGCAGAGTCGGGACCTGTAGATTTAATATAGACATGTTTGAAACATTCACTTAGTGAAGAATTTTAAATCAATATCCATTCAATACATAACCAAGACGTCTTCAAAAAATATATTTCTTTTTTTTTTTAAGTACAAGATAGTGCCCAATAGATCACAAGGTCTGAGAGGAGAACTCTGCTTTACTTTAGAAAGATAGTGTGATATACAACTGGAAGCCTTTAGCACTTATATTTGTAAGATTGTAGATTTATGTAACTTCTTTTATAACAAACTTTTTTTGAAATGATCGAAATATTCAAAAAAACACTTCACCATTATTCATACAGATTGTCATATTAAACAATAATCAGTCTTTGTTTACAAATACTTGCGTGTACAATATCAATCCTAAAATGTATAGTTTACCAAAACTTCTGTGTTCTGTAGCCTACAACTGATACAGCAAAAAAACAAAACAAACTTGCTATTGTTGGATTTGCCTCCATTTGATAAACTTCTATAAACTTATGTTACAACTAATTATACGTCTTGCAACTGGCAATGAAACTAAAAGACATAAAATGCTCGTGATGACACAATGATGTTATAAGTAACGACGACATCAATAAAGATCAACATAACATCTGCATGCTCATCATTTCCAGATATCACAAAGTTGTATCGATTGATTCTGGAGCTTATCAATAAGGATGCGATCAACCAGGAATTTAATATTTAAAAAAAAAGTATAATTTACCAAATGTGAAATGTTAATGAATAAAAAGAATGAATACTATTGAAGACACACACGTGGTGGTGTGGTGGTGTGGTGGTGTGGTGGTGTGGTGGTGTGGTGGTGTGGTGGTGTGGTGGTGTGGTGGTGTGGTGGTGTGGTGGTGTGGTGGTGTGGTGGTGTGGTGGTGTGGCTGACATAATTTTTATGTCTAGAATTTCGTTTCTTTGCACGTATGAGATTTATCTTTTGGGCTTTTCTTTTAAAACAAATTTAGTTTGTCTCATTGTGAATTTTGTATTTCTAGGTATTTTATTGAGTCTGTAGATCATTCATTGATTACAAGCGTGTGTACTTGTGAAGAGGGGGGTAAATGTGTGTATGTGATTGTTTCCCATGCATGCCAAACGATATTACAGCCTGTCAATGTAATTATTGACACTGACACAATAGACTGACACTTTATTTATAATAAATACAAAATACATTTCGACACTTTACCAAATTTAAAAAAAAATGGATAGAAATAGTTAATGAAAACACACACACACATACATATTTTCTTCCTTATTAACATGTTTTGTTGACATTCAAACATATCTGTTAAAAAGTGTCATTTATTCATGCTATTCCACAAACAGTTTGTACAAAATTTCAAGGCTGTGAAAATGCACAAAGAAACTTAAAACTTCGGTTGTTTTGACACATTTTGAATTGTTCCGTTTCTGATTACTCCGAGTTCGAATGTTCACAAAACAGACTTAAACATAATATACCATATACATAAGCCTGTGATTCAAGGGATTAGGTTTTGCACACGAAGTAAACATGAAGAGAGAATCTATCGTTCGATATGTTGCGCTGGTTGTCACTGCACACAGACACTCTACCGGTATTCTCTATATCATGTATAGACTTCACAGAGTGACACAACAGTCATTCACGTCGAAGAAGACAAAAAAACAAAAAAAAAAAACAGAAAAAAAAAGGGGGGGGGGGGGTTGTACAGGGTTCGGGGGTGTGGGCCGAGATAGAACATAACCTTAAACTCACTATATATATTTACAACATTATAGCACGGTATCTTCTGGGGAGTTATTTTATTATCTTTCAGTAAGGTATAGTTCTGGGTCTATTACCTGTTAAGGTATTTTGCCCAAATTCAAACGTATGGTTTTCCGTGTTGCCATGCAGCGTCATCATTGGGTTTCGGGCCTTCGCGAACTTCGCGCTGCGGCCTAACCTGATACCCTTTAGACCTTCGTCTCTGAGCTGCTCCTGTAACTTGAGCCTATGAAACAACTAAATGATTTCGGGCTTTTCATCTTCCTGTGACAGTCATCTGCTGGCGGATCAAACAATCGCAACCCCCTGGTGGTTGCTGTGTCACATTAGACACGAGCAGAACATCCATTATCATTTCAGAAGTAGTTTCTGTCAAAAATGTTCGGGAATTTTAACTCAATTACATTTTTTTTGTTAATTACGTTAAGAGATTTTTTTAAAAGGTGGACATCCAAGGCGAATTCTATGTCGTAAAGACCATATGCTTCATTGTCGTAAAATCTGTGTTCCGTTTTGGGAAATGCTGGAAAAGCGTGACGTATTTGCGTTCTTACACATCACGAGATTCTATGTCGCTTAGCCTATAGGTTTCATTTTGCAGTAAAAGATTCATTCTTCTTGGGAAAAGATGGTTTTCAAAGAGAGGAGAGTGTGTTCAGTGCAAAAAACATCGCATCCATTTTGTCTGAATTACGTGATCCGCAGACGACAAGATCCCTCCATTCGTTCCAAGCCTGATAGAGAAATGTCAACCACATACATCTATCAACGTTGCCCGCATAGTTTGCCCAAAAGAACTGATTGATCAAAGTTGATATTGGCAGATTTGATTTATTTCATCACTTCCCGTTCTCTTCCTTTTTTCCCACTGTTGACCATTGTATGGCACTTAGCCTTTAGTGTATTCTTAAAGGCTAGGTCCAATGTCAAGCCATCGCCCCTACCATGTTGTTAGTGGACAGATTCAGGCCACTGGACGGGATATTGGGGATCGTTCCGTAGGACGAAGCGAAAGATGGCGACTGCAACGACGAAGGGAAAGAGGAAGAGGGGAAAGATGGCGATTGGAGGGAGGAGGCGAACGACGGGGACTGCAGGGTGCTGTGAAACTGGTTGGAAAACCCTCCTCCGAGCCCGCCTCCAAGTCCTCCACCTAGTCCTCCACCAAGACCGCCGGACATCTGGGAGTGGTGGTATCCTCCGCCCAAGCCTTGGCCCCCCATGTGGTTCATGTAGGGGTTCATGGAGTGCATCGAGGGGCTGAAGGACGGGGCGCCGAACCCAGAGAACGGCTTGCTGTCCCTAAGGAAGTCGGACATGGCCACCATTCCTTTCTTGCCTTTCTTGCTCTTGGTCGACATCTTCCGGTTTCGTGTCTGGATCCCGTCCTTCTTCATGGTCAGCGGCCGGTTAACCTGGAGAGCAACAAGAGGAAAACAATTAATAATCCTGCGTGATTTAAAACAGTGTTGTGCTGAAAACTTTGAGTTTTGGTTGTTCAAAAAAAAAAAAAGTCTTCTGTAGAGAATTGAAAATAATCCCTCCATTTTTTTTAGAGTTCATCATAAATCTTTTGACATAACATACAAAAAAATAGACTTTTCTTACCAACAGCTAAAGCTATGTAGTCCCATTATATTTCTCTTACAGATTGCTATGTATTTTATTTTGGTCTGTAACCCAATAAGAGCCAAAATTTTACTTTACATAGCGCTATGTATTTGTGTTAATCGCACGCATCATTCGAGCAGAATCAATAGCGTTAGTCCAAGTTTTAGCTATGTATTTTGTACGTGTATAGAGCTTCTAAACATAAGTGACTACTTTTTAGTACGACGAACATCGACAATGCTAGGAATTAATTACTTACGACTTAATAAAACTTTTTTTTTTCAAGTTGAAATGTACACATAAAAATAGCATTTGGTGTTAAAACAAAGGGACAAGGGGTAAGGGGCCCATATCGTTTGGTGTTAAAACAAAAGTAAAAGGGGTAATGGGCCCTATTAATACCAGAGATACACCCACTCCAGCAGTATGACTCATATAGAAGAACATTCATAATCTTCACGCCTGAAACAAATATCTAGGCTCCTCCCTAGAACGAAAGCAGCGTCTATCATTATATTATGATAATTATAACCTATTTATGTTTCTGTAGTGGCTTGTATTTATTCTTTTCTTCTCGTGTTCTCGTCTAAGTCTCTGAGTCTATATCTTTCTCTCACTCGACTCCCCTTCAATATATTTATTCAGTTTATTGGTAATTGAAAACCCGATATTTAAAAAATAGCTGGTATACTATCCCCCCCCCCCCCCTACTTTTCTGTTTACAGATCTTTTCTGTATTAAGGAAAGAGTATGTGAATTGGGAAAGAGGGGGGTGGGCGGTGAGGGATCTAGGGCGAGGGGTCTAATAACCATTTCCTCTTGTGTGCGACGTATTGTTTGTGAAGAGTATGGACAGAGCGGAAGAAATAGGGAGAGAGAGAGAGAGGCACAGTCTCAAATACCTCCCCCCTGTACCAGATACATGATATTACCCAAGCTAATTTCATAAGTATTGGATAAATATCCTGAGCCGAGCGGCAGATGAGGGCTTCAAGAGGAATTTACAAACCAGTTCTCAGTGGGGTTTTTCAGGTTTGAAGTCGGTTTGGGTTTCATACGGCCCGGGCCGTAGCAATAGTATAATTATCTTTTAGTTTGGAGAACAATGGTAATAGGAAAGAGTAGGCAAGCAAAAGAGAAGGGGGAGGTCGAAGAGGAAAGGATTTGGGTAGACAGGGGGAGATAAATAGTACGGTATGGTAGACTAAGTGAAATAAAGTATCGGAGTTATAGTTCGTTGTTGTTTAAACACAATATCTTGTGGCCCGTTGTTTATCGTCGGATATTTTTGTGTTTAGTTGATAATGTGTCTGGAAAGATTGTATGAATATTGGTGGGGAAAAAAAGTTAGGGCTATACTATACATAGATATAAGCCATAAGTCAAAATACTCTTTTATGTTCCAATACAGTACATGCATAGATATAATATTAATGTTGACAACAATGTCTACTACAAAATTCTTGAGGCAATGTGTAAGTATGTATGTGTGTGTATGGTGTTTGTGTGTGTGAAACATTAAGTAGAAAAAAAATTACCCAAAGCCGCGGGGTGACGTATTTTAACAGTTTGACCAAACCGTGAGGAGGTGCTAACCAGCCTCGAAACGTTTGACTATATAATGGTATGAAGCCGCTAAAGCTAGGTCCATATAGTACATTTGATATGTAGTACTATGAATTATAAGTGCACATAGAATTATTATTTAATTAGTATTTAATCTTTAAAATGAAGTTTTACAAATTAGCATAAAAAAATAATTTTTTTTAAAGAAAAGGTTCAATGATAAACACCATTATATTTTTTAAGCAGATAATTTAAATCAAGGTAATTTAAATTTACTTAAATATTACGAATTTTAAAAGCACACAATTGAAAAGATTATCAGGCTACATAAAGACGTACATTGTGAACCGACAAATATCAAACGCCAATGAGACCCCAAAGAGTAGACTAGGATTATGATGGCTTGATGCGACTCAAGAAATTTAACATGGGAAAAGTATGTGAAGATTTGAAGAAAATGGCGGTGAACCAGCGCCATTACGTGGCTGTAGATTCACTTGGTGGGATTTTATAAAAAAAAAAAAAAATCACTGTTCATAAATGTTTCTTAATTCTATGATTAGGAACTTGATATATAATTGGGCGGGGGAGGGAGGGTCGCTTTTTATGTCTCCCCTTAGCTCAAGACTTGTCTGATTTCTCTTAACTTATATAGGTTACGAGTATTGACCACTCTCAGTTATTGTCCACTACATAAAAGTAGCGTCCACTTCTAGTTTTGATCGGCCAGTAACCTCACTGAGAAACGGAAATGACCACTTTATATCCCTTTGGGTGGAGTATGGAGGGGAGAGACCGGTGAGCGAGTCTACACATGTGCAGCCTGCTAGGTCAGAGGTCAACACTTGGTAGACTATGTGACGTAATATACCGCGATGCACTATGGGGCGGGCGGAGGGGTGGTGTGAAGGATGAAGAACGTTGATGTCATGGCCCCCCCCCCCCCCCCCACTGAGGCATTTATTCCGCTTCAACAGCAACATCAACTTATTTATGCAAAGAAAGTTTTATCATTGCACATTATCACGGCTTTTATCATGGTTTTATCATTGCACATTGCACATTATCACGGTCGAGGCATATCAGACATTCAAAAACATTTGAAATAAAAAGCAAACAATAAAACAATGGTGTTATTTTTAAAAAAATATTCTCTTTACAATTGTACGACAAACTTGGTGCAAATGTTGAATGCTTCAAACTGTTTTTAACAGAATGTGAGTGTGTGTGTTTGTGTGTGTGTGAGAGAGAGAGAGAGAGAGGGTAAGAGGACTATAAAGTGGAGGCTATGGGTTCTAATTGGGGAAAAAAATTACTCACTCCATTATTTTGTTATTGAAGTTTTGTGCATGTCTATGTTTGGGTGGGGATAAGTTTTATTTTAACAAAGTTGCTTACAGTCCGAAAACAACTTTGGAAAATTGTTACATCCTTTGAAAAGTGCATCAAATGAACCAGGGACCTACGTCCTCGTGTAAGTCAACACTATTAGCATCTAAATAAATGCCGGCGACTCTAACAGTTTCACAACAGATATTTCTGTTCAAAGCATTATATATCGAACTAATCAAATCGACCCTTTAATTTCCTTGCAGCAAGGTTTGACTCTGTCTTTAGATACATCAAACGCGGGTTTAATCCTGTAATTGGCTACTGAATTCGAAACAGGATGCCCTGTTTTCCGGAAACTCCGCGGTAGAAGAAGCAGCCAACGTCCCGAATGGCCTGCTTGAAGAGGTTTAATATCATAGCGGCACTCTCTGAAGCTCAACGGAACCGGATATTGCCTCTCTTGCGTGGAGTAATGAAAGTAGAACATTTGAAATTCGTGTTCTCCATACGAACATTGGAAATCAATGTAACGCAGGAAGCCTATAGAATACCTCGTGGGGAAATCACTGGAAAATGTTCTTATGTTGAAATGAGACTGGAACCCATGAGAGGAAAAGAAGCTAGAAAGCCAAGACTAGCAACAAGGCGACATAGATGCACAAGCACAGCGTATGCAAAGCTTACATTGGATTAACTAGAAGGAGACATTGACATTGAAGTCCATTTTTGAAGTCAGTGACTCCACGTTGACAGTGACTGCATGAAGACAGTGACTACATGAAGACAGTTACATGAAGACAGTTACATGAAGACAGTGACTACATGAAGACAGTTACATGAAGACAGTGACTACATGAAGACAGTGACTACATGAAGACAGTGACTACATGAAATACGACAAAAAAATGTGTAAACAATTTAAGTTCATAAGTTGTCTATAAAATGCCTCCTTTGACCTTGACACTTTTTCTTAGAGAAAATTTTAAACATAAACTGTGGAGAAAGTGCCTAATGTGGAAATCACTGCGCAGTTTATCCCAGACTGGTTTGTCTGAACCGACATCGAAGAGCGCAATAAATCACGTGACTTTTAGAATGTCCCAATTCGCTTTTTCTTTCTTACATGGCATTTTGTTAGAAATATAAAAGCATGCACACCAATAGATTTGTTTCGCTATTTCCCGAGGGCCCTTTATTTACTTGGTAAAAACATTGTCAAGCTAAAAACATGCAAAAGAAAAAGTAACGAAATAAAATTACAAAAGAAAACTATATGGAACTACGCGACTACACAAATATCTATTTATCGTAACCTCGAGGGAGACAGAAAACATGGCTGTTGGCGCCACTCGGACGAGATTCGCGTGCTAAGGCCATAGTATTGACGGACCTCCGTTTATCCCAGTTGCATTGTGTCGCGGCGGACTCAACGAACGTGCGGAAGAAAAAGATGCGCCCAAGGGGCCGATTGGGTGACCGAGGGGAGGTTCTTAGACCTTTTCGCCTCCTAATAGCCTAATAGCCCCTTTGTCTCCACGATTATAATAGCTTATTTCTCCCTGACACAAATTTCTCTCTAAAAACATGTTTTAAAAATCGTACTTCAATATCAGGTTTGATCAAATCTTTTTTTTTTTTTTAAAGTTACCTTCTATAGTAGTCCACGGACTAGAAACCCCAACCTCAGCAATATGATAAACTGTTCAGGATCTTACGTTCGTTTCTACAAATACAGAAACACTCACTGACACCGCGTTACTCTGAAACGAACCACTACCCTATGGCGATGCCACGCAGGTTTAATACGAACAAATCACTCCATAAGATTAAAAAAATAATAAAAACATGTAAAAATGATATATTAAAAAAAAAATTTTTTTAAATACGTCAATTATATAACTTAAAATAAATGAAGAAAAAAAAAGCCCAAACCGCGTATTGAACTCGAGTGCGTCATCTTCTTGAACGAAAGCTGAGATAATCTATCAATAAACTTTAAGCAGCTTTAAATTCACTGAACCACTCAGTTATCGGTACACTACGGCTGACTTACGGCATGTTTTGTTTTTTAAATTCAATTTATAGCCTAATTTAAATGTATTTCTTCTATACTTTGAAAAATTATAACGGTCAAACCAGAATTTTCCAATTTGGCCAACGAGCTAGTAATTATTTTCTCAGCGATATACATCAAAAGTTAAATTCATAGGAAAATCGCTATAGCCGTTTTTATGAGATCTGGGTTCCAGATTCCTGGGTCCATGAAATTCACACTTAAACAGCGGTATTGTAATAATGTTTAATAGCATTTAATGATTTCTGAGCAATGTGTGTATAAAATGGGTACTCTGGTTTCATATTTGAAATATTACATATAGTGAAAATGCTACATATAATGTATTTGTTTTTCTCGCCTTTCTTTGTTACTTCCACATTATTGTTGTTCCATTCAACCCGGAAGTGAACAAGATTTTGAGATTTATGGCTTAGGGCAGGGGTGGGCAAATTACGACGCGCGGGCCACATGCGGTCCGCCGGAGGGTTTTATGCGCCCGCCGACACCTCCAAAAATCAGGTGTGCCCACAGTATATACACATAAAATGCAAATATTAAAAATAATATCTATATAAGTAAATGAAACTGTCTCATAAAAATTTTCAAGTATACGAAGATTATGCTTATTGACTATACACTCAATTGAAGACATTTTCTCTTGAGTGTTGGATAGGCTTGGAACAAGTTTACAGTGTTTTATTTTTTTAATAAAAAAAGATCCCAACCATAAACTCTAAACAAGAAAGTTTGCATAAAGTTTCATAAAATTATATTTTAATATATATGAAACAATGCACGGTTATCAGAATTATCAGAGCTATGGAGTGTTATCCTCTGGCAGTTTCGATTCATGAACAAAATAATTCAAAGCATCCGCTAGCTTAGCCTGGGCAAGGCAAACGAGAAGAATATTATATCTCAAGGAAGAACCTGTTTTGTAACATGAAGGACATTGACTGTGACTTTGTTACCAATATTTCTAAGGAAGAATGGAAGACAGATTTCATGTTTTTAATTATTTCATTTGCAATTAGTTGCTTACAGATAAATGCAAATGAATGTTAAATCTTTTCAAACAAGGCTTTCCCATTTCTACAAGCAAGCAAAATAAAACATTTTGTTGTCATTTTCATTTGCTGAAAGGGGAAACTATTTCTAGTGAAATTATTAAAAGTACAACACTTATTAAGATTCCTGAATTGTGCAATTTATAAAAGCAAAGTTCCAGTCAGTACTTGCACGGGAGTCTTATGGGTGCCAGAAACTGTATTTCCACACTTGAAAAACCTTGCTGCTGTTCACACTATTTAATTACACATACATCTGTTGTTCTTCTTCTTCGTTCTCACTTTACATGTTGTAGGGTTCAGATCAGTAATCTTATATCTGAGTAAAACCGCACAGTGGGTCAGGCAGTCTTTGGATGATTTGGGGGCCAGATTCTTCTTCGGGTCTCTTGATTTAGTATGCACCATTGAAGGACATGATCAGCATTCTCTGGTGAAGCTCCACAAGGGCAGGTTTCGCTCATCTCAACATTTAACTTCCGGAACCTATATTATTGTCTCATTCAGTGAGCAAGCATCTTTTTTGTGGAAACTAAACAAGTATAATCACTGGTCAATGTTGACTGACTGTAATTTGACAGCAGCCACAAGGGTAACAACTAGTAAGATAGTTTCACAGTTCCGGAACATTATGCACGAGTGTAAAAAGTAAAATACTGCACATTAAGTACAACTGTATATTTGTGGGGAATATTGTGATATAAAATGACAACTGCAATGTATAAAAATAGTTCAACAAATAGTTTCAAACATTCCTTACCCCCCTTGGTGTCATTTTTCAACGTGGAGTGTGGGGAAAACAAGACAAAATCGTGACTATAATACAATTTAAATATTAAATAGAAGACATTCTACACAGTTAGCTAAATTTCTAAGTTATATATCTATCTATATATATATATATATATATATATATATATATATACATGTGCGGCCCGCCATTCCCAAATTTTTTACAAATGTGGCCCTCGATACAAAAAGGTTGCCCACCCCTGGCTTAGAGAGATGTACGTGTGAGTTTCTTGTTGCAGTTCAGTTCAACAGTGGCTCCATCCTCTGAGTCAAAGTCGTGATGATTTGTTCATGTCGAATTCTTCACATGTCAACATAGGCTTAGAAACACATTTTCGCTAATCTATGCAATCTACGTACTTTAAAATAGACACACACACGCTCGTGCACACACACACACACACACGATTTGCTGCACTGTTAAGGGAAAAAAAGATAAATGTCATTTAAACTAAAATTAACTCAACTAATTAATCGATGATATTTGTCGGACGATAAACTCCCAATAAAAGTATACTATGAAATTGTATGTTCCGCTGTTGTTTTTATTTTTGTTCCCATTAAAATGTATTACAATCTGATAAGGTGTAGCCACTGCAATGAACGTGAAGACCCACAGATCAATTCACAATGTTAACATTAATAACGCGTAACAAACAAAAGTCCGACAAAGAGAAAGCAAGCCTTACAATGAGGCTTTGACTAATGTCCATGTTGACTTGTTAGACATTGTCCAATTTAAAACAAAAGCAAGTTAAATGCAAGAAATGTTGTTTAAAAAGCTTGCTTACATTGGGTGAAATTGCATCAATTTTGAACACACAAAAAAAAAAGAAAGTTGCTCGGGTTTGAATTTGAACTCAACTTAATCCGAGAATCGGAAGTGGGAGAATCTAGGTGTAAAAATTTTGTCGAGACAGACCGAGTGACCGATTAAAGCTCGAAAAAAAAGTTCTGATGGTCACAAGACCATCTATGGTGCCATACAGGATGAAACAGGGTGGAGGGCATGGACTAACCATGAGATCTATCAATTGTATGAAGACCCACCAATAGTGAACGAAATAAAAAAGTATATACTACGTTGGGAAGGTCACCTTGAAAGAATGTCAGACAACAGAGGGGCGAAAATCGTATACAGACAAAAACCAAAAGGCAGGCGACCCAAAGGCAGACCCCGAATGCGATGGATAGATGATGTGGAAGCAGATCTGAAGCAGCTTGGGGTTAGGGCGTGGAGACGAAAGGCCCAGGAGAGATCTGAATGGAAGGATGTGTTAAAGCAGGCCAGAGCCCTCCATGGGCTGTAGCGCCACTGGGATGGATGGATGGTCACAATACCAAACTTCTTTTAAAGAGCATTCTTAAGGGCACAGTGACGCACACTATTAGGTGGAAGACATTTAGGAAGAGTAAAAACAAAACAAACCCAAAAAGTTTATCCAATGGGAACATAAAAATGAAGACAAATGGCGTGAAGTTTGAGTTTACTCTGGTCCCGCACGAGATTACGTTCAATTCGTAGAAGTCTTAATAAGACTCTTAATCTAAGTTTAAACCCAGATTTCAAGATGATCAAACACACAATGCTTTAATCAGGTCTTCATTTACACAAAGACTATTGCTACATAGATTGAACTCATACACAGGGCCTGTTTTGGAATAGTATTATTTCATTTAACTTATAAAAACTTGAAATAACTTTGGGAACAATAATTTTTATTACAATATGTATTACAATACATTTCATCTTGAGATGAAATGAAATACATGTAGTCCACTTTATTCATAATATAAAATGATATTTAAATAAGTATAACTCACTACAAAAAACACGTCGTCTGGTGAACCCAAGACAGCTTATGAAAGTGCCGCTTATCTTGCATCATTCACACTGCATAGCTACCAACCACTCGCTGCTTCTTCTCACCGTCACCATAGAAACATACACACACTTCATAACACTACGGCAATATTTATGTGGACCGCAAGAAAGAGAGAGGGGCCTTAAGATACAGCTTTTGTAGGTTATACTAAAATCCAGAACTGTTACAATTCATGTGTTTAATGGAAAGCAGTGAAATTTGGGCAAGTTTTTAATAAACTTTTAAATCTAAACTTAATTTATGACTTCAAGAATAAACCGCGTTGCAAGATTCCATTAACAATTAATAAGATCAAAATTAACAATGATGTGTTTCTTTGACGGCCATATTGTATCAGGTCACTTCGCTATGTCTGGTAATGAAAAAGTCACACATACACTCGTCAGTGGGGCTAGTAAAAGGGAGGGGGGGACTCTAACGTGTCTCGCGCAAGCACACTATGGTGTGACACGGTCTATTGATTTTCACGCTACCGAGATCGCGTGCTGTGTCGCTCACGGTGGACCGCGAATCAAAAGTGCCATGTGTTGATCTGTTTGTTTTCTGTCGGGCGCTAGTGAGTATGTGTAGTTGAGAGCGTGCGTGTCGCGGGCGCACAGGCGTATGCACTTTATCGCTAAGTACGCATGTAGATGTTGTTTGTCTGTGCGTTCACAACATGCTGTTAGCGCAGCTAAGCCCGAAATGAATGACTTAGCCCCCATTTAAACTGGCATTAGCGAAGCCCCTATTCCCAATAGCATATTAGAGCTGTTTCAAGTCTCCGTTGTTGTTTTTTTGTTTTGTTTTGTTTACGCCTCTTTAAATTGCTTCTCCTTCTCTCTTCTTTCTCTCTCAACACCCCTCTCTATTTCTCACTCTGACAATTCTCTTTGGCTCTTTTTTATTTTTTTCATTCTCTCTCTCTTTGTGTCTCCATGTTTCTTCCTCGTTCTCTTTCTCTTCTATTCAATCTTTCTCTCCTTCGTTCCCCATGGCCAGCTTCGTTTGCCTCTCTATAACATGCAAGAGGCGACATTCTCCCAGGATGTGATCTGTTTCCTCGTCCTCTCAACAGTGGCGGCATCGTGAATGGAAGTTACCACCATATCGTCCAAAGTACGCATCTATCGGGCAGAGACCTACACTAAACTGGACAATGACTGCCCTGTGAATCATTTCGGTGTGACCACCAAATAGCCATTCAATCTAGTTTCAACAACTGTCTTTTTTTTTTTAATGTATTGATTTTATATAGCGCATATTTCATGCTTATAGCATGCTCATTTCCCTTGGTCTAATCTCTTTTGTTGACCAGCGTGTGTGTGTGTGTGTATCCTTTAGATGCTCAGAAAACACTACTCAGCTCGAATCGGGTGTTGAACACGAGCTTACTTGATAGGTAGCCAAGAAGTTCTTGGTGGGGATGTGAAAAAGGCTTGCTAACCAGTCCTAAACCCCCATCGCCCCGTTCCCCAACGGGACCCATACAAGTGGTGATGGTCAACCCACGGGTGCGATGTGCATAAGGAGGGCCCCCACGTGGGGCGGAGAACCAGCATGCTTCAACTGAGTTCTCTTCTTTTATCGGACTAGATCCAGATTCGTAAAGAAATCACATCCACATCCCTGGGCGATGCGAGAGACAAAACGAATTTATTATGCAAGTGTATGCACCCAGCTAATCGGGTCGGGATATAAATATATAAAAAGGTTAAACAACCAGGCATTCCCCACCAGCACGACATAATCTAGGCACAGCCATTTCCTCATTATCACACGGTTCGTCGTGTGACAGCCTTTGGTGTGACAACGTTGCGTGTCCCTAGCTCGTAAAAACCACCCAATATCCTATTTTGTCCCACAAACAGCCTCGGTCTAAGTTTTTATATTTCTGTTATCCGACACTGTGATCCAGGACTCGATGCTGTGCCAAATGGTAGAAATGAGGTTAACACCAAGGGAAAAGCTATATTTGACTCGATTCCTTATTTTTTTAAATGACGGAATCTTTACAACTGTGTAGGGATCTCTAGCATGAGGATAAGGGGATCTTTTTTTTTATCGTCTAAAAAAATTTAAATATACACCCTTGCTTGTATCTAACATTGAAATATTGTATTTTAAATGGAAGGGCCTGTAGAGGACAGCCTCTGAGTTTATCTTCTCTATGTAATCTTATTTTATAAGCACAGACTTAGACCTTTAGTTTTCCATTCAACAAGTCTCTTATACTGTTAATTAAAAGAAACATAAAGGAGACAGGAATTAATAGGATGCTTCTGCATTACTATGAAAAGTAAAAAGTTAGTTATTTATTAACTACATTCTGTTAGAACATTCACAGTATTTCAAAATGTTTATATATATATATTATTTTACTGATTATTAGAAAAAGAAACAAAAAAGACAAATCTCACTACATTATAACTACGTAATATCCCCCTCAGTACAAGCTCTAATAAAGCATTCATGTTTCGTAGGTAGCAAGCTTCGCCCTCGCGCCACAACCACATGAAACAGCCGCTAGTTACATGTCGATACGAGAGACTAGGGAGGGAACAAATTTAGTGCCTGTGTTTGAAAACTTAATCAAGCGGTCCACCACTGGACGAGGGCGACACGGTGACGGCAGTGGCTACTCGGACGACGATGTGATCGCTCCATGCTAACGGTGAAGGCTGGTGCTACTAATCAAGTGGCCTCTCCAGGATCGCTGGAAGTGAACTAAAATGGCGGGGGCAGCTTAAGTGGAAGTATTTCTTGAACCCTCTACCCGGTCCTACTTTGGCCAAATTAGAGCGTCTTAAAGAGAACAACTAGCGGGTATTTCTTAAGGGCAGCATGGCGTCTTCTTCTTTATGCTTGTTAAAAAGAAAAGGGGGAAAAAAGAACAACGAGGAGGGGGAGAGAATCACGACATACAGAAAAGGTGTGTGGAAAATAAAGGCTTTTCTTCCTTTAGTTTGCATCTCCAGGGGGCCCCGCCTCGCTGTTCGGCTCGCCCACCGTGCAACTTCCTGGGAGTCACCTATGAACGTCCCCGCGAGCTAGGCGACCCATTATCTCCCAGCAGTGGGGGGACTCATTCACGCTTTTCGCCGCTCTTTAAATGAACCCTCCGAGAGTTGATTTAAGGAGGCCGGCGTCAGAGGTTTGCCAAGACATAACAATACAAAGAATTGACGTTTGTACAATCTACATGCGGGTATAGTGATTGTATAGAAACTTAACATAGAAGAAAACACTTTTCTGCATTTTTCATAGGAACATAAACTGGTGCCCAATTTTGTGATGTGTGATAAGAATAGCGTCTATTTAACGAAAGATAAATATATTGCTATTTGAAAAACATTAAATATGTGTCATAGTATGACAGTATGTCAGAATACCCAGCGTTAATGTTTAAAAACTATTTGAATCCTTAGGTTGAGATGAATCTTTCTTACACTTAAAAAAAAACCTTGACAGGTAAATGGGTTTGAAAGTCGTATATATCCAGACAGATCAATATCGTAGCATCTAATAATAGTATTTTATGAGGAACCGTCTTCTTCTTCTTCGTTCTCATTATTATATTGTAGCGTTCAGATGACTAGACCAATATATGAGATGAACTGCGCAGTGGTTTCAGGGAGCTCTCCATATAGTTTTCTTAATATTGGGGTGTTTTGGGGGCCAGTGTCTTGTTCGGGCCTCTTGATAAAGAATGCAGCTTTGAAGGACATAGCATTCTCTAATGCATGGGCAAATTTCACTGGTTCAGTTTATTAGCTTCCGGAATATGTGTTTTCTCATTCTGTCGGGTCCGGTTCTTAGGCGAAAGATTAGACGTTGATCTTTCGGGATAGCTTGTAATACTCGTCGTATTTCTAGTGGTTCGGGTGAGAGCTTGTCCCTTTCTCCTTTATTCTATTTACTTTTAGTTTCTTCATTTCTTCTGGATGAACCGTCTTGGATGGCAACGATATTGTCGTATCGGAGTTAACACTGAAATGGGAGAAACCGGGAAAAAAGTTGCCATTTTCAGACATTTTCAGATATTTTTAGATATTTTCAGACATTTTCAGATATTTTCAGAAATTTTTTAGAAATTTTCAGACATTTTCATTATTTTCAGACATTTTCATTATTTTCAGACATTTTCAGATATTTTCAGATATTTTCAGATATAATGAAATGTGTGTGACCTGAATCTCTTTAACCTCTGTTTGTGATTTGTGTGTTTATGGCAGCCAAAGTAACTTAGTAGAAAAAAAAATGTTTCGGGGGAGGGGAGAGCATATTGATAGCATGTGCTTATTATCAATCTCGATTTTGTTATAATTAAAATAATTATGTTTCTTGTTCGTTGTATTTACTATTTAAAAAAAACTATTTGTAAAAATCTATAGTTCAGTCTCCAGCACGCCATCTCTTTGTCTTGTTTTTGTTTCCTCTTAATATTCTTTTAAGCTTCCCTAAACGTGAGAGAGAGAAATGACAAGTCTTAGTGTCCCAGGCCAAAGAACGGGAGGAGGAAAATGACAAGTGCCAGTGATTTCAACGGCGGACATTTTGGACCAACCAGCCTATGTGTGTTATTAACAACTGGCGAATGCACATTTGTTTCACGTGCTGTTGGGGGGGAGGGGGGCTTTTTTCACATTTTTAAAAATAATGTGGTGAGTCCAGCCCCCCTCAGGGCCAAAGGGTGTTGTTGAGGGGGGGGGGGGAGTATTCAGCCACCAGCCACCTTTCTGTTTGACGATTTGTTTTGTTTCTTTGTGGAGCTGGCTCCCCCATCTATTCGCCCCTATTCTCCAGCGTAGCAGGTGTAATGAAGGGCCTCAAACGACGTCCGCAAGAGGGGGGCCCCCAACGACTGGCTAGTAAACGTTACGCTGTTTCAATTACCCTGCTCATCAGAGCCATTTTCGCGAGAGCGCCACTCAGGGGACGAGTGACATGGACGTCCATTCGCATTTCGTCAGTGTTTACGCATGCATAGCGATTTTCACCACCTCCCATCTAACCCTTTTTATTATTAGACACTTTGGCGACTGTCGCTGGCGGGACGTTAGCATTTAAAGTGATGTCGCAGCGTCTTGTAATTAATTTTATTTACACAAATAAACACCTATTTCATTATAGGTCTACAAATATTTATAAGAGAGTAAGATCAAGTCATCGAAAACAGTATAAGTAACTGTAGTAGATGTCTTGCCACTGAGAGTAAAATATTGAAGATTTTCATACATTGGGTTCAATCTACACCTATGCTTAAATTAGGAAATATTGATTAGCGAAGTATTTTTATTTGTTTATATAATAGTTATTGGTAGACGCGGTGGCAAAGTGCTTGGTATCTGAAACGAGAAGCCCAGAGTTTGAATCCTGATAAAGAATTGGATTTTTAATTTCTGGATCCTTAGGGCGCCTGTGAGTCCACACAGCATCAATGGGTACCTGAGATCAGATGAGGAAAAGGAAAGGCGGTTGGTCGTTGTGCTGGACACATGACAAGGTCCGAAAAGGGAGCCTTACTTACTTGATCTCTCTCTCTTCAGAATTAATTACTAATTTGAATTATTGAATTGGCAACAGTGAAACTTCACTATGGCGTAAAAGTTCCCTTTCAGACCCTTTAGTCTATAGGGCAGATGATGTAAAGGTCATCTCTTTCGTGGCCTACGGTTAACGAGAGTGTGACGTGGCCAGCACAACGACCAACCGCCTTTACTTTCCCTAGTCATGTCAGGCACCCATTAGAGCTGGGTGGTCTCAGAGTCGCCCTAAGATCCCGTAGAAAGAGGTCATTAAATTTGTCTATTTATTTCTAAACGTCTCCCAATCTTTTTCTTTTCACACTTATGCGTGTGGCTATAAGCTTTCCACTATATCACAAACACATTTTTTCATATCGCGTTCTCGTTTTTTTTTTTTTTATCTTACTGTATTTTATTGTTTCAAGAACGTAAACAGAGTCTTAAAACTCAAAATTTAGACAAAGAGCATATTACTGGGGTTAATGTTTAGTGTGTAATCTCCTATAATGTTTAGGTCACCTTTTTTTCACACTGCCACATGTAGTGTCAGACTGCCACATGTAGTGACACACTGCCACATGTAGTGACACACTGCCACATGGAATGACACACAGCCACATGTAGTGTCACACTGCTACATTTTAGGTCAAGCTGCTACATCTAATGCCACACTGACACATCACAGGAAACACTACTACATCTAAAGTCACACTGCCACATCTATTGATGACGAGGATGATTTATCTCAGAAAAATCTGCGCACGTGAAGCCGGAATTGAAAAAAAATCTTCCTCGATATTCGAACTCGATACTCATGGACTGGCAGTCAAGAATGTTTCTACTTTCTGAATAGTCATACCTTTCTGAACGCATCGCACGCAAGCGTCTTTTTACGTTTTCATCCTCCTTTCTTCCCCCAACCTCTACCCATCCCACCATCTTGTTTTCTTTCACGACGACACTTCTGTCCAATCAAAAGGATGGCCGCCAAGCAGTCGCCGAAAGAACGGATTTTCGCTCATACCTAAGGTGTGTGTGTGAGTGTGTGCGTCTGCACGTATGCATGCTTCGCGAGTGTTTGAATATGTGTGCATGCCATACAGCTTCTGTGTGCGCTTCAAAGCCTGACATGAAAGGGTGACGTAGTTCTAACTCGAGAAAACCGGTGGACAGCACAACAATGATGTCCTAGAACACTCCTAATTAACTGGAAGACATGTCTTGACCAAACACAGCTGAAGGAATCAACATGTTTAAAACCAAAATGACTTGACTTAACTAAGGCTCAGCTAAATACAATTACTTCATGGAGACAGTCGCCAGCTCGAATACAAGAAGCAGTGTTTCCCTAACTGTGTTCCGTGGAAACCAAGTGTTCCGCGAGGCCGGAATAGGTGTTTCCCGAGCTATTGTAATAACTAATTAGTAGGCCACCACGTGAATTAATCTCTCTTAAAAAACTAAGCAAAGTGTTCCGCTAAATACTCAGAATGTGCGAAGTGTTCCATACAGGAAAAAGTTTGGGAAACACAATCTACTGGATACTGGATTGGAGAAGGGAAAGTTGAAGAAATCCAGGAGTCCTCGTTGAACCAACAGGAAGTAGTGTTAGCTAGTGCCTTACCTGCTTTTCCCACCGCTGAGAGACTCTATTCCATCAAAACAACTACATCAACAACACAGCCAGTGAAGTATCCCCTTTATGGGCCCAAAGAGCCAACGTTTAGATAGCATTTAAAGTTAAGAGTCCTGCCCAGCAGTAACTTATTTACTTACATCACGTGACCTTCCTATTTCAAGTAGTCCAAAGGTTTGGAGCCCCTTTCTACAATTACAACCGACCTTTACTGAGATTTGAACCCGGGATTATTACAAATGTGGCAGAGAGTAATAGCCATATCTCAAAAAGAGTATCCAGTTGAAGGAAGTCAAGAAGGAGAAGTGAGATGCAAGGTGGGGGAAAGGGTTGCTCTTAGTGCACTCAAACCTTCTCGACATGCCTTCAAACTTCTGGCTACACGTAGACTTAGACAGTATTACTCGGCCTTGTTTGATCCTCGTTTTGAGAGGGAGAAAAAAATAAAAAGAAGTCTGACCTTGACATTACAAACGATTACGGATGAGTGGAGATGATAAATAAGGAGGCAACGTCTGCTAAGGAAGGATGTGACATTGGGGTTCTGGCGGGGAAATGACGACAGGAGTAAATAGAAGCATTAGAGGTGGCAATGAGCTTTTTTTTTTTCCGAGGACAATAATATGCACATGGGGGCGAAGAAAGTAAAAAAAAAAAAAAGTAAATTTCACCTCTCAGGACACCTGTTTCTGTGACCTGTGGTTAACAAGGGTATCATTTGGCCAGCACAACGACCAACCGCCTTTACTGTTCCCCAACTAATGCCAGGTACCTATTAGAGCTGGGTGGACTCAGAGGCGACCGAAGATGCTGAAATTAAAAATCAAAGTCTTCACCAGGATTCGAACCCCGGTCTCCCGTTTGGAAGCCCAGCGATTTACCACTCGGCCGATATGCTCCCTATCGGGACGAAGGGAGAGAAAAATTCTCTTTACATATTGACATTTATTTAAAAAAAATTAGTAACTGGAATTGGAATTGTTTATTAGATTTTACCGGAGCTTATTTTGAAATAGGTTAATCTTTCACTTTATTTGAGTATACATTGTACAGACATGATTAAGTTACTTTACGCTGATCTATACATCCCAATACATCACAACCTATCTATACATCCCAATACATCACAACCTATTTGAACAGGAATAAAATCTTGTTTTTAAATTTAAAGTTGTCACACTAATAACAGAGCTTCTCACTACTTGCAGGGCTTCTCACTACTTGCAGGGCTCCTCACCTCTTGCAGGGCTCCTCACTACTTGCAGGGCTCCTCACTACTTGCAGGGCTGCTCACTACTTACAGGGCTTCTCGCTACTTGCAGGGCTCCACACCTCTTGCAGGGTTCCTCACTACTTGCAGGGCTCCTCACTACTTGCAGGGCTCCTCACTACTTGCAGGGCTACTCACCTCTTGCAGGGCTACTCACCTTACTCACTTCCTTTTCAAGTGACGAAAAGAAACCGGGCAAAGAAAATGTCCCAGGAGTGACAAATGACGGACAAATAGCTTGAATTGATAATAACTGGACACCCGTAATAAGCTAATTGCAACACCCTTCCCCCCTTCCTAACACATGGTCTTGTTAAAAAAAAAGCTGGGGCATCCAATGCGACTAAAAAGAAACTTCAAGGGTAAAAGAAAGAAACGGACAGATTTAAAGCATATCCAAAGGCCAGAGGGGAGTCTCTAAACGCCCTTCCCCCTCCACGCCCTTTCATTCTGCAACCCCCGACGGAAAAGAAGCAGTGCTCGGGTTTCCGTCTGTCCGTTCACTTCGCTGGAAGGGCATAATTTTCTTGGTAGGATTATTATCTGGGGGATGTCGGCGGTTTGCCGGCCGCTTTGTAAAGAGGAAGGCTGGGGGAACAAAAAAAAAAAATGGCCAAACGAATAGGGCGCAACTAGGCGAGGACAAGAGGTGAGTCTGACAGTCAAATGACCAGCGGCTCCACGGGCCAGTAATCGTCAAGCTTCCTAAAAGGTAGCGGACATTTTTTTATGAGTGTCCCCGTACAGTACTGCCCAAACACCTTTAGTTTCCCACCTCCTAGTGCTAAAGTTAGTTTTATGTTCAAATTAGAGAGAGAGAGAGAGACATAGAGGTTGGAGCGATGAAGTTTACGAGAGAACACAAGTTCGTTTACAGTGAATCCTATGCTATTATAGTAAGTATAGCTACATCGCGTATATGCCAATTATTTAGTTCATGTTAAAGGTGAAAAAAGAGACTGGTCATCCATTTGGTTTGTCCATTTCTTTGTTTGTTAAAGAAGTTAAAAATTGATCTAATTGAACACAGAATTAATCATAATAATTAATTTTAATTGATTTGATATTAACATTATCTATTATTAAATGTAAAGAAGACTCTATTATGTTGTGTTATGTTGAGGTCTGCACTAATGTGTTGTGGATTATCTTTACTTTTATTTGGTATTGTTTTGGTTCTTTGTTTCCTCTCGTTAAACTGTACATGCTCAGAGATGTAAACAAATACAAGAAAGAAAGACACAAGTTTTGGATTGTCAAACATTTCAGGGTGTTCTTTTTTTTACTTTCTTTTTTTCGGTTTTGACAGAACGCCATCATTCAAGACCAATCAAGGGCGGGAGTCGCCCAGTTGATGCCCTCTGTTCTAAAAGTTCCCAATAATACCACAGTAGCTCCCTGAGCGCCCTGAGGCTGCGGGTACAACACAGAAAGTCTGTTAGGCTTTAAAAAAAGTTGAACTAAACGCTAGTTACCTTGCTACCTCCCAGGGTACGTCTGGCCGGACTGTGGGTTGGAGGGGAGAAGAGAATGGGGGCTGGTTTGATCCCTCGAACAATAGGAAATCTTTAGACTGTCATGTGGAGAGGGTGGAAGCGGCGCCCCTTTTGTAACTTTCTCCCGTCTCAAGGGAGTGAGAAGAGGAATTACGCAGAAAGTTGTTCTCGCCCATTGGCCAGTTAAAACTACTCCAATGTTTCCCTCTCCTCCAGCCGGATGTCAAAGTAAGGATGCGCGAAGGATTGCATTATATTTTTTAAATCTGCAACTTTTTAAAAACTTTATTTTGAATTACTTTATATTTTGAAAAGAATTATCCGAATCTCAATAAAGCTTGGGTCAAAAGCTTTTGTGAAAAAGAAAACAATATAAACCCTAAGTCTAATAGATCTCTAGGCTACACAGCGAGAGAATTGTGCCATTTCCGCTCTTTGATTTTGGTGTCTGATGACAGAGACGGAAGTTTCGAAGCGGAGCCCCATTTAAAGAAGTATATTGAGTTAGTCTAGTCAAAAACTCTTACACAGAAAATGATAAATGTGTGAACGTGGAAAGACTAAAGTCATGACTTTTCCTTATATTCAGACATTGCTTTTCCAATATAAATGAATCACTTACTGTTTACACTTATGTCCTATGACTATCAACCTTAATGGGGGAAAGATATTTCCGGTGCGGTTTCAGATTAACTAGGAAATAATGATTAATTTTTAGTTCCTCATTTTCACCCACATTATAAAATAATTAAGTGATGAGTTTATAGATCTAATCACCTCATTAATACCATCGATTCTAGAATTAAAAAGATAGACCAAGCGATATTTCAATAAGGCAACATGGATCTCCACCAGTTTGAACTTTATTATGCGAACAAAGTCTGTACAACCCGTCCTACTAATAGTCTTATTCTAAGAATAGGACTCGTATCTCATAGTATTAATGACTAAAAAATGAACGCGATCTCTTTTCATGTTAATTGCTAAGCACCTGCTACTGCACTAACTTCGCGATACAAAAAAGTATAAGTAATGTATTTTAGGAACTACCGTAGCTTTGATGCCCTCTTCTTTCTTCTTTTTTTTTTGTATATATATATATATATATGTATATAAATATAAATAAATAAATATATATATATATATATATATAAATATATATATATATATATCGCTTATATATCTCTTTTGTTTCCACATGACTGGGATGTTTAACTCTCCACTACCACTCACATTTTGGTGACCTACGCCCCTGTCTGAAAAATCATAATAAAACTATGATGGTATACTTATTTAGATCCGTGTGCTTTTATGGTGTCGAGCGTGAGCTATTCTCTTTGGCTGATGTCACTCAAGAAACTGATAATTGAAATATGGCACTGTGAGCATGAAATTACCTAGGCAAGCGATGACAACTTGACACATATGTCATAGTGACATGATAACAAGGTCACCTGAATGTTACGATATCGTACTTGCGTCTATATTATTCAGTTTTAGGGAAGTGACCAATGTATGTCCTTCCAATCTCTAGATCGTGGTATTTCCGAGTTTCATTGTTCGGACACTACCCGGAGGTCATCGGTTTGTCTGTCTCATAATCAGAGCTTCCAAATTAAAAGTCGTGTCCAGCCGAGCTCCGCGGGTGACCAGCGACACATTACTGTCCGTTTGATGCTGTAACGGCCATCTTAATGTCCCGTTTCTCGTTGGATCGACTGCCGAAGTCCTCTCCTCAACCGCGAGCAACTTAGAGACCGCTCTCTTTTAATAGTCTGATATAAGAACAGATTGCCTTCGTTCCTTTGACGCCGTTGAATGGGCTGAGGTGTGGCCATTGGCCAGCTCTGTATTGTGATTATATCAGCCACTGTCCTGGATCTTTCTAAAGAAGGCGACAAGTACCCCCTCTGGGCTGGAAAAGGTGGAGGGGGGGGGGGGGCGAGAGGTTGTTCAATAGCGTAGGAATGGTTATTTGTGTCAGAAAGTCAACAAACCCGAAATAACCTATTGAGTTTTGCAGTCCGGTAGATAAACACGTCATGACAGGTCGTGTTGGTAGGTAAATAAGCATTGTGATGATCTCTCCTAGGCTATAGTGGGCGTGAGTCGGACAAGACTCGGAAAAACAATAGTCAGGGGACTAACTGAGATCAACCTAGGAGTTCGCGTTAGTTCCACGAATCACAACGTAACACTGATCCCATGCAACAAGAGGAAAAGCAGCCATCCATGTTTACACTACCTGTCAATCTGCGCATCGCTCTTAACATTTAACGCTTGATTGAATTATGAGTCATACAAATACAAGGGTATCCATGACTGAGAAATAAACTGACTGGGGGGGGGGTGTTTGTGAGATAAAAAAACAAAAAGTTATTCGGTTATCCAACTCCCTCCCGTTACAAAAAAAAATTACTAGTGAACCCGTTACAATGACTTCAGGTGTGAACAGACGAGTATTCGCAATAATGGAATGTCTGCTGGAGGAGAACAAGAAAATGTGATAGGTTGTCAGCTGAATCATTGCTGTCTCCATCTTTTCTCATCAGGCGTAATAAAGACGCCATAAGTGTTGACATGACAACAAATACCTGCCAACTCTTATAAATCAAATTTAGTTTCTTTCTTTGCTGATTCCGTGTCATTATATTTGAATGAGGAACAGATTGTAACACTGATGTCACAGTGTTCATTTATTGTAACAATGGAGATTGGATTAGAACCGAATAATAGAAAGAGCAGCGTCAGACTTTAGCCAGAGAAAAACAAAAGCCATGACTTAGATTGCTGTATGCTCCATTTACTTGATAGTGTTGAGACAGCTGAGAGATGTGTAGCTCTATGTGTGTGTATGTTTTTTTCGACTTGAAATGTCTTCAAGAAAATGTCTTCATCGAAATGTCTTCATTGAAATGTCTTCAAAGGCAGGACTTCAATGAAATGTTTTCAATGATATTTTTATTACAAAGCTTACATCAACTTACTCTGTCTGGCTTTCTGCCTGTTTGTCTATCTGTCTGGAAAAAAATGTTACACGTTATTTCTCCCACACCCAAATCTCGGATCCAGCTGAAATTTCGCACACTTATTTCGTTTACGTGACAACACAAGAATCAACTTAAAACAACAACAACACTAAATTAGTCAAAAAATTAATGGTAATTAGTTATTTTGTTTGGTATCTCGAACAAGGGAAAGAAATTGTACTTTACTGAAATGTTGGTATAAGCTGAATTAGTTCCATTTATAGGTCGCCGCTTTAGAGTTTGTTTGAAACAAACAATTGCCATAAAATGTTTTTTAATAAATGCTTTTACAAAGGGATTACGGTAAACTTCACCCAGATCTCCCTTTCTTTCTAGTCCCCCCCCCCCCTATTTCCCCAACTGGTCCAGACAAGCGATAGGATCTTAGCGCATAGACAAAGCTAACAGCATGAAATAGCACTAAACAAAAACAATTGGTAAAAATTTTTCAAATCGCACAGATTTATTGTTGTTGATCTAGATCTATCACTAATTTAAATGCATGCCTGATCCAGAATAATGGACACAATTACACTTCGTATAAGATTTTTGTTTTTTATTGTAAAAGCAGTTTTAATGGCTTTTTTTGTTTGTTTATCACGCGTCTTCAATTTGAAAGTACTCACGTAATAGACACAGTTTCGTTTGTTGTAATGTACACATTGTAAGACACATTTCCTAATGAATAATAAAGACTTATTATTATTATTATATTTACTATTATATTAAGTTATGTCAAGGCACAGCAGCATATACCCACTCAAGAGTTTACCCAACCAATTAGTCACCTAATTTCACATAATAAAGACACTATTTTGTTGTTGTTTATTCTAATGATATATAGTGTCGACATTAAAAATGTCCTGAATGTTTCCTTGATGTTTAATGACAACTCATTTCCCACATTATCTTTAAGATCATCCTTTTCGCATGGGACATTACCAGAAGACTGCGGGTCGGCCTTGGGGTCTTGCCCAGGGCGTACAATTAGCCAGGCCACCTTCCATTTCCGTAGCACATTAATGATTTTGGATGACAAAATAAAAACGGCCTATATGAAGCACTTCGCGCCTGGACCTCAGTCCCACCCCCCTCAACAACAAATCTTATCCTAAGAGCGCATACACGTTCCCGTGATATTGTCTCCTCATCGAAAGGCAACGCCCGCGTACAAAGGGAGATAATAAATATGAACTAGAAAATAAAAAGTTTGACGATGACGTGATAATACTTTAAAAAAATTTTTTTTAGTTTTTTTTTTCTTAATTACGTTTTAAATATAGAATTATCCCTATATTTGAAAAAAACATATATCTATACAGTTTAGAATTTTTATATTAAAGACGAAATCTCACATTTTATTATGTGAAGTAGAGAAGTCATATTCGATTAAAAGAAATATAGGATATAGAAATTATATGCAAAAAAGTAGACACAATCTATACACCCTAATCACTTAGGCCAATTTCCTTTGTGTCCACAATAATTAGGGTTGTACCATAAACTGCAAGCTCCCCCTTCTTCCCGCAAAAAAAAGTGGTTAAGAAGATACAATAATATACATTGTTAATGATCATGAACTTTATATACAATTTCTCGATAACCTTTGACTGCTAGACAGTGTTATGTGGTCTGGACGTTAAAATGTTTGTCGTGTGTGTAATTGTAAGTGGAAGTGTCATCTGTCTAAAATACTTTAAAAACAAATATGATATAATATAATAGAAACAATTCAAAGGCAAGCATACTCACATTGTGGAGCTTGTAGTAAAGGCCACATGCGTTACAGACGGGGTCACCGCTTGGGTTTCTCCTCCAGAGTGTAGTTGTAGCAGTGGCACAGTTGGCACAAGTCGTACCGGCCCGCCTGGCGGCACTCTGATAAAATACAAATAAGATTCTATAACCAAATTGATATATATATGCTTGCACAAAATAAAAACCTGAAATATAAAATCTACGGAACAATTCAATAACTGATGCGTGAGGAGACCGGGTAGAGGTGGAATCGTGTGTACATTTGCCTAGACAAAATACGGTATTTAGCATTGTCATCAGGGCCGGCCTTAGGCCACTGCAGTGGACCCCGCACTTTCATAGGCCCCGGGCTAACTCTAGGTGTAAATTATTAAATTAAACCATTTTAACTTATTATTAAAGGGTTATCGCGGCCTAGAGATTTTTCAGGAGTTCCCGAAAATCTCATGAAATGGCAAAATATACGAAAAGTCATGAAAATCTCCTGAAATTAAAAAAAAAAAATCAAAAGCGATATTTTGATAGTCGATAGTAAATCTAAAAGGCAGATCTGAATGTTTACCGACTTTTTGTTGGAAAACTACCATTTACTGATACAGATGTCCTGAAGGTCCGAGAACGTCCAGTTCCCTATTAATGGACCTATTGACCAAGGAAAGGTTTTTATCCATGGCCAGGATGAGGCATCGGCTCTTCACCAATCCCTCTGTCCGGAATCCCGCCTTATCCGAAACGATCATATATTCACGTCCGGTATGTCGCTGGACACGACCCCCTTGAGCCCCGCACGAGTATTCCCCTCTCGTACGAGGCCGGAGGCCGAGCCGCGTGGGGGTCTTCCGTATGCCTATAATGTCCCACCGAACCCGTGCGAGGGTCCATCACATCACGTATGGCCCCCGATGGGGAACGAATCGATGGGGGGTTGGACGGGTTAGCGAGCCTTTGTTACATCCCTACCACGTGCAGTGTACAGTCTCTCGACCGTACTTGTGGTAGCCCACTGAGAGCGATGTGCGCTACCGTTCTTAGCCTATCCGTTTCCCCTGGCGGACGTTTCCACAGGAGGGCCACGCTGAGGCGACGGGAGCATTCCTCCTGACCATTTACTGAAGATGGCTCGTAAACTTAATTTGACAGTGATTTTGTACTTAGTAAAGTATGAATAAAATGCAAAGACAAATTTATTTTCTAATACAAAATCTTAGTTTTCACTTATTATCCTTATCCCTACCCAGACTGGACCCCGCACAATCCGTTTCGCATAGGGCCCCGCTATCTGTAAGATCGGCCCTGATTGTCATGTAAATATACTGTTTATATAGCAACAGATAGATAGATAGATAGATAGATAGATAGAAAAACGCCTGACGCCTTGTCAGGTAATTGCTAGAAAATTCTCCGAAATGACCAGAATCCACAATTAGCATAGAATGATAATCTCTGAGCAAAAGTTCCCACACTAAGGGATGACGCTCATGCACAAACCAAGAGGTTACTGGAAGTTTAGACTGTTCTCTCTATGTCTCTTAACACTGTGAACATCAACAAGAAAAAAAAAAAGGTTGTGTTTGTTATCAGAGCCACACATTTGTTTCTGTTTGGGTGTTTTGTTTCGTCAGTTCAAAAAAAAAAATAAAAAGAAAACAAAATAAAATTTATAAGAATAACCCAAAACATAAAAAGAACATGGCTTTAATAGCACTCGTAGCGTACCCTCGGCGTTTGTAGTCCCTGGCAGACTTGGGCCCCTCCCATCTCATTCTTCTCGGGCTCCTATCAGATTTCCAGCCCGCCCCACTACCGTGACGAAATGAAAGGGGTGGTTGACAGCCCTGGATCAACTCTTACGGCTGAGGGCGAGCTTCAAAGGCGCGGGACTTTTTGACTTGTGACACTAGCTGCCGTAAGGTCCCGTGCTGAGAATAATCATGTGACCATTATTATATTATGTTATATTATATTATATTATATTATATTATATTATATTATATTATATTATATTATATTATATTATATTATATTATATTATATTATATTATATTATATTATATTATATTATATTATATTATATTATATTAGCGAAATTAGATAAACATCACAATTGTCAGGCTCTGCTCTGCTCTGACATTCAAAATGTCATTTTAAAAAAATCTAGTTGGCAGTTTTGTGAGTTGTTTTCCTTTAATTTTAAAAACAATTTCAATCAAATATTTCTGTATTTGAATACCGAAGAAATAGCAGAGAGAGAGAGAGAGATAAATGAATGTAGGTCAGACTACATCACCGTTGACTGTGTTTGTAGCTTGGAGAAACTTAGTGCTGTTTAAATTGTGATTCCGACTAGATCTAGTGATGTCATAAAATGTGTACGTTGCTTGGAATGCTTGTAGCAGAAGGTAGGTAACTCTTTCAGAAACAAATCCTGCTTCGTACTCTTAGTTGGGCTGTTATGTTGAATATACTGATTTTTTAGTATTATAGTCGATTGTTTTGTAAAAGTTTTCCCTACCTTTTTTTTATTCTCTACATCCCTTAAATACATTTAATGGTAACTTATTTTTATTTTGTAATCTCCCAATTTTCAGTTATAGAAATCGAGAAAAACTCTGAGGTCTAATTACACTGGTGTGCAGCTCTAAACACCGGGTATATAAGTCAACCAGGTGTTGATCCACAGTGGTAGATTATAATATATTATTTAAAGTGGATTTCTAGAGACACACCAACGCAGATTTGTGTGGCTAGAGGCCCCCCACCCCTTTACGTATCATTACACCTTTGTCTCGAGAAAACTTCCGGGGCTGAAGGGGCTAGGAACTGTTGTGTGTATGGTGTGTTTGCGTTATATTGGGACGCTACATAACTTGGTATTAACTGCATTGAAATTGGGTCTTCTTTTCGAAAAGAAATCGCTAAATATTAAAGTTTCGTAACTTGAGAAATGCCAAGATGGTGTTTTGTATTTTGAATTGAAGAGTGACACTAGAAATCATTGATCTAATGGCTGCCAATGTTTTTTTAAATGTGTAGTATTGTTTACCACATTAGCGAACCAGTTATATATATATATAACTGTTAGCCTAATAGCTATTAAAGTGAATAGAGCACTGCAACTTTCAACTGTTATAAAAACTTGCTTTGAAGATAGGCGACTACGCGGACACCCGTAGAGCCTCAGATCCCTCATCTCCCATTGCGGTTCACATCTCCCGCGCGTATTCCCCAACGGACCGCCTTGTTTTAATAAATTAGCATAATTAGTAAATCTAACAATGGAGATACTCAGAGCATCACCGACACTGGAAACACTTTCAGTTCAATAAATGTAGATCCAAGGGACGCCGTAGGATTTGTAGTAATTAGTATTAGAGGTTATTTACTTAATAGGAGTTACCATCCAGTGTTACTATTTAAATATAATGCTCCGAGTTAAAGGTAAGTGCAACAAACATGAAAGTATTTTTTTTAACGAAAAGTGCTAACAAAAAGGGGGGGCGGGGTTGTAGGATGGAAATAGATAGAGAACCTGACATTGAAAAGATTAATTAACCTTTTAGATTTGAATGTACTTTAGTACATCAGCTCCTCCATGGGATGCGATATCGACATTCACGGCTGGGAAGCACTAGCTCTCGATCGCTCTTCATGGCGTGGAGCTGTGAGTCTCGAGATTCGAAGCAAGAAGAGTGGCCAGGGCGAAAGAGCGCCGAACCTACAAAAAGCTGAGAGAAGAAGCAGGCCTATCTGCAACTGAACAAACCCACCCATGCCACGTATGCGACCGGCTTTATAAAGCGTGGATTGGATTTTACAGTCATCTTCGAGTCCATAGGATATGAGAAATGTGGTCATCTTCGATCGCTAAGGAAGAGCTCCTTTAGTCGTCATTTCCGGTTGCATTGAGTTGATTCAGTGGAAGAGAGATTACTCAATTCAATGAATCGTATTTCATGTGATGTCTCGAAATATACATTTCAATTCAAATCAATACCGATTAGAAATGCTAAAATCTATGAAAAAAAAACAAACAAAAAAAAAACAGCGCTATCATCATTATACTTGACATATCGCTCAACTAGTTCTATCATCGACCATGATAAGACTTTATACAAAAAGTATATGAGCGAAGGTATATATTGTATTGTTATATTGCATATTCATATATTAAGGGTCAACGCAAAGAGATGAAATGGCAAATAATAAGTTCCTAATGTCGAAGGTAACATGTAGCTGTTATAGAGTTTACAACTTCGTTTATTCTCTCTTTAATATTTATAGTTCTGTCAAAAATATGTTGCCATTATATGTATAGATACAAAATGTGTGTTAGGAATCGTGTGTCAAATCACTAAATGTTGCTGTGTCGTGTGTAATGACGGTAAATCAGCCAATCGTGACGTGCGGCCGTGAGACACTACACACATAAAAATGCCTTTCGCATTAACCTCAGAGAAAAAAAGAATCGCAACTACCCCCCCCCCTCTTCCTATCCCATCAGCCCATTCCTCAAACTCTTTTACCCGAGTCCCGGCTGTATCAACGAAATTTGATCCTTATCACACCTCCATAACTAAAAGTGTTGAGGGAGGTACGCGGTATTGGCCCATTACCTTTTTGTGTTGTGTCAAGGTTAATATGCAAAGCACAAATGTCAACATTACTGTTTTCAAATCAATCGTAGGGAAAAGAAATGACTTCAGCATACATATTTATGCTTTATAAGGAGCAGAAATACATGTTTATATAGCAGTAAATAACCTTGTCTGTACTTTTCTGTCTGGAAGAAATGCGGCTTAACGAAACGCTTACGTCTTTCTCTTGATGCGCCTAGATCTCTTTAGAGCACAAAACAGCCATGTAGTTTTTCTACAGATATTTGTCCTGAGCCAGTTCCGTGAGGGCTATGTATAGAACTCTTCCACGTACCTTAACCAAATGTGAAGAGCTCCCTGACCCACTTCTATAAATTCAATCAAATCTACATAGATGAGCCTGTGTTCATACTATCCTGGAGTATAAAAATGAAAATTCTTGCATTACTTTCAGTTTTCCATATTGGAATAATTTTCGACCATCTGCAGCGAGATGACTTTAGTTTCATCTGATGGTCTCCGAAACGATTGACAAATTAACAGAGTGCGTAGATATACTTTTAATGATATCATTGTCTAGTGGATTTCATGAGAAACTATCATTTTAGTTTGTTAGGCCATTATGTTCCAATATCGTCTAGGACTACCTAAAGAGAAAACATAATTTCCTACTATTACCTTACTCTCTAGTCATGGCTGGTGGGTTTACGATGGATGAGAAAAGTTTGTTAAAAGTGTGGACGTTCCCGAAACTGGAAACGAAGTTGATTTAGCGTCACGCTAATAACGTGAATGTCGTGTATTCGATTCCCGTACTTTTCCATGACGGTCCAATCAGATCCGATACTATACGATCAACAACGTTCTTATCGGATACGATCAGATCCGATTCGACCTGATCAGATCTGATCCCATTCAGTCCGATCCGATACGATCTGAGGTATGAATTGATTTTAAAAACATTTATTTCATATTATAATTGTTTTTCTTTGTTTTTATTTTTTAAAGTACTCTCTTACATTCTTTGGCCTTTATTTGCGACATTCAGGAGTTCTAACCATACAAAATATTTGTTTTCAAAAATTTTGAACTTAGAATAGTACAGCCAAAATAATTTTCAAGCAACCAGCCACAATATAATTCTGTTGAAATTCTTTCGAAGGACAGTTTTAAAAGGGAAAACAAAAAGTAAAATAAAAAAAAAAAGGACATGTAGAGCTAAATTATATTTAGTATTTTTCTTCTTGCCGTTCCTTATATTGGCCTTTGATTCTACCTTTCCCTCAGTCGCTCGGTGTGTCTCCCATGCGACTTCTCGCCCGAATGATTGCCCCAAAGGCAAACCCTGATTTACTCTAGGGACAGTTCATTTTGGGTCGTCGCGCCGCCATTTCAAAGTGGCGCAACCGAAAATTGAAAAATGGCAAAGCACTCTGTGACATGGTCCAGGGACATTTAAAGCACTTAATGAACACATCGCGCCCTCTGACTTTTAAGTTTATCTACATATTCGGGTTCTACTCTAATCGAGCAATAACAAAGAGATTTTAGGACAAGTCATGTTCTCTACATTTGGAGCTGTTTTTTCAACGTGTCGTTTTGCTTGGGTCTTGTTGAAGAGAAGTACGAGACCCATACGCACTTGGTACATAGTCTTATGCTAAAGCTGTTTGGTAAACCCGGATGTCCTTTAAGTTCTTCCCTGTGGAGTTTTCTGGGTTTTTTGAGCATTTAGAAAATCACGAGAAGTGCGAAAGGAATTCAGTTTTATTTTGTCTGTAAAGGCCAGCACTAAGACTCGACGATATGTCGAGTAGAACATGTTGCGGTTTTTCAAACGGATTGTTTGAAAAGTGGAAAAATAAAGCACAATAACCAATAGTGATTGATTATTAAATATAATACAATACAAAGAAAAATAACATTTGCTTTAAAAAGAATTTTAAAAAATACATTTGCTTTCCTCAGAATTGAATTGTACACATTTGTAATGTGATGCTTGACAACTTATCAATGAAACTTCAACACATATTGAAAACGTAAAACAATACATACTTATCTTTATTATATTTATATAATTATCTTTATTATATTTATATACTTATCTTTATTATATTTATATACTTATCTTTATTATATTTATAAACTTATATCTATTATATTTTTATACTTATATTTATTATATTATTTACTTATATTTATTATAATTATTACTTATATTTATTAAAATTATTACTTATATTTATTATATTTATATAATTATATTTATTATATTTATATAATTATATTTATTATATTTATATAATTATATTTATTATATTTATTATATTTATTATTTATTATACTTATATTTATTATATTTATTTACTTATATTTATTATATTTATTTACTTATCTTTATTATATTTATATACTTATCTTTATTATATTTTATATACTTATATTTATTATATTTATATACTTATATTTATTATATTTATATACTTATATTTATTATATAATTTACTTATATTTATTATATAATTTACTTATATTTATTATATTTATATAATTATATTTATATACTTATATTTATTATATTTATTTACTTATCTTTATTATATTTATTTACTTATCTTTATTATATTTATATACTTATCTTTATTATATTTATTTACTTATCTTTATTATATTTATTTACTTATCTTTATTATATTTATATACTTATCTTTATTATATTTATATACTTATATAATTTATATTTTTATACTTATATTTGACTTACATCTAGAACTTTGATTACAGAAAGAAATGAACAAATGGCCATTTGACAGTGTTTCTGTGTTCTGTATTGTTTACTTGCTATCTAGTGAGTCTATTTCAGGGGGTGGGGTGAGATTGGGGGTGGGGTGTAATTAGCGTTCTAAAAAGTCTCTAGTTTATAAATGAAACTATATTTCTAGAGTCTCACCTCTTTCACCTTCTTGTCTTCACGTTTGTCTCTCCCCCCCCCCCCCCACCCCCATTCTGTTCACAAGAGACCTGTGTTGATATGGTTGGCGGAGCTACATGAATGCCCTCCTCTTGTTCAGGCATCCATATCCACTCTCGTCATCCCATCGCGAGAATTGGTTTCACGCACTCGCATCTTCCTACCTCCCCCCCCCCCCCTTTAACCTCCATCCTCCATAATTGGTGAGTACCAAGAGGGCACTCTATTAGGGGGAAGGGGATAAGAAAACAAGCCTCTTTCGTTGGCCGTATTGATAGTAATGTTATATTTCTCCTGTTTACTTAGGTCAGTTCATGCTCTGCCTAGAGACGTTCTGAAACTCCCAAGACCCTACACACACAAAAAAACAACAACTCCCAACTCAGACAAAGACTTGTTTGTTGGAGACGCCTTATCAAACGTGTCCCTTGTGCCTCCACCTGTTGACTCTTCTCAGACATTTTGGTTTCAATTATAAAGACAAAACAAAAAATTAAAACCCTGATGCTACTATTTCTGTTGAGGAGTAGGCCTATACTATTATTTGCCTTGCCTGTTTGTTATTCTTTTGGTTGGGCGTGGCCTTGCTGCATCAACAAATTGGCAAGACAAGATTTCAACAATAGTTAGAATAGAGAAAAAGGGGGGGGGGGGGTAAGGACAGAGAAAATAGCTTAAAACGTTCAGAGGATACTCAGAGAGTCATTAGTAAAGTAAGTAAAAATCCCCTTTCAGACCTTGTGGTCTATAGGGCAGATGATGTAAAGGTCATCTGTTTCGTGACCTACGGTTAACAAGGTTAACAAGGGTGTCATGTGGCCAGCACAACGACCAACCGCCTTTACTTTTCCCCAACTTATGTCAGGTACCCATTAGAGCTGGGTGGACTCAGAAGCGCTCGAAGATACCGAGATTAAAAATCTCGGTCTTCACCAGGATTCGAACCCCAGCCCCCGGTTCGGAAGCCAAGCGCTTTACCGCTCAGCCACCGCGCCTCCAATCTGAGAGGCATTAGTACTATATATTTTATCATGTAGTTTCAAGGAGCTCACGCTGACATGGGTTCTGAGCGGACTTCCTTTTCAAGCGACGAAAAGAACCCAGCCAAAGAAGAAGTCCCAGGACTGACAAATGAGGAACAAATGAGGAAGCCAAGCGCTTTACCGCTCAGCCACCGCGCCTCCAATCTGAGAGGCATTAGTACTATATATTTTATCATGTAGTTTCAAGGAGCTCACGCTGACATGGGTTCTGAGCGGACTTCCTTTTCAAGCGACGAAAAGAACCCAGCCAAAGAAGAAGTCCCAGGACTGACAAATGAGGAACAAATAGCTTGAATTTATAATAACTGGACACCCGTAATAAGTTAATTGCAACCTTCCTACCATCCTTCCTAACACGTGATCTTGTTAAAACACCCAGACTAGAAGAAAGAAACGGATTTAAAGAATTTCAATAACAAAAAAAAGCCAGAGCACGAGCGCAGTCAGTTGAGGTATAGAACGAATACTGAAATTGGTCAGCTGCCGTCCTTGAGAGTGAGACTCCAAATTGCTTCAGGGTGTAGCTGTTGTAAAAACACCCACCACAAACAATGTGATCACTTCTCAGTTTCCTGTCAACAACACATCAGTACGGTTTGAGTTACACACTTCATTATGCTTCTTTGATATATGGACCTATACTTCGCTACAGAGATATAATATAAGTCCGTGTCGATGCTTAGAAAAAAAAATCTAAATTAATGTTTTTTGTCATTTTTAGTTTTATTTTGAACTAGACAATTAAAAAAATAATTGGAGAAGAAAATTGGTTGACGCCTAGAGATCTATTTTACAATGAGAGATTTCTGACCAGCCCTTTCCCCATACCATGCATTCCCCAGCCCTTCTTTAGCACGGTCAGTCAGGAGATGACAAGATGGCGGACACCATATTTCCCGCCAAACAGCAGTAATGTAGTCTGTCAGCCATGTCACTTTGTTTTGACTCCGAGGCTCCGGAGCACATCATAAAAAAAAAACGTACTTGCGCACGTCTCGAAGTGACCAGGTATAGATTTCAGAGTGCGGGAGGGAGACGTTTTAGAGAGAAAAAAAAAAGGTGGAGGGGGGCGAGGGAACAGTTGCCAGTTGGTGCTGATTGGTTCCTGACACTTTCATTTTCCTCTATGTTAGCGTTGGCATTATTCTAGACGTCGTCTGCGCGGAGTCTGCCATTCAGCCCCCCTCCTAGACTACAGTTTCTCCCAAACCATTTTTTTAAAAGGATGTAACGTGAACAAAACTCTGTGATCTCATTTTGTTTCATCATTTCCTTTACCCATAAGTCTCTGTGATCTCATTATGTTTCATAATTTCCTTTACACATAAGTCTCTGTGATTTCATTTTGTTTCATCATTTCCTTTACCCATAAGTCTCTGTGATCTCATTATGTTTCATCATTTCCTTTACCCATAAGTCTCTGTGATCTCATTATGTTTTATCATTTCCTTTACCCATAAGACTTCTAGACACTAAAACAGTAGAAAGAATCCACCGACAGCGCCCAACCTCCCCCAAAAAAGGCGAAATTATGTTTTTCCTTTTTCTACCTAAAAATTTATAATTATCTTGACAGTAAGAGGTTCCGATGCATGATAAACCACTGTTAGTTGTACGTGGGCAGTCTGTTCGCAGTGCCGAAGTTAGGAAATTGGAGGACCTAGGCAAAGTGACTCTGGTGGTCCCAAATGAAAAATTAAAAATAAGCCTAGATCTCTCTAATCGAAGCCGATATGCTGACTCTCCTGTGCATCGCTGGAACCTGCATCTTCCATGATCGTGTTCATGACTTTTCCCTGCCCATTCGCCGATTTGTTGACCACTTCTTCTAAAGCCATCGGCATTTCGTTTGCTTTTTTCATGCACTAGGCTCGAAATAGCGTCTCAACATTTTTGTCCAAAATGTTTTCTAACATTGGTAGTCTAACAAGTAAATCTAAATTTTCGCTAATAAACTTTAAGTCATGGTCAAAACTTAGAGCAAGTCTAGCAGACGAGAGAGCAGTAGAGCTTTGTTCGAGATTTGATCCAAGTTTCTCTTTTTTTCTTTTTCTCTAAAAAAAAATATTTTTCGTCCTATGCGAGACCCCCCCCCCCCCAACCAATCGGAGGCCCTAGGCGGCTGCTTAGTTTGCCGGCCCTGATGTCCGTTCGTCCGTCACGCTTAGATCTCAAAAACAAGTAGAGAAAAAAAAAAGGGGATGGGTGAAAGGAGGTGGTGGGAAGGGGAAAATGAAGAGAAAAAAATGTTGTTTTTTTTAAGCTGTAAGTGTGTGTGTGTGAGAGAGAGAAAGTGTGTGTGTGTGTGTGTGTGTAAATAGAAAAGGAAATAGCAGACGACGAAAAAAAAAATAAGGGAAGGGATAGTGGGAGTTTGCTAGACAATTATCTCAGCAAATATTGCGAAGTCCTTGAAGTGAAGTCTATTTTTTTCTCCACTGGCGCTAGCAAGAGGAGGGTATCAGGGGTGCGGTTGAGATTCTATTACTGTGTGTGAGAGTCACTTATAAGCTGATTAGCATAGAATTATTTGTGTCTTGGCGAAAGTTCTGGAGATGGCCGGGGGGGGGGGGTTTAGGATAAATGGGTTAACTACATGAAAGGTCGTGGAAGCTGACAGAAACTTGTAATTGAACTGACATATTAGACAAGACCTACGAATAGGAATAGCATTAGATCTAATTCTGGCTGATACAGGATTTAAACAAAATAATAAAACCCATTAAAACCACAAACCTTTTATGATAAACAGGTCTATAGAAACTTACAGATAGGTGCGCAGCATGGCACACATGAATATGCTACATTTAGATAGGCCGATAGAGAGATACTAAAAGAATATCAACACACAAGCAGACACCAACAATTTGTCCCTCAAACGCCTCTGTCGTCGCTAGGTGACCAGAGGCGCCAGAGACTGTGATGGCAAGTGACTCCACCAAGTCCAGCCCAGCAGACGACGGTCGGTAACAAGGGAGGTGGGAGACCTCCGTTGATGGGTGTATCATCGGCGGCTCTACCAGCCCTGGATGCTGATTGCTGTTCAGTTGAGCGGTGATTTGCCCAGCAGGCACTCACACAAGCACACTCGCTAAACCGCGGTGCTCACGACATGAAGAGTATCCAGTTGCGAGCGCTCGGCTCCCTCCGTCGGCGCTGACTAGGGGGGAATCATTTTGACGGAGCATATAACAAACCCTGCGTCTCCACGTGTGGTCTCCGAGACTCTGGAATCTTTTTTTTTTTTTTGTTTTGGTTTAGTGCGAAAACAATTTATGAAGTAGATGAACAACCACCTAACCCCTTGAGACTTCCACCCTTCGAGACTCCCACCCCTATCACATTTACGATTTTCCCCAATTCGCCATGGCTTTCGCTAGTTTTCCCCTAGGTTCTAACTTCAGAACTTGATTCCAAGTCCTCCTAATACAGAAGAGGCTTACAATGAATGTTCCGTGGACTCACAGATCGTCACCCATTAGGCCTACCATGAAATGGCTTTATCTAAAAATAGAATCAGAAAAAAAAACAGAAGAAGATTTGTAAGATTTCAATAAAAGCAACCTTTGCTCACTAATAAGGACTGGAAACCCTTCCGTCTATGACATATCACTACACGTTACGACACAGCAAGATCATCAGTTGTGAATCATTAAAACGTAGGTCTACCAGGACTTGACACTTTGCTCTCTGGCCTCGTTTATACAAATCTACAAGATAATGGAAAAGCAAACTCCTCCTAATACAGACTTATACTGCCAAGAAATGTGCGCGATACGTCTGCTGCATTTTGAATTACAAATAATTAGTTTACTTAATAACCTCGTTTTTAAAATAGCCATGGGTAAGGCTGATTATGATTTTTTTTTTTTAAATTGCCAAAAACCATTAATAAAAGTAGAGTTTCATGGTGTTTTTTTTTTTTTTTTTTATAGTCAACTAGTTTATTGTATAGTTATGTAGTTAAATATGCTCAATTTGGAAATATGGTCTTTAGATAACACCTTTAGATAACCCAGCCCGTCTTACATCAATAACTGGAATATATATCAGTACGTTTATTTGACAATTTATTCACGTCAGAGAAATTTATGGTCTTGAAGTAATAGCACATGCCAAAGCAACCAGGATGGTAATTATCAAAGTTTGTTCTGTAATGATGCTGACCACCAGGATTCCCACGAACACCAGATGCGATTATGTCCGTAGATAATGTAAACACGCGCTATTTTGTCTAGTTAATGGAATTCGTCATTTAAAGGGTTATGGCTACATTTAGAATAATTCAATCTGTTTAATTTTGGGTATAAATTAGTTGGCATATATTGATATAAAAATGGTTCTCTAAGTATACATATATATATTCATACAAACGCAAACTTTTCACGCCTTTAAAGTATTGAACTCAGAACTTAAGATGCACCGAGTTAATGAGGGCTGTTTTTAAATGTAAATAAGATTTTAAAAATTAAAGATATCAAACAATTTTTTTAAAATCCAATTTTCTCTTTCAAAGTCAACGCTCCTGTTGTTCTGAAAGATTTATTTATTTATTTGTTTTGCCAGCACACATGTCAACGTCTGGCACTGAAACTGCTGCCATGGTTTACTGACAGGCGGGAAATTTCTGCAGACGACTGCCGCCTTCCGCGAGATTTCTCTTCCACCAGCCCGTCTTCACCCCTTCCCGGTTCACTCTTTTTTTTTTTTTCAGCTGCTCTTCAAATCACTTATTAACGTTTGCCTCTCCCCTCCTCCCTCCCCAACCTCTCTTTTTACTTCCGTTTTCTTTTCCAGTTCTGTTCGTCTGCTGTTTTGTTTTTGGGTGGGATGCTGTTCAACTAGACCACATTAGCTTACCATTTATATTCAAATGACACTTGAGGTGAAAGGGGGGGGGGGGGTTTCAGGGTAAGTTGACCGCTCTGCATCTTGACACCTATACGTTTTTGACCCCCCCTTTTTCCCTCCCCACTCACCACAGCATTATGACAAATTGATAAACGGCTAACTAGACGAATGTTCATTAGCATAAAAAAAGGATAATTTATTGTAATTAATCTGACAATCATCTGTTCTTGTTCGGCTTGACGACCATATGCACCGCTCTCTGAGCTGCTATAAGCTGAAGCGTCAAACGTCAAATGCGCGTGCGTGTGTTTGAGCGCGTGAAAAAGACAACCTTGCGATCTATGTGGGCAGCTAAAAAATTATGTGTCTATGCCCTCTGCTAACGATGATGTCCAACTGCCCTTACTTCCCTAACATGTGTCAGGTACCCAAAAGAATTTGGTGGGGTCAGTGGCGCTCTTAAAATAAAAATCCCGAATTTCAAAAATCACAGTCTTTTCCCTGTGTTCGTTAGTAGTGCTCTACCTCTCAGCCACCACACCCGTAGTGCGTGTGTGTGTGTATTTGTGTGTGTGTGTGTACATATATAATACGGTGGAACCTCAGGCTTGAGTAGAAAATGTCTTAGGTTCCAAATGTGACGCTTAACAAATACTTTAAAAACTAAATGTCTGAAGCAGACGATAATGTATCAGATGAACAAAACCATTTGCTATGAGGCCTGACACCATCAATAACACTAAACTTCGGAAGAGGAAAGCTGGACTTTTTTCACTTAGCAACTTCTTATGTAACTAAAAAGACCATTGGCTGGAGATCTGTAATCACCAGACTCTCCAGCCTTATGGCTGAAGCGATCAAAAAGTAACCACAAAAAGAAATAAGGCGGCAAAGCGACTTTAGGTAGACGACAAAAAGATTGGCTACTGGTAAAAAAAAAATGGAGTAGGACATAAGGACGCTGAAGTTTAGGTTCAATGACATATCTCAGTAAGGGTGAGAAATGCTGTAGTGTAACTGAGTTTTTTTTTTACTATAACTGATTTTATCTGGAACAATTTTAAAAGTCACATAAAGTAGAATAGCTTTTAAAATGTGTATTTTTTTTTAAGAATAAGAAAAGTTCAAAAGATAATTTTAGTATGATGAACCACATGCTTTATCCATGACTCCAATTGAATTTTGACGTAATATCTCCTCCCACACTTTCTCTGTCTCCCACGCATTCGCTCTCATACACTCTTAGAAACACTTACACACAAATACTTCTAGAAGTTTTGGTAACAAGTCCATACTTCAAGTGGAATCTCTCTCCTTCTCCCCTCCCTCCCCCCGAACATCGTGTCTTCCACTTAAGTGAGAAAAGCAAAAGGAAGGCTCCGTGTTTCATTTCCCCCTTCCCTCCTCCTCTACGTACATCCTCAGCCTCATCTCTCAGAGTAAGTGAGCGTACAATCGTTGAGACCACCCCGTGAGTGAACCCAGTACATTTTCTTATTCATTGTGTCTCTCTTTCTCCCTCCCTTGATTTCTCCGTTCTAAGCGCTCGTTCCATCTCTCCAAACTAAAGCAAGAGGGCCAGTGTGTGTGTTGACCTGGAGGCTCGCACTTTTGATGTGGACAAAAGATGACATAACGTTAATGGGTTCTTGCAAGACATTTTCTTTCGTTTCAAGAGCGGACTTCTGTATATTTTAGCATCTTTCTCTCTCTCTCTCTTCTTTTTTTTTTTAAAACTCTTTTCAAATCAGACTGCAGACAATTGTGAATAGATAATAAGAAGAATATTTGTACAAGTGGCACTCTAATAAATATGTCAATTCCACTCGTTGAACGGTGACTGCAGACGTATCCCGAGAAGAGTAAGACTTAATAGGATCACGAGCCTGCATCACAAGAATTTTTTGAATCTAAAAAAAAATTGGGAAATCTCAAATATTTTTTAATGATATATTTTATCTACATTTCATTAGAATGATGTCTGGAGCATAGCTGAATAAACATCGAGTGAGAGAGAGAGAGAGAAAGAGAGAGAGAGAGAAATGGAGTTATAAATAACCCCGACTTTGGTGCCCTATTGGTTCATTTTCTATCTTGGCAACACTATTGATTAAAATGTTCAAACGTGTTATTGCCAGCCTGAATGAATATTTCCAAATACAAAATAGGTAAATGCTCATATTTTCTAAACATATGGTGTGTAGTAGAACAGTGGTGTGTAGTGTGTACACTCTTGTAGACATGCAGACAATATACTTTTCAGACAGAAGTGTGTCACAGCCCCTATCACAGCTAAAAACCAATCTTCTGAGGCGTCATCATGTACCATAGTGGTAGAAGGTGCCGGATAGTACTGCATAGCCGGGCGGATATGGCCCACGAGCGGTAGTTTGATAATCACTGTAGTAGAGAGTAAAGTTTCTCGCAAGTCCTCCAGAAAGTCTCCGGTCCAAAACTTTTTTCTTAAGAATGTAAATGGGTCTTGTATTAACCGTGTAGATATTAAGGACTCTCGTACAACCCTCTATATACAAACGATCCAATAGTTGATAATACTATTCAAGAGTTCCTACAAGGATTATCGAACCCAAAACCGTAAAACTCATACCACAAGTCTAGTGAGTCCTCCCGTATCCAAAAGAAGGGCCCACTGGTTAGTCGACAAGATTCTACAAATTCCTTTTACGACCTATTCATTAACTCATTTACTGCGCAGTACTCGCCCAGACAAACTTCTGAGCAAAGGGATAAAGTTCAAAAGACATTGTTATCTGGCATTTTCTAGTTCAACGCATTCCTCCCCTTCCTTTCATAACAATGGTAAGAAACACATCACAGCAAATGTATGAATTCCAGTAATGTAACAACGTAAGAATGGCTGCCACGGTGCATCAGGACGTTGCATTGTGTTCACGTGATAGCTTGTAAGGAAATTACCTTTCAAAAGATGGCAAAGTTATTCTTTCAGAGTTTATTAGGGAGACAAGAAACGATAGATAGACAGACAGACAGATAGATAGACGGATAGATAGACAGACAGACAGATGGATAGACAGATAGATAGACGGGTAGAGAGACAGACAGATAGACAGATAGATAGACGGATAGATAGACAGAGAGACAGACAGATGGATAGACAGATAGACGGGTAGATAGATAGATAGATAGATAGATAGATAGATAGATAGATAGATAGATAGATAGATAGATAGACAGACAGATAGATAGATAGATAGATTGATAGATAGATAGATAGATAGATAGATAGATAGATAGATAGATAGATAGATAGATAGATAGATTCTCACCATCTCTTTCAACCGGCTAGCGCTCCCTCAAGGGAACAGTTCTGTGCAATTAAGGACACCATCAAAGATGAAGGGGCTACCCATTATTTGCAATCTCTTTCACAGTCCTAGTGTCAATTCACACTTGTCACCGGAACTAGAATCTGGTTCATCTCTCCGAATCATTCAAATTCCAACAATGAAACAGAACAAACAACCCAACAAACGGTACAATGAATGCGCTGAAATGTCAGAAAAAGCTGGGCTTAGCGTCCTTAGTTTTATAAAGGATACTTTTTTTTGGTTGTTGAAATTGTGGTATAAGTACACAGTGGTTCTCAAATTGTGTGTTCCTTGACCTGTATGGAGCCAATACAGCCCGGATGTCGTTTTATATGTACTTTGTTGTTTTCATATGTACTTTGTTGTTTTTATGTCAATGGATGCACACTAAATTAGTTAGTTCATGAGACATGGCTGTAACATGGGTTCTGTTTCCCTCGCTCCACACAATACATATTTAAGTAGACAAGGCTAGGTGGTAATCCGAATGTTTCAGGTTTGAATCCTGGGTTACGGTAGGACAAACTCTGCTACTCAATCAGAATATCTCATTGACCTTTGAACCCAATGTGTGAAACTAGACACAGAGGAGCTCATCTCTAAATGGAAACAAATGTTGTGTTTATAGCTTAAAACAAATGGACGAACAAGAAAATCGTCGGGCAAGTAAAAGAAGCTTGGCTAGGTTAGAAATATTAACGGCTGTATAACTTCTGACGCCACAGCTTCAGCTCTTGACACCATCTCCCCCAGCCACTCTGTGTCCTACAGATCACAAGAACCAGGTCGTGGGTCATTCATATTCAATAACATCCCCACTTTGGTTCCGCCATCGGAAACTTCTTGCGGGCCGCACATTTCCCACGATATCTGTCGTCATGTTTACGGTTTCCCGACATTTCAATTCTTAGAACCATTGAAACCAAAGTATGCAGATCGGAGATGGTCACTTTCAAGATCTAGTAACATGTTCATTTTATCTTATAACTGGGAACTATGTATAAAATATGGAGTCCGTTTGTTCTTTCTACGGCAGTGACCTCCAAACCTTTTTTTAATCACTGTATTGTAATGTAAATAACATTAGAGCCATGGAAACTCAAATTTCTAGCTCAATGTGGGTCGAGAACAATTGTTTTAAACATGGGAACAAATCTTTGTCCTTGATAAAAAGTAACTTGTGCCTGTGAGTGTACATGTAAGTGTGTTTGAGTCTAAGACTTGAGTTGGCTTTTTATTTTTAGTTTGCTAGTATCCTCAAAGCGGTTGTCATTAGAAAAATATGAGCATTCAAGTTTTTTTTTTTTTAAAAAGCAAAGTTTCCCTGTCATATAGAGCTAGAAGTTTATATATTTAAAAAAAAAAGTATTTCCTAAAAGCCCACTGAAGTGTCTACTGCTCGGCTCGTGCCTCGCGCTCTGTCCGCGGCACTCGTACACCATCGAACCGTTGTAACTGATCCCTGCACCAAGCCCATTGTGATGGGCAAACGTTTTCCGCGTGTCTGAGACGTGTGTTGACCTAACTCTCCACGAGGACGAAGACATCGAATACAGAGAGCAGAGGCGTACATACTTGCACTCAACATGGGCGTCCTTTCTTCTTTGTTATACTTGGTCACTTCTTATCTTATCTTATCTCTTCGAACAACGTCACTTTTGTTAACTAAGAATATTTAGGCATCTTATTGCTCGTACTTAGGATTGCCTTAGTCTCTTCTTGTTTTTGTTGGGTTTTTTTACTTATGGAATCCGTCGAGGAGGAGGCATTTTTACACACACCTTTATTCCACTCGTACATTTATGGAATCTAGGTGGGTGGAAAAGCCTGGATCTCGAAAACGGCTCGGACGATTTTCCCAGAATTTTGACAGTTGCTGTATATTGTTGGGCAAAGAATTACTAGCTCGTTGGCCGCGCTGGGAAAACTTTAGTTTGACTATTATATTTTTTTAAAGAATAAAAAGTAGATGTGGCGGGTAAAAAAAATATTCGTTATTATAAAAATCAAGCATTAATTATTTATTAAGAGCAAAATATAAGTTGTATAAAAGATATTCTGTCCTTTTGAAAAAGTATTTTTTTGTTTTCTAGTTTTTGGGTCTGTCTTGACACTATAGCCGTGTTTGATTTTATAAAAATTATTTAATCGGTATGCGAATTTCATGGTGGCTACTCAGCCATCAGTCGTGAATCTTTAACATATGTATTATTATAATTTACCTATTAAGAATCTCAGAGTCTTTTATGCACTGAAGGAGGAATTTCAAATTATTTTAGTAGGTGAACAAAGCTATACCCTCAACAGCGTTTCGTTCAGATAAGTCTCAAGAAAATATCTCAGATCTATTAAACACTTTTTATTTGTTGTGTATAACTATGAGAGTTTATTAAAACTTGAAAGATGTCAGGCACATTATGAATTTCTAAATTCCATGGCTGTGTTTTAGGTATTGCTGCTAGATCAAAATATTTTGTAAATATTTGACATGCTATTTTAGCTAGTGAACGAGGTTTGTATTTCTATGTTTTATTTCTTCTCTCCTATTTATGTGTTTCTATAGAAAAGCGTACACGCGTAGTATAGTGTTGTTGTTCTTCCTTGATTTGGACATATCAAAAAATATTTTTAATGTTGGTGTAATCACAGTAAAGAGAGTGTGAAAAAAAAAGAGAGAAAGGAAGAAAAAAAAAGAGAGAGAAAGAGAGAGGGAGAAAAGTCAGCAGAATAATAGAAAAAATCAAAATTTACCCCCTCCCCCTCATTTTTTCTGTCATAAACTTTTACCATGCAGAAGGTAGACTCTAACAGTACGAAAGGATTTGAACATGTTTCAGTAGCTTCTTGATTCAGCGCATCCTTTCCTGCCCCACCCACCCACTTATTATATGTACATTTTGTTTGTATTTACTTTTGTGCCGACCCTGTGTTCATTCACTTGCTTGACCTGACTTGACTAGCAGGCGTCACGCATAGCTGGCTTAAGTGATCACCTTTCCCCACTCCCCCATACCCCTCTCCCCTTTAGTTCAACATGGAGTCTGGACCCGCGGATCCCCAAATAAAAAAAAAAAGGACTTAGGGTGTAGAGAAATCTGAGGCTGTGGCGAATGTTTACAGAAAGGAACAATTCAGATTGGTGAAGTACTCAGAGACCAGTTTGATGCGGTTTGTTGACTGTGTTGAAGGATTATTAATGTAGAAACTATTTGCTAGTCACTTGTCCTCCTCCACCCCAGCCTGCAACACCAGGTTCCTCTTCTACCTACTTGGCTAAATGGTACGACAAGCAAATCGAACTAAAGGAGACAAAGCAGTTGCCTGATGATGCCTTTCCAGAGCCGCAGAAGAGAAGGAAGCCTATATGAGGTCTTTCCGAAATCTTTATAAGGACTACAAGTGATTTGTGTGATGTCGGCATGAGGTCTATATGAAATCTTTATAAGGTCTACATAACTTTTGTGTGAGGTCGGTATGAGGCCTTTCTGAAATCACGTGACTTTTACACCCGACGCCACCAGTACAAGATTAATGACACACACACCCATACACACATAAACAAGTACACTTTTTGAAACGATAATAATAATAATAAGGCCTGTCTTTGTGGCCACATTAGCCATGGCTGACTGAGTTTGCATAAAAATGGACTCTACTTCTGGATATCCCCTTTACTTTGTAAAAGATTAACTTGGACGAAATGCGTATTCGTTCGCGTGGCCTTCTTTTGATGTCTGCTCGCCGTGGGCCATGTCCGACCACACTCCCAAGCTACGTCTGTCCATGATTGCAACAGCGTTGCACAGAATTATTTTTTTTGTTTCATAACTCCCCCCCCCCCCTCCCCAGGGTATTTACTAAAACCACATTACTGCGCGCTGCTTCTGCAGAAGATCAGTGGTACTGTGACTTTAATATTGTTACATCAACATTATGACATTGATGGAGTGACGTTAGGCTGTCGCCTCGACATTATGACCATAGTGGGGTGACCTTAACACTGTGCCCATGTATCAGCCAGATATCAAACGCTTTTTTACAAGAAACGGAAAATAGAATCTCACTCTGAAAGAAAAGCATTCAGACATTTTTCCTCTACAGGCCAGACTGAAATGACAGAGTAACATTATTTTCGGGGCGAGAACCTCGCCTTTACAGCCATGGTAATGAAATGTCATGTTTTAGTGATTATACATTCGGTTACAGCCTTCTTAATATTTAGTCATGGATATTTTACAAGAAATCACCTATCACCATATCAGATATCGATTATCATTCGGATTGATTTGTATATATTTATTGTCTGTGTGTATGTTTTATAAGATGAAACTATAATCACAGTCTATGATACTGTCGTAAGATAAGCTGAAACAGTTTGTGATTTGTATCATTCACTATTAGTTCCTTTATACGTTCTGTATTTAATGAAAACAATTAAACTTTAATTTTATATTGAGCTTCGTAATGTGTACTTTTTATTAAGTCGTTTTTAGTGGGCAGTTTCATTCTGAAAGTTTTTATTGGAATTTTCATGTTAAAAGTTTTTTTTGTATTCGCAGTGATCTTCTCTTTGATACTACAGTGCAAAAACTGCACAGAAATCCCTAGTTTGTCAATACTTTCGTATTCTCTACACCGGATAAACCAAAAAGCTTGATGTTTAACTCTGCCTCCATTTTTATAAGAATGAGCAATCGTCTTTGTTAGATTGTTTTCATTAACTGGTTTTCAAGTACCGGCGGGACCTTTTTCAATGTGGGAAAAAAAATACTTTTCTTGTATTTTAACGTTTATTATTAATATATTAGTAGTTGGGCAATTCATCACTGAGTACCGGCACCTAATCACTGAGTACTACTTCTAAGTGTACCTAATCTATATCTCTTCAATACAAAATAGTTATATGTTGATGTAATACATTTTTTTTCTCCTTTTTTTGTTACCCGCTTCATTAGAATTGATTAATAAAATAGAATTTAAAATAAATTAAAATTGTAATTTCTTAAATGGTCAATAAAAGAAAAACCCCATATAGGTAACTTTTGGCAACTTTTCGTCGCAGCGAGTCACATCTGACACGTTAACTTGTTAATCCTACATGACCGCTTTGGTTTGCATAATCTTTATCGAGCTTCTAAATTTCAAAGAACCGATTGCAAATTCCAAGTAACCCACAGCGACCTACGGTTTAGACTATTCTAGAAAAAAAAATGCTAGACAGGTCGGATTACAGAAAAAAAAATTACTTTGATGATATAATCATACGCACATCACTCACCAGGCGGCGCTTGGGCTTGATGAGAGGTCGGTTCGAGCCGTTCATCTTATGGTACAGTCCACAGGCGTTACACAAGTAATGTCCAGTGCCATCTCGGCGCCACAGTGGAGTGGACGTGGCGCCACAGTTCACGCACTCACGTCCTTCTGTAATAGAAGAGAGGAGGTGTGGGGGGAAAGAGTTAGTTTAGGGTAAAAATAACTCTAACACCACAGCATTTACAGATATTAAAAAAAAACAAAAACGTAATGTAGCAACAGTCCATTGCAGCCTGAGACAAGGACAAAGATTGAACAAATGTCATTGTAATTTGTTTGTGACAGGCCGATTGTGTGCCCACCTGCATTAATAGTTTTCTAAGTAATTAAAACTTGTGAAAATATGTGTGGCCGAGTAGCTTCAACTAATCTATTTTTAGCTCAAGCTGAGCTTCGATTGACTGCAGGAAGCAGCTAAACCTTTTCCCCATCCCACACCGAGACCAATTGTTATAGAAGGCTTGAACACTGAACTGCAACGTCACAACTGTGGGCAGTTTAGACCAATAGCTCGTTGTCACGTCGTACAGACCTGTGACGTGGCAACAAGGTATTGGTCTAAAACTGCCCATAGGTTGTGACGTTTCAGGTCAGGGTTGAGGCCCTCTAGAACGAATGGTCTCGTCTACACACACTTATCGACAAAATATAATGAATCTGAGCATGCTATAACAATAAACACGGGATTTACAAAAGCAATAAGATAAAATATTTTTTTTAAAAAGTTTCCAAAAACTTATCATTGGAAATAAACCAAAGAATAAATAAATAAAGGAAACATTCGAAAAATGTTCAAGGCTAACATTGTACTGGGAAGTTTTGTAATCAATGATATAAATTCGATGTTGCTTGAAAAGCTCAAGTAGCTCATACACGTGTGATTGCAGAAGCGGAAATGACTTTTGTTTTCCGGAAATAAACAGATAATTGGGTCTGAGCCTTATGGGAACCATGACCCGGAAGAAAAAATCAGGTGACAAACAAGGAACATATGTTTCGAACGTCTGCTCTAAAGTAAGTCTCCCACAGCAAGTGTGAAGGCCAACTCGAGTTTTAATTTGTTAGTTATTCACATGGAACTCAATCAAGGAATGTGTGGTCGTAAATAAGCAGAAATCGTAAACAGGGTCAAGGTCGTTAACTGGCGTTACTTACGTGATGAAGTTACATTTTTTTTTGGTCATAAAATACAAGTTTGAGTATAAAGTAGGATTGCAATATCGTACGTTACGAGGAAGACCCAGCGCTGACCTATATATTTGACTTTTGTAAATACAGAGTAGTCTAAAAGTGTATAGGGAGGTGTATATACGCATCAAAACAAATGTTATTATCCATCGTCCACCTACATTTGGGAACACTCCGAATATAATATTAAACACATTTTAGTTATTGCCTTAATGGAAATGTTTGGTTTATAGTTTGTGCTTGTGTATTAGATGCATCTGAACAGGGCTATGAACTGAATTCGGTTCGTCTCGCATCGATTTATTAACTCATTTTTCTGATTTGTGTTTCACTACCCTGTTATGATTAAACTTCAATAACTTTTTTTTCAATAACTTTTTTGTTTGTTATCAGGAAATTGTATATTAAGTATAGGAGAATGCGTGCTCTTTTATATAACACAAATTAAAGTTTATAAAAACAAAATGGGATCAAATCAACGTTGATATCGTCAGTTAGGAGAGAAATGGTTAATTACTAAACCTACTGGAGGGAAATAGCTTCGTGAGAAAATATCTCACAGAAGTAGACAATTCAGAAGATTTAAATACCATGTTCAGATCACCAGCGGTCAATCTGTCTCTTGCTGACCTTTCTAGCTAACTTCCGGAGTACTCTGTTTTGTCTCAGCGTTGTTGTTTTTTTAATTGAGTGTGTGACAGAGATATATGTTTGTCACTGTGTGTGTGTGTATGAGCGGGTCGAGCGCTCAAGGGGGAAGGGGTCTGTCTAGTATTCAATTGCTTAAGAGCACTTCCTACTTACACCCTCTAGGACTCTCACACGTCTGTGACCTAATTAAAGCTACACCATATCCAACTACTCACGGGACCAATTCAAAAACTAATTGTCTACTCAAATGGTTCTCAGAGTCACATTGTACAACTTGACCTACTAATTTCAAGGTCTGACCCACGACATCATGACGTGCAGAAATTAATAAAATTTTGATGACAGTTAAAACTGACCAATACAATTGTTTCAATCTTCAAAAAACAGAATTTACACTTCATTACAAGTTACATTTTCTACGGAATAAAAATAATTCCGAAGATTAGGATAAAAGCATCCTTTCACAAGACTACATAATTCCAGTTTCGACCTTCATATTTTTCCACATCTGATGTCCGTTTAGGGTATAGCGTATTACTAAAAACGATCACGGCTCTCACTACGATCACCTAATCGATGTTTTAGATCTATACATATTTCTTTTCGAATAGGAGAGATTTCTAAGCCTAGGTTGGCTACCCACCAAAAAAGAAAGAAAACTGCGAACCTAGGCGCCGATGCCTTGCGATTAACTCAAACAGTCTACTGGGGTTCAACCCTCAGGAATTATCAGGAGTCGGTGACCACCAGGCACATGTGCTGACAGAACCTAGTGCTCACAGAACCTGCTTCGTCTGCTAATTTCAACCTGTATCGGGCACTTCCGTTCCTTTGGACCCAACATCTGCGTTAAGAGGGAAGAGCTGATGGGTGTGGGCGACAACGTTCTGACCACAACAAATGCCCGCTATGAGATAATTCAATCAGTTCATTTGAACTAAAGGCGACCAATAAGTTTAAATTATCGAACATAGTTTTGAAAAGTCAGCGCCGCAGAATATGTTCCAAAGGCAGAAATCATCGCTTACGTCTAGCCAATGGACCACATGCTCTTAACATTCTTTAAGTCCCATACATCGCCAACAAATTAAATCGTCACAACAGATTGACCAACTCTGATCAGATAGAAACCACAAGATAAAAAAAACAACAGAGGGCCAATGGACAAAGTACTCAATATATCAAGACGTTAAAATTGTTAACTAGTGAAGCGATTTTTTTTTTTTAAAAAAGGACAGCTTTTGGATGTAACTTCGCCTCTCTCTTAAGAGTTACAGAATTGATAAAAAGTTCTCACAAGAAAATTCTAATTAATGCTAACTGTTATATAAGAGTTTTTCTCTTACACATTATCTCTCTCTCTCTCTCTCTCTCTGGTTAAGAGGGAGAAAAAAAGCAGTCCTAATTGGAGATGGGTACTACAAAAAAAAAAGTACTAACACTGTAGACCTTACGGACAGATGGTACTAACACTGTAGACCTTACGGACAGATGGTACTATCACCTCCATTAACGGTGACGCTGGTCACCGGAAGGGGGAAAACTGCAGTCGACAGAAATCCTGGGCTTTAATGGCACTACGAGACTAGGCGCCATCCCACGGCCAGCGCGATAAAGTTTCCCATTGGCTCTCAAAGATCTACGCATGCGCTATTGGCGTGAGAGAAATCACGAGGGCCTCTTACATTACCGCCACTTCAGGTTGTTGGGTTATTCAACGCTCATGTACTATAGTCTAAATTTAGATTGTTCACTTACCAGGCATAAATATCTCTAAACTTCCCATTTATTTAAGCGCTGATATTCTCATTAATGAGCTATTCAGTGAATATGGTAAATACAAGGGTAACTGGAGGCTCTTCTTTCCCAGATTTAGCGTTGTTACATATTAGAGTTCTATTCTACGACATAATCATTACATTATTTTGTTTTTTAAACAAGACTATGAGGTGTTTAGGAAGCGATTATTCTGTCCTATAAAAGGAACAGTTCATATAGAGACCAGTCTCTTGTAGTTTGTAAAGTTCCCCTTTCAGACCACGCGATCTTCTGAGCAGATGATGTTAAGGTCATCTGTTTCTGTGGCCCACTGTTTAACGAGAGTGGCATATGGCCATCACAACGACCAACCGCCTGTACTTTACCCAATGTAAGGCACCTATTAGAGCTGTGTGGATTTATGCGCCCTAAAGATCCAAAAATTAAAAATTTGTTTCTTTACCAAGATTTGAACCCGGGAGCCTCCGGTTCGAAAGTCAAGCGCTTTACCACTCAGCCTTGAGCCACTTACAGCTTGTATTTATATAGAACTTTAATTTGTACACAAAATGTTCCAGTATACTTCGTATTGTCGTTATTTGAATGGGAAGAGATCGGAACTTAGTGACCAAATGAAAATGTTTCCAGTTGAGGCTGGAGTATTAGTGGCAATGGGAATAGGGCGGCGAGTCCTTAAGCTAGCCACATGACCAGAACGATGACCGCTGGACACTTTAACCTGTGAACTTAATAACCGACTTCCTGGATCTCCAGATTTCGATGGAAATTGCTATTTTGTTAATATGAGGAGGGGAAGAAATGGGTTTCGCTTAAGAAATTTCTTAACAAGATTTTTAGTTTCCATTTGTTAAACTAGCTTGACTTCGATAAATTACAGAATAGTTTTATCCCATTAATATTACTAACTCCTTTGTCTAAAATATAATATAATATATATAGACTTCGGTTGGATTTGAACCCAAGAACGTTTCAACAAAATGCAAAGACAAGCTAGATCTCTACCGTATTTCCCCCTTCGCTGTGTCTTGCCCTGAGTTTGTGTAATGTTCATTGTTTTTTTTTGTTGTTTTTTTTTTTACAAAACTTCATTTCTTAACATCTTAAGCTAAGCAATGGTCAAGTGCTTGACGTAGAGGCCAAGTGATAAATTGGAGTTCGAGTTCGAATCCCGGTGAAGGCTGGGAATTTCGGAATGCCTAGGACATCCCCCAGGCTATTAATGTTTTGTTGTTGTTTTTTTTAGGGGGGGGGGGGGGAAAGGGGAGGGGGGATAAAGAAACCCCAATGAGTGCTGGACGTCTCAAGATATTGACTTCCTTCTCTCAATGCGATGATGAAAACATCAAATATGGTGCTTTAAATAACAAATGAGCTCCCCTACCACCCCCAAGGTTACGGAAAATTTTTCTTTTTGAATCTTTACAACACTTGAATGAAGATTTTGTATGATTAGTTAACTTTCCAGATAGCGTATCCCTCCCCGCTTCCTATCCCCACCCTTCCCCAAATCCCTTCTAGCATTTGTGATGATATTCAGATAAAGGCCCCTTCACTAGACGGTAGAGAGGGCAGTCTATCTATAGATATAAGTATCTGGTTGAAGTAGCCACTGCACATATGCAGACACGCTTACAGCGCTACTCAAAACAAACACTTCAGATGTGCAGATAATTGTTTTCTCAACCAGAGTAATAACTCTTAGATTAAGAATGACGTAGGGACAAATTTGACTACCCCATCCCTCTCCCCTCTTTTTTTTTCTTTAAAAATATTCAGATTTGAACAAATTTCTGAAAATAATATTTAAAATAAAAAGAGAAGTGTCGGAAAAACATTGTTTTTTTTAACTTCGTAAAGAGAAATATTAACATATTACAGTTTGTTATGAATCTTATTTAAAACAAGAGCTTGGGTGCTCTGTGCGTGGTGGTAGAGTCGTAGTGAGTCTAATAATACATTCTGACATGTTATGTTTCACTTCAAAACGGAGTATCAAATTAAATCTCTAAATGCAAGCAATAAAAGGCAGCCTACTGATGGGTGGCCGCGTGGTCATGTAGTGTACGCTCTGGACTGTGTACTCGATAGTCCCGGATTCGAAACCCTCCCGCTCCCATTTTTAAGCCGTTCTGCGGGAGGTTTGGACTAGGATGTTCATGTGTTCGACTCTGAAGGACCCTCCGCGACACGTTCAGCAAGCACAAGAACACATAGATCAATAGAAAGTGATATTGGATTGCACTGATTATTTCCCCATTAATTTCTAAATTGAAACCATAAATTCCTGTTAATAATCATTTCTAAGCGCTTTCAGGAGAGCGTATGACAGAAACTAATCCTCACCACACACTTTTGTCTTTGGTAAGCATAAATTAACATATCCGAACTCAAATGTTCACGTCGTTTCATATTTAGAGACTTTCCTGTCCCTCATTAATTTAAATTGTTGTTTTTTTCTCATAACATTTTAAAATCAGACTTTGAGAAAGATATTAACATCAACACTAAAAGAAAAAGTTAATTGATTAACATTTGATAACCTGTTGGGTCTGGGGAACGCCTAGGACAACTCCTTGGCTATTCATGATTTTTTTTGGGGGGGGGGGGGGGGGGGGTAAAGAAACCCCGATGAGTGCTGGACGTCTCAAAATATTGACTTTCTTCTCTTAACGCAATAATGAAAACATCAAATATGTTGCTTCAAATAACAAATGAATATTGATATATATACATCGATATATCGAAGCATTTGATCTAGAATGCTAGAATGTGCGATTTATAATACAGATGTTTTTATGGCCGACGGTAAACGTGGTAGTCATATAGCCAGTACAACGACCAAACTACTTTACTTTTCTTTTCCCCAACTAATGTCAGGTACCCATAAGAGTTATTTCGATTAATATATTTTTCCGTTGTCCATCTGACTAACAAATAAGAGCTATTCGGCATGAGAAAGTGATAATCTAGTTTGTGAGCTCACGTGATAACAAACTTAACGGGGAAGTGAAATAAAATTTCACGAAGAGCTCAGCAAATATTCAAGGAAATCCACTAGAATGAAAAAGTTGTTTTCAAAGTTATCCCCCCAGCGGGATATCGTCCGTCTGACTTCTGACCCGCTTCCCCCAACCCTGACTCTACTGGGGATTCGTAGCTAAAGTTTTGCTTGGAAATCGACCATCACACTTCCAGCGTCTTCGCTCCAAAGATGTTACATTGCGTCTCCTGCTTGGCGATGCTGTAATCGCTCACTGACTTGTAACTGAAGCCTGGTGGTGGACAGGGCGCTCGAGGTGACACCACTAGTGGGAGCGCTTACTAACTCCTGTCGACATCTCCTCGGACTCCCTTCATGGCAAGAGGAACGTGTAACTTGAAACCAAGAGTGGCTACCTCGATAGAGACACAAGTAATGAGAAATTGTACTCCTAGTTAGAACTAGACACTTTAAGTGGGCGAAAATTGTATCACGTGGAAACTGCCAACATTGACCAATTTTATTCATGATAGATTTAACCACATTTTTGACAATACCATCTTGCCTTTGATCAAGGCATTCATTTATTTACTTGCTAATGCGGAGACAAAAGATAACATACACACAAAAAATAGTTTTAATAATTATGTAGGCTTTGTAATCATTAGCTCATTTAACTAATAATGCAAATAGTAAAATTGATTAAATCATTGTAAAAAGAACAGCGTGCATGCAAAGAAAGTCTACAGCAGCTGAAAATATTAACAATGACATTATAAAGTTGCTTTTTCCATATTTAGTTACTTATTACAAATGTAATGCTTACCGCTCTTACAATTGACGACCTTTGTTAAGTTGGTTCTCTACATGGGGACACTTTTAAACATAAACAAACTGATGCAACTGCACAGTATACGTATTTACTGTAATATTTATTTGTAGACCAACACAATTGGCAAAGATGACATCCCTTATGAAATAACGAAACACCATTAGTCTTGGATGAGTGGAAAAAGATCGAACCAGTCAAATCCAACAAAACTAACAAGTTTTATAAGTAACGCTTTTCCTTTAAATGTAGTCTATTAATATAGCCGTTATCTATTCAATCAAAATGCTGAACTACAATCGAAAAGATGACAAAATGTGAATCCACATTTTGCTCTCATTGATAAAAGTTTTATTTCAACAATAACCGTATCGTAGACTCGATAAGTAATTAGATTATCAGATGTAAGAAATTCTTATTGCATGCACGTTTTTAATAATGCCTGTGAAAGTTTAATTTGATAGAGAAGGTTTGACCCACCTGTGCTTGACCTTGTTTTGGCTCGAGGTCGACTGGACAGAGATGTTGATGACGGTGAGGTCTTGAATACACTCGATGTGTGGTATCCCAGAGGGCCGCTGCCGTAGTGATCGCTGGACATGTACGCTGGGTATGTGGGGACGGGGTGGGCGGTATGGGAGGCGGAGTGGTGGTGTCCGTGGGCGCCGTGGGATCCCAAGAACGAGATCCCCTCCGAGGCTCCAGATGACTCCAGCTTGAGCGACGCTGACGTCGCGCTTTTGTAGTCCTTGTAATCTTTGTAGTCCTTGTATTCTCCAGGGGCATATGCGTCTGGGGAGCCCAGGGCGGAAAGCCCAGAGGTGATGTTGTTATTGTTTGTGCTGGAGTTATTATTGGAGCTCGCACTGCTGTTATTGTTGTTGTTGTTGTTGTTATTGTTGTTATTGTTGGCGCTGACGCTGCCGCTTGTGACGATGCTTCCGCTGGAGCCGATGTTTGGGTTGGCCGCACCCGCACTGGAGACGCTGCTGTTGTTGTGGCTGTTGTGGTTGTGACTGTTCTCCGGGGTGACGTCCTTCGGCGGCGTTGGCGGAAAGGACACCAGAGACGACGTCACAATGGCCGAGGTGGCCGGATGGACTGGGAGGGACGTGTGGCCGCCAGAGTGAGACAGCGACTTGGATGACCCGAACGACGGAGGCATCCAACTGGAGTGAGCGTGCGGCACCATGGATTTGGAGGCGTCGGGTATCCATGGATGAAGTGAATTGTGAAAGTGGGACCTGTGAAGCTGAGAACTTCCAGTCACTGTGAATAGACAAAATAAAAATAGTCAAGCAAGATATTTCTTCTAATACTTTTAAAGATGCTGACTGGCAAGATGAAATGTACATGGATCTTCAAACAGTGAATTAAAATACTTGAGTTAGGACACACATACGCATATAGGACAATACATTCCAAACATACAGAGTCATTACTGTACTTCAAAATGTTGTTATATCTTGTGATGCTTCATATATTTATTTTCTTGCCTTATGTATATTCTTTTCTTGTTAAAAACAATGTTAATATCTTTTTGTGTTGGTCTTTAAGTAAGATTGTTTCCCCCAGTATATTTCATCAAGTATTAAAATCAAAGGCACATTATCTTCTTATTTAATACAGACGTTACTTCATAAACGAAAATGATTACATCCTTACTGCCTATGCGTCATGCATGTAAACCAATGACTTAATTCTTAATTCTGCCAAGTCACTGGTTTTCCTGGCTGGCTCGGACAACCCATTCCATGCTCTAATAGCACTAGGGAAGAAGGAGTATTTGTATAAATATGTCCTAGCATATGGTTTGTCCATAGTCGGTATATTTTTGTGTCTTTCAGAGTATTTTATTAAATTTTGTTTTTGTATTTGAAGATTATGGTTCGGTCTTTATGTCTAATTGCTACTTTACTTTTAAGTCTTCTCTCCTGAAGGCTTTCTAGACCTAGTGATTTGACTCAAGGTGTTACTCTAGTAGGCAAAAGTTTAGGATGAACAAGAAAACATCAATGAAGTGATACACTTAAAGGTACATTCATATTGCGTGGAAAAAAAAGTAATGTACCTTCTTGTGTGTGTATGGAGGGGTGGGTAGCGGGACTTTTGTCATTAGTCTATTTTTAGAGTCAACGTTAATTGTTTTGAACACGTCTGTTCTCAGGCAGGTCTCTTCCGCAATCAAGCAGGGAGAACTCGGCTCTGGGCCTTGGTCTCTTTTCATACTAAGATGAGATTTAATGCGCCCCAAACATTGTTCAAAGTGTGTGTATGTGCGGAGAAAGGGGGTTAGGGCTGAAGGTGGTAGCTTGGGATTGAGAGCAGACAGCACGCAAGCTTATTAACGGACTCAAAATTCTGTTGCGGTGTGTTGTGTAGCGTGAGTAACATCAATAAAAAACATTTTTTAACGCACCGCTGGTCAGAGCACAGCTGAAACAGGTGTAGCCAGAGGGTCACTTATAGTGCACTTTGACATTTAGATAGGCTTGTCTTTAAAGCTTGGAACCTAACTTTCAAAACTGTTTAAGACTTCTTGATAAACCCATGTCTCGTATATCAACAGCCACAGGGTAAGGGATGCTACATAATGTACATTTCAACCTCATAAACCGCCCACCAAAAAAAAAAGTTCTTTGATTGGAAACTTGAGTTTGTCCATTTATTTCGTTTGATGACTTGATCAAAATATTGATCTAAATATCTAGCTAAGTGCATTCAACAAAATAAATTAATGGAATTTTTTAATGCTGTTGGATCGCTGGGGGTAGAACGGGGATGACAGGGGTGGCTGCCAGGCCGTGGGGTAAGCTCCTCGAACTGTCCTTGTTTCTTGACGTCACGATTGAGGCTAGAGCAAGACCGTAAATAAAGACACGTCTGTAGTAACTTTTTGAAAATTAGAAGATATAACAACTTAACGGTAAGCATAGTCAAATTAGTTACTATAATTAAAGTGTTTTGTTTCTCCAGACTTCTTCTGGAACTGAAGGTTTTTGTTATTATATTAGATCCTAATTAATATTAATATTATTTCACACATACACCCATCATTTTGCCATCTCAAACTTAAAGAAATAATAATAATAATTTAAACAAAAATTGTTTGATATTTCATACGGTAAGGCTGTACAGTCACATGAAAAAGTTTTCCGAGAGATAAACCATAGTCATTTCACGATGGAAAAAAAAAAAAACTATTACTTTATAAGAAACTAGTCCTGACATAATGTTGTTATGTTATAACTTAAGACAATAATACAAAATATATTTTTTATCAGAAATACACAAACAAAGAGAAAGAAAACGTAACTTTAAGAATAGTCATTGCTATAGCAACACAAGTAGCTTTTAAATAACCCTGACAAACATAGGAAACAATGAAAGTAAAAAATAAATAAATAAAATACCCGTTTCATTACCATTGATAGAAGTTCTATCCAAAGCAAAAGACAACAAGGTATGGAGAAAGACGGTCAGCAGATCTTGTGTGGTACCTCAACGGTTCAAAAGACTAAAGAATAGATGAAGGTGAAGGTAGTGATCACCTTTTGATCTCTAGGGCGGATGATGTAAAGGTAAAAAAAAAAGGACCCCCCCCCCCTTTACAAAGGAGGCTGACTCTACCCACAGAGTGACATTTTTATTTTAAAATTTCACTTAAAAACAAACAAGTGAAAAAAAAAAGCTTCTAAGTCAGTTCAATCAATCCAGGAAACTGAAGACAGTCTTTGATTTCTCATTCTATTTGTTTTTAAATGCTTCAACATTGCAATAAGTATTTAGAGTATTTTTAGTGAGCTTGCACAATCAAGTCTTTCTGTTACAATCAACATGATTGCTGCTTAAGGCGGTGCGCAAAACGTGCTTTCATTTATTCCACTTTTTACTAAATACCAAGAAACATTTGAGCCAAGTGCGGGAAAACCCAGATGATTATATTTTGAAAAATTATAATGGCCAAACCAGACGTTTCCCAGTGTGGTCAATTAGCTAATTTTTTTTTTATGATATATATATAAACTGTCAAATTTCTAGGGAAATCGTTAGAGTTGTTATCGACATCCTTGTCCAAGTTTCACCAAGAGTCCTGAACCCATGAGAATTTGGCATGTTAATAAGAGAAATTAAAATTAAAAAAAAAAACACACGAATTGATATAATCTGCGCTTTATCTGCGATTTATCTATCACTTATCTAGGGCTTATCCATAGCTTATCTGGAACTTCATAATTTTTAAAAGCAATATTTCACTGTGTAGATGAGTGCTGAGGAGAGGCCGGGGGTGGGGGGCAGTGTTGGATTGAACATGTCGTGAGGTGGGCCGGGGGGTCGACTGAACTCTTCATTTCTTTCAATAATTCATGCAATCAACGTGAGCGAGCTCGTTGGACTTGCGGCTTCTTCGTATCGCTTATCTCTTCCGGTGTTCCCAGAAAACAAAGCGAATCCCAATCGCGCCATACTTTCCGCGGTACGAAATTTTTAATTAGCCTTAAGGTGACTCCCCCCCCCTCTTCCCTTCCCCCTGCTTTTTTTATACACACACCCACCAACTTTTTTCCACCTCTGCTCACTGTTTCTTTGTATCAACCCCTGCAGCCGTTGTCTAAGAGTGTGACCGTTAAATTAATGGGGTCCACTGGGGCGTGACCGGGCGCCTTTTAACAGTGTTAGATGAGTGTCTTAAGTCAGCGTGTAGCAGTCCGACCATTACCGGCTTTATTTATGTGGTCACAAAAGTCATTGAGATTTAGCTTTCAGGTCGTCTGCTGTTAGCAGTGTAAACAAAACAGTCTTTATTTTTATCTTCAATATAACACCGCGATCTTTAATATAGGTGACATATTAAAACAACGCCAACAAAAAAAAACAACAACAAAAAACAACAACATTAAAGCTTATTTAAAGGAAAGAACCGCACAATTACTACAATAGCTCTAAATACTATAAGACGTATCTCTTCTTTTCAATATAAAACAAAATGAATGAATTACCTCTTAATTAACTAAAAGGTTAATATATGTTAGAGATCAAAATTTTAGATACAATGTTTGAGGCAAATGCAAATCCTTATTTCAGACTTGTTTTTTCTTCAGCGATGCAATCGTTGTGCCGTCATGAAGATCCACATCTTCTTGCTGCTTTACTTTTTACGCTCTTTGGAGATGCAGATCTATTAAGTTGTCCTCTTCTTTTAAGGACTTCCTCATTGGAATCTGCACTTTTTGTTTCACTTCACGGTGCTGACAGACATGGAATTGAGATGTTCTAGAAGGATCCTAGGTATCATATACAGGGACCGCACCAGGAATGAAGAGATTAGAAACAGGGTCACTACGACCATTGGGACCCACGACTGCCTGCTGACCACTGTTAAAAACACAGACTAAAACTTTATGACCATATCACTAGGTCATCAGGGCTCGCAAAGACCTTCCTTCAGGGAACAGAACCAGGAAAAAGAAGAAGCGGAGAAAGCTATGGGGAGACAACATAAACGAAAGGGCGGACCTGTCATTGAAAGAGATTCTAAGCCAAAGGACAGAGAGAAATGGAGAAAGACGATAGACAGACCATGTGGGGCATCCCCCAACGGGTCATCGTCTAAGGAATATGTGAAGGAAGAAAGGTTCACGCCGCTACTTAATTTTCTGTCCGATTTCTAAGTTTAGTTTTCTGTCGTTTCTTCTTACCATCAGACACAGATCTGTAGGTCCTCTTTCATTTTCTTTGTCATTTATGGACGCGGGTCAATTTCAGCCAGAGCACATGACCACATTGCCTTGTGGTCATCTCATCCCCATACGCTCACTGACCACATCCTCACACCAGTGGGAGCAGAATATCTTTAAGCAAAGACATTTTCTATGGACCATGAGCGTGTGAGTGGGAATCAAATAGCATTTTGGAAACGGAAGAGAGAGAGAGAGAGAGAGAGAGAAAGGGGAGAGCCCATAGGCTAAGGAGAATAATATTTAAAATGGGGGGGGGGGGGGGAGGAAGCATGGCAGTTTGCACTGTGTAAAGTGAATAGGCTGGAGGGGGGGGGGGGACATAAGGCTAGGGGATGGCGGTATGCAGGGATACGATGGACTATTTTTGTGTAAACGCCGGGTGTAATGGGAGATAAACACCGGGGGAACACCGGGGACTCGGATAGATGGCCGATGTTTGTAAATTTTCCTTCTTGATTAGGTGTGTGCGCGCGAGTCTGTGTGCGAGTGCGTGCGTGTCCCGCAAAGTCAGTTCGAAATGTGTTGACTGTTAACTAAAAAAAGTTGCTTGAGTTTCTAACATATAGAGTTATGTTCATGCTTTTAAAGAAACCAAACCTTAAGGCTCTAAACTCTTGTTTATAAACTTGGCATTGATGTCACATAAATATAACACTGCAACACATTTCTAACTCATAGTTTTTAATCGAATGCATGTTTTTGTCATTCAATCCAAATTGTATTCCACTATTACAAAGCCTATCAGAAAAATATTATATTTATCGAATCCATGGTGCTTTAAAGCATTGAAAAGCTACAGTTTTTGTCACCATAATTAATCAAGAGTGTGTAAATTTCTGATTATTCAATATATAGATATTCCAAATGCATAATACAATTTTTTTTTTATTTTTAGCGAATACAACAGAATTTTTACGATGTGTTGCAAATTTCGTTATTTTATGTTCAAATGCTATTCTACATAATTACCATAAGAGTTAAAATTACTTAAAAATGGATGCAAAAATATTTTTTTAAATGTCAGCATTAAGTAAAAACAGATTAAGGAACTGCTGATGAGATTTGGTGTGATCGATGTATGTAGGTATCATTTGAATGTTTATAACTACGTCATAATTTCCCCCTCGTGATATAGTTGTCTTGTTCATGTAATTACAGCCTTTCAAATTTTATTTTGGTCTGCTAATTGCCTTACAAAGAAGGGAAATAACCAAATAGCTTTCAATGTACATCAGAGTTCACATTTTTCAAGATGAGTACACATTATAGCCTTTTTTTTGGGGGGGGGGGGGGGGGGGGGAAAGAGGTTTCCACTTTAAAATGATATTACCGGCGCCGGATTCTTTGATCTCAGACCTTCAGCATCTCTGAATCTAGATTGGTTACTATCTTATAATGAACGTATACAAGAATAATGTCATTAATAATGTGTGCGTGCATGTCTATGCAACTACAGACTTATCAGCCTGGCGTGAGTAGGTTTGAAGTAATGGCGCATCTGGAGTGTTACCTATTTCTACTCATTGTTTAGGGATAAAGAGTTTTGATTATTGTTAGTGGCGGCCGCTGCAGCTCGGTTGTTTTTTAAACTGTTCTTCTGAGAAATCAAAACGTGCTTGTAAATGCTCCAAACACAAAAACAGTGGAACTGCCCAAGCGCTCCGTCTCTCCCAGGCCTGCATCAGCAGGTCCTCCAGATCTATAACATTATATTTGTTCACGAAACGTGAGCGGCTCACACGTTTGTTTACTCACCCTCGCAGACGACAGGACACATCCAGGCAACGAGCTGGATTGGACCGAGAGGGAAAGGAGACGTGGCGCCGGCTGGCGCGCGCTAGCAGACGGCTGTGGTTTCGCTTTGCCAGGGACTCCCCCCCCCCCCCCCCCATTCGTTTTTTTCCCTTTTTTAACTTCCATTTCACGACCCCCCCCCCCCAATAGTAAGCAAGTATTCTAATGTCATTTAACTCAAAAATGCCTTTTTCTCTCCGTACTTCATTACCCCCCGCCCCAACCAACTATTTCTCTCCTTTTTTTTTTCAATTGCATCTTTCGCGTGGTGAAACAAACAATTTGGTGCCGCTTCTGGTGTTTTATTATGTTAGGGGCGTCACTGTTTGAATCTGGCAGCTCCCGATGAGCACTCTGAGGGTCAGACTAGCTGACTACGTCAAACACATCCCTGCTCGCCCCTGAGACTCGATGCGGAACTCCCACGTAAGCAATAACAATTGGACAAGATTCCCTAAAACAACAGACCGCTGTTGTTGTGTACGCTGACTTTTTATTTTTATTTTTATTTTATCACTACACAAACATTACAGTAATCTTAAAGCGACGAAGTACTGTAATCTTAAAGCGACGAAGTACTGTAATCTTAAGGCTTTTTCACACCAGAGCGACCAACATCAACGCAAACTATTTCTTTAGTCAACTCCCTACTTTATGGGGGAAATAATAGAACAGACTCAATTTTGTCATTGAAAAAAAAAGGAGAAAAAAAATGCCCAGAATGAGGATGGAACCCACGGCATTCAGAATGCTTGATCGTCGGACCAAGGGCATGAATGGTCAAGAGTTTATCTTTATAAGTGGCCAACAATTTACGAGGATAGTTTGTGTTCAGCACAATGTCATATATAGTCTTTACTTTTTATCCCAGATTTTGAGAATATCCGTCCATGGTAATTTACTTAAGTGATAGTTTAAACGAGTATGGACTTTGAATTTCGGTCTAAATGTTTTATAAATCTATGTCTTGCTTACGCCACAATTTTCTACCTAACTAGTAACATAAACAAAATATGTTCATTTACGTCTATTTATTGACTGAACACCTTATTGAATACTAAGAAACAGTTGAGTCGAGTGCGGGAAATCCCGTTAAAGTGTGTTCAAAATAAAAAGACCAAAGCCAAATTTAATTTTAAGATGATTATATTTTGAAAAAATTATAATGGTCAAGCCAGAGTTGTGACCAACAAGCAAGGATTTTTTCACTGAAACTTCCAATATTATGCAATCCTGAAAGAACTGACTGTATCTAATGTTCCTTCAAACTTGTACACTTGTAGGGTCTAACTTGCAGTCTAAACAGAGAACGATGGCTCTAGGAAACTGCTCTAAGCTGAAATAGACCATTGTACAAGTTTCCGCATCTAAATGACTTGTTATAGAACAGTACTGCCCAAACGTTTTTGTTGAGGGTGTCTGACATGTGACCCTCTAAATGTTCTACAGAGCTGAGACACAGAGGCTTTATTTATACTGTGGGCAGGACTTGCGTTAGCCGTATAGCCTCACAGGCCTCGGACCCAGTCTGGGCATCACTGCTTTAGAAGAGAGAACAAAAAGGGATAAACGAAATAAATTTTAGTCTTTCGGTTGGCTTGAAACTGATTCCAGTAAAACCTGTGACCTCCACGGTAGTAGTATTTTTGACCCAGAGGAAACAGAAATAGCTAAGGTGACATCACGTGATTTAAGTTGAGCGTGTATGTGGGCGCATGCGTTGAGTTTATGTGTGATGTGCGGAATGTGGCATTACTTCCAGAGGAGAGAGAGAGAGAGAGGATGGGTAGAGGGTGGTGGGCGCTGTTGTCAGGGACTTTGTTTACAATGTGCTTGTGGGGTGGAACTCGAAGGAGCCCCAAGAAACAACTTATTGTCATGTGACGTGTTTACTAGCGTACGCTGATGGTGTTTAGAAAGTGTTTAGCCTGAATACTAAACCGTCTAGTACCCAAGATGTTTAGCTGCCCCACAGCACCCTCAATACAACGCCCTCTCCAAACCAGCGCATACCCCCACGTCGCAATTCACATAGTGCTTCCCGTCTCCTCCTCCCGACCCCCTCTCTCACACACACCTCACATAGTTTGGAAGTATTAGCCCGAGATGAGGGAGTAAGCTTTTCTTAATTAAGCCGAGGTTAGCCAGGGGTTAGGGTTAGGATCTTGCAGACACTCCGGGGTTTCCCCATCCCCAGTATGTTCCCTGATCATTCTAGGACTTCTTGCAGACACTCCCTTTTCAGTGTGTGTGTGTGAGTGTAGTACTAGTATGTAAAGTTTACGCTAAATGGGGCCTAGCCTACAAGTGTACAACTACCTTACATTCACGCAGAGTTCCACGTAGAGAGAAATAAAATGTAAATTAAGTATGATGGTTATAACTACTACCCATTAGTACGAAAAGGAGAGAGACAAAAAAAAACCTCAGAGAATGAGCTAAGTGAATAAGCTCAGAGAATGAGCTAAGAAAATAAGCGACGTGGATATGCTGAGAGAAAAGGCTAAGAAACTGAGCTTAGAAAATGAGTTAAGACAAAAAGCCAAAAGAACGAGCTACAACAGAGAATGTGCTACTAATTCTTACTCAACACCAAAAGCATTTAGCCTCAAAATCATTAAAGATTATGTCATGAACATGTCATGAACATACCATCAACATACCGTCAACATACCATCAGCATACACTCAATATATCATCAACATACCACTCTACTGAGATTCAGATATCTCTATATAATTTTCTTGAACCAATGTCAATCCTATGCTAAACACACCACTGACGCCGTATCTCTGTAACAAGTCAACGGGTGGGTCTAAAATGCCATCACAAGTGGGGGGTGCCGTCTGAATGACAGGTGTTTTTAAAACATGGAAAGCCTTCTTATCATTTTATTTTCACGCGCTGCTGACGTGTGGGTGGTGTGCTAAGTGGTAAGGACGAAGGTGGGAGATCTCTCACTTAGCGTACATGAGTACACTTGTTCATGAGTACACTAAAAACGTTACCTATGAGCACGAGTGTTTAATGTAGTCTTAGAACGACTGAAGGCGATACGGCGATGGAAATGCGCTTTAAAAAAAAAGGCGGGAAAGTTTTCGTATTGCAAGCGGAAGTGCAGAATTCAACGATAATTCGACAACTTCATTCGCGCCCATTATAATTATTTAAAATAATCTTTAACCTTACTGAACGAGCTTCTAACCACTTGTAAAGCTAAAAATTCAAACACTACTTGTTAGGAGTTACCTGACTTAAAAATTAAAGTTAATGATAAATTAATGACTCTCATTACTTATGGCCCATGCAGACGATACACTCTTTGTTTTGAATGGACTTATGATAGCAACTCTGCAACTGTTTTTTTTTTAAATTTTGTTCCTTATTCTGTTGAGTGGTTTAGCGCTTGACCGCATGTCCCAGGTTCGAATCCTAGTGAAGACTGGGATTTTTTTAATTTCTGGATCTTAAGGCGCCTCCGTGTCCACCCAGCTCTAATGAGTGGTTCCTGACATTATTCGAGGAAAAATAAAGGCGGTTGGTCATTGAGCAGGCCACATGACACTCTCGTTAACCGTGGGCCACAGAAATAGATGGCCCTAACAACATCAGTCCTATAGACTGGAACTTTATTCCTACATACAGAATATACTTTACTATATAAACAAGCCACTCACACCTTCAGTTCTAATTCTAACGCGTCTGTGTTAGCGAAGTTCAGGTCATTTGACATTTGACATTTACCTCTCTTGCGGCTTCCAGGCTTAAATACTTTTGATCTTAACTAGTAAAAGTAGTAGCTGATAGCACTGACCTCATTTCTAAATAAACATATGCAAATGACATCGTCTTGGTCAGATCAGCTCATCACTCGCAGGTCAAGGACTCACAAGCCATGAATACCGATGGTTAAGATCAATGTCCACTTATAAAGTCAGATTTCGTACAATTAATTTCATTGCTGTCATCTTCTTCATCGTCTCCACACTGTCACCCCTCTCTTTATTATTGACCTTATCCACTATTCAGATTCGTACTAGAGATGCACACATCTAACTTAGATGGGAAAAAAAACAACTACAAATTGTTTTATTTTTTGGTGTATCCGGTGTGCAGAATCAAGCAAGTGTTGATGAGATTTTTTTATTACCATACCTCTATTCAACTCGAAACTTCGCGGAAACTTTTTGGAACCTTTTGGGTGGAACCTGGACACGGATCTCAATAACGGTTTTAAAAATTTGACAGTTGCTGTATATCGTTGGGAAGAGAATTACTAGCTCGTAGGCCACACTCACGAAACTTTAGTGTGACCGTTATAATTTTTCAAAGTATAAAAAGAAATAAATTTAAATTTGGCAAGAGAACTAGAAAATATTTATCTTGAACAGACTATACAAGAGTTTTATAAATTAATGCCCAGGAACATTTTGCGCATTGTCTTCTAAATCTAGATAGAAAGACGTAACGTCGGAACATTATTTAGCCTAGTAAATCTATATATTCTTTCTTGGGGGGGGGGGGGGGGTGTTAAAAAAATGTGCAATTTAAAAAATATGGAAGTATTTTTTGTTTCTCTCTTTACTTCAGAACCAAATTTCCTAAAGCTTTTCTGCTTGTAGTTTTGTGTTTGTTTGTTTGTTGGCATGTTGAATTTTACTTTTTGGCTCCTTGACGTTGTTTAGTTGGCATGTTGAATTTTACTTTTTGGCTCCTTGACGTTGTTTAGTTTCTCGAGAAAATCCCCAATGAAAAAAATTATTCTGTCCAGTACTGTCATGGAGGGAGGCGAGGTGGCTGAGTGGTAGAGCGCTTGGCTTCCGAAGCGTTTCACATTTAGTCATTATCAATGACAATACATGAAACAATAAAAAAAAAAGGAACCGATTTATTAAACATTTAGTAATAATTAATTAAATTTGTTATACACAGAGAAAGGTAAGATAAATTTTGCAATAGCAAGAGATATGGCAGCGATTGAACGGTAATCTCCCTTCGCTTAATATTAGCTTTGTTTAAGTATTCTTTATAGTTTAATTGTTTTCAACATTTTTTCCAGGTTTGTGGTCATGTAAAATAGAACAACTGCAAGGGTTCAATTGCACTAGCTGTCTTGATTTACAACCCAACAACGAGTGCACGTTAGTACCGTTAGTTGGTAGACCCTACCTCTGCTCTATGCCACTGGGTAGACGACTTTAACCGGAGCTACACGTGTAAGTGTTTTGAATGAGTTTTACTTTATTCCTGATGACACTTTTGCATAACACATTAAGTTATGAAGTGATGCCTGGCGCGGTCTAGCGGAAATTGTTGGTGGAAAAGTGTTTGGGGTAAGAGGATAAGCTCGCGATGGTGGTTGAACTAATTAAAGAGTGTCATCAAAAAAAAAGCTCACTTGACCTTTCGACTAACACTTTTGATTGGTTGAAATAGACGACGAGAAAATATAAAAAAAAAACAACAACAAAAAAAACAAACAATCATCCTTTTTACAGTAACTCTATTCAGGTTTCACATTCGGAGTGGACAAAACCTTGTGACCGAAACCTAAAAGATGCGTTGAGTGGACACGGTTCTTGAAAACGGCTCTATCGATTTTCCTATACATTTGTCAGTTGATGAATATTATCGGGAAAAGAATACGTCGTTAGCTACACAGGGAAAACTCTAGTTTGACAGTTCTAATTTTTCAAAGTAGAAACAAAAATAATTTTAATTTGGCTAGATGACTAGAAATTGTATTATCTTGAACAGACTTCGGGTAATTCCGCTTGTAGACCCTATTCATTAAAGATTTTAATAAATTAAAGTTCAGGAACATTTTGCGCGCCGTCTGCTAAGTCAAGATCTAAAGGTCTATCATTAGAATATAATAAAATCTATTAGATTTATACATTCAGAATTTTTCCCCCGAATTTTCAAAAATCTAACACTCATTAGTTATTAAGAGCAAAATAATCGCCCTATAAGTTGTAGAAAGGGGGGAATAGTCTTTTTTTTTTTTTAAGTATTTTATATTTTTCTTGTTCAACTAATGCTTGTCTTAACTCTAACAATGATGGAAGAAGAAACTTGCACCGAAGTCTGTTCACCAACGTGTGATAAGAAAAACACTTCCTGCTTAAGGCACCATGATGTGCTTTTTCAATATTCCCTTCTTTTTTTTCTCTTTTTCCAAATCCACTCAAAAGGAGACCAGTCCTATATACTAGGCCTCAACACTGACGACCTGAGACGTCGCAACCGGTGGGCAGTTTAGACAAATAGCTTCTTGCCACGTCACAGGTCGAGGTCGAGGGTCGGTGCTTTACAATCCGGTATCTACCTCGAGCTTGTATTTATAAAATGCACAAATCAACTTGGAACTTTAATCAGAAATAATGTGGCACACAGACACTATAGAAATGATACACGACATTAATAGCTGTTGCAATTATATGGAATATTTAATGCTGACCTTAGGGCTCAGTGTGCCATGTGTATCGGTGGTGGAAATAATTATTGTACTGACCAAACGAAATTCAAACTGAATTAGTGTCGCTAAAGTGTAAGGCTTGTCGAAAGACTCAGGGAAAACGGGTTATGGTGTATATCTAATGTACAGTATAAAGAAAGTGTTAATTTAAGCTGTTTTTTCATCTTTTAAATAGAGACAGTTGGAGAGTTCTCGCAATGGCTGCGGGATACACATTTGAGACCCAAAGGAAGGCCCTTATCGAAGGCAGGCGCAGAAGACGGGAAAAAAAAAAACACTTAAATAGACCCGCCGGCGGACAACGGCTTTATCTGCACTAGATACGGAAAAGTATGCGGGTCGCAACTGGGTTTGCGTGGTCATGTGAAACACTGCACTCATCCTTAATATCCGGCATCGAAGTTACTGCCATTATTATTATATGATAATTTTCTTTGCACATTTTAGAACCGCAGAATATTATTTTCTAAACTCTTCCGGGTGTAGCACAAAATGAGTTTAATATAGAGGAAATATTAGACATTCACTGTATGACTTATTGAAATACAAATAGACAACTAACTAGAGGTCTAATACATACGAAGATGAACTGCTATGCATTGAGATATGGTTACAATTAGAGCCCAATTCTTTTCTTCTCTTTAGTTGGCAATTGGAAATGTGCTTTAACGTCCCTGGCATTGGCTTAGCGTAAACAATCTCCAACTCACAGACCTATGTAGAGTATAGCTAGACTGGACATGGAGATAATTTAACACTACAAAAAAAAATGTGAACAATTTTTAAAAAGATGAAACAATGCGTTGTTTTGTAAAGTAATTATAAGAAGTAAAGTTTGTTTTAAACCCTAACCTATGTAACATATAATTTAATGTTTAGATGTAGATGTTGTAGTTAAATATAGAAAATAAGAGCACTTTCGTCTCAGAATTATACATTTTGCAATTTTTAAATATATAAAAACAAAATCAATATATTGAAATGTACCGTACATAAGATGAATAAAGTCAATAGAGGTGAATTATTATTCTATCTAGGATTTTGGGTTATTATCTTAATGGAAACTAACAGGAAATGGCTATATTTCTTGAATTTGCGTGAATATATAGTTCAGTGATTACTACATAACAATATATATATGTCTGTGTGTTGATCAATCGCCGATAAGAATTTATTTCCGTCTTCCAGTCTAGATAAAATATTTATAGGTCTGTGCTCACATTCTTTAAAACGTAATGTCCCTGACATTGGCTTAGTGTGAAAATTTCCAACTCCTTATTAAAAAAAATCTTAATGGAGTTTAGGAAATATAGGTCACTATGTAGACATTTGAATCAATACAATGTCAAAAGTAAGCTTTCTGTGTAAGTGTGTGAATGTTTGCATGTGTGTATAAACACTTTGCATTTATTTTTTATAAATTATAATGTATTTAAATTGTATTGACATCTGTATATTTTAATATATTAGGCAACAGACACGCGCGTTAGAGAACGAACGGAAAGAACAAAGTGAAACAAAACAACAGAACAGAACGCGCGCGGTTGGTTTTAGTTTGAAATAGAAATTTTTGTTTGTATATATAGTAAATACTTTGTTTCATTGATAACGTTATAGCTGTTGTAGATTGTTTTAGTACTCATGGCGTCATAAGTTAATGTTACATAATAGACTAGACCAAACGTCATAGAAGGCCTGAACACAGACCTGCAGCGTCACAATCTATGGGCGTGGAGACCAATCGCTAGTTGCCACGTCCCAGGTCTGTACGGCATGGAAACGTGCTATTAGTCTCCACTGTCCACAGGCTGCGACGTCACAGGTCAGTGTTGAGGCCTACTATAACGATTGGTCTCCTCGATCTAGAGCATTCATTACTTGAAAAGTGACTAAGACTAATAACGTCACGTCACTAAGAAGTTAATGCCATTCATCGTTGTGAATCGAAAGTGACAACTCTTGTATAGTAATAATTTTCAAGAACTAACAGTACCACACTCTTATCTTGGACCGTTGGAAATGTTTCTTTACTAGGCGAAGAATGTTTTCAAAGAGCAGACCAGCCAATGGACCAGACCAAGCAATAACTCTAGTACTGGAGTACTGGTCACTTGTAGTCCACTTCATGGTAATTAGTGTCCACTTTATTGACTAGCTGTATGAGATATTTACTTCCTGGTGGTAATTACAGGTACTATGGTACTATGAATAGGAAATTAAAAAAAAGGGGGGGGGGGGGAGGTAAAACTAGTGTGTGTCTAGATACAAACAATAGTGTGTCTAGATACAAACAATAGAGTGTCTAGATACAAACAATAGTGTGTCTAGATACAAACAATAGTGTGTCTAGATACAAACAATAGTGTGTCTAGATACAAACAGTAGTGTGTCTAGATACAAACAATAGTGTGTCTAGATACAAACAATAGTGTGTCTAGATACAAACAATAGTATGTCTAGATACAAACAATAGTGTGTGTCTAGATACAAACAATAGTGTGTCTAGATACAAACAATAGTGTGTCTAGATACAAACAATAGTGCTACTAATTTACGTAAGTCCACAATAACATACTTTCGTACGTCTCTATCTCTCCGTCTCTGTCTCTCCGTCTCTGTGTCTCTGTCTCTCTCTCCGCCTGTCTCTCTCTCTCTGTTTCTGTCGATATTTCATTAACCGAATGACAACAAAAGAAATAATTATCTCACACTCACGTGACGTTTGGGGGGGGGGGGTAAGTTTTATAGACAAGGTCAGAAATATTATAACAGAGGGGTGGGGGGTAGAAGGGACTATGCAACACACCAGAAACTGCATCGATCTGACACAGGCAACACGTAGAGGAGCACTGTGTTAGCTCGCGCTGTGTAACATATGAATGGAGAGCTCCACAAAGAAAACAAAATCTGCAAAACTTTTGAACAATTCAAAGACATGCTACACGTCATCATGTGTAGCCATGAATTTTTTTTCATCTCTTGGTTTTGTTGGTTGTTGTTTTTTTTAAATTAAATAAATATCAAAAATTACAAAAGCAGGTTTAATATAGAACTAGTATTATTTAGTATCTATTATGCATTGTACAAGTAATAAATAAATAAAGTCATTACAAAAACATGTAAGTAATTCCCAGAGAAACGGCAACGCATATAACAATCTCCTAAGCAAGTATAGTTAAATTCAATCCGCTTTCAGAGATTTCCCTTGAAATAATTGTGGAAAATTTTTACTGGCCCCTCGTCAAAATATGTTTGGCCAGTGATCCAACCTAAGCTAGAGGATGTATTTACTACACAGGTTAAAGTGCAGGAATACTGGTTGACAATATGTTGCAATTCGCGGCGAAAAGAAATTGAGCAAAAAAGAGTCAGTCGTTTAGATTTAGTGACTTATTTGTTGTTGTTATTGTATGTAGTGAGCAGTGACGTATTTACACTTGAAATTTACACTTTTGAAATATGGTCTCCCCCACGCCCATTCTCGGATCAAGTTGAACATTTGCATATTTATCTATTGTAGATGACAAAACATGAACCGATTAAAAAAAATTAACCGATTAATTAATCAAGTAGTCTTAATTTTGTTTTATATAAACTCTAGTCAAGGCTAATGTTGAGAATTAGGTGATTCGCTAAAAAATGTAAACTAACAGAAGACTAATGAACCCTTCTATTTTTATAAGTACTTGCAGAGCTTAGTGGCAAAAACGTCGACCTTCTATCAAGCAGGTCAGAGTTGGAATTATTATTACTTTCGTTCATTTTTGTAAGTTTACAACAAGGTTTAAATGTCTACGTGGCCTTGACAGCTTCCCCCTTTTTCCATTTTAACCAGCCTAAAAGCAACGCACTTGTAAGTAACTAGTGATAAACAACTTACCATGAGCAGGTCTGTATCCGTGCATCGCTGCGGCCCTGGAGCTCTGATAGTAGCCCATACCCATGGGCCCGCTGTTGGTGTCCAGCGGCGGGGAAAAGAAATCACTAATATCCTCTGGCGGGAACATCCCCGTGGCCCCCGCATCGAAAGGGGCCCCGATCCTGCCCGAGTCCGTGGAGTGGGTCATCCACGGTGGCGAATGGTGCTGTTCCGCGGCCATCGCCATGGTGAAGTTACCGCTACTGTAATACGTGTTTGCGATGTGGGGTGGTCACTGGGTCGCCGCTATGGACGAAGAGGTTAGGGCGGATGGTCTACCTATCTTGCAAGTTGAAACAAGATAGGCGACATGCACATTCAAAACAGAATCACAATAACAACAGTAAAATCTCTTATTTCGGAAGCGTTTGTTTGAATGCTGGGCCTGTGTTGGAGTTGAATATCTTACAGCAGCTTCTTGTGCCCACTGAATGGTGGACCTGAATATAACAGTTCCAAAAAGAATCAACTAACCACCACATTTATTTCCTTAATTTAGAAGTTGAAAGCATTGTCTTCAACAAATTACATTAGGATGCAACTCGCAATATCGGAGCAGTCCTCAGAAAACACAATGAATTGTTATTAAATTGATCTCACATTTTAATCGAACGTGATATGATCAAAATGGATTCCTGACTGATGGGATGTTGTTTGTCTACGCACCAATCTTCTGTCACTTTTTGGACCTCACTGAAATACTATAGAAATAAATTAAATTAAACTTTGAAAACAAAATGTATATTCGCTGATATATAAGTGCTAGTTATTTCATTTAAAAAAGAAAGAACGAGACATTGTATTTACAAAACAATATATTATATCTCACTATATATACCACTATGGGAAAGAGAATGTGGGATGGGGTGGGGGCGCTCTGTTAGGACCAGGACAATAGAACCGGATATGCTGTATTAATGAGACTACTTCTGTTATCATAACATTTTGTACAGTAACATCCTGACCTAAAGTTACTGTTACTCGGTTGTTGTTTTTTGTCATTTTACTGTAAATAAGTTGTTTAAAAAAAAAAAAAGCAGACAGTTATAATTGTCAGTGGCGTAGCTAGGAATTGGCTATCAAAAGGTTATGGCTCTGGGGGGCCTTTCCAATTCTTCCCCTCCCTCCCCCCACCCTGGCTATGTCTCTGATTACCGTATGTACTACTTTATACCAGTGAAGCTCAGTCCACGGTCTTTAAAAAGAAATATAAATCTGCGTTGTCCTATTTCAACTGAACACATAAGCTTGATAACCAAACAACAGTTGAAACAAGGCGCCAACTTGCTTTCACTGACATTGCAGAAGAACATTGAAAAATAATGATTAACGTGATAAGAAAAACAAAATCAGTAAGTAGCTTCCCTTTCCAATTTGAAAAATAATCTCGGATATTATGGGCAAGACATTTACGACACAGAGATAGACTGAAATCTGATTTGACAGAGGGAAATCCTTTATATGAATGACATGGATCAAAGCTCAACACGAACACAATTTGGGAAGGAGGTAATGGAAGTAGAATAGGGAATGGAAGTAGAATAGGGAATGGAAGGGAATGGAAGTAGAATAGGGAATGGAAGTAGTATAGGGAATGGAAGTAGAATAGGGAATGGAAGTAGAATAGGGAATGGAAAGAAGGGGGTCAAGTTGTTTGTAAATTGTAACGCTCCTTCAGAGGTGGCCTTAGCGGTGCACGGGGCCCTAGGCGAGTGTCATATCTGGGCCACGAATATTTGTAGCATTGGTTGACGGTGACAAAAGATTTTCATTATGGCGGAGCCCCCCACCCCCAAGGCCGCCTCTGGCTCCTTACATGTTTATAGTGTAAATATTGGATATAGATGCCTCTTGTGTTCATACTTACTAGAGACAGTGAGTAAAGGGGCGTAACTAATGGCTATCAAGTAGTTTAAATTCTGAATAAAAATGTTGTTTACTAAAACATAATGATTTTAATGTTGTTTTTTTTCGCTGTTGTTCGATTAATATATCTATCAGTAATTGTTTTGCAATGATAAATAATCTAATCTTAACTAACGAAATTCAGACGTTAATTCAAAAAAGAAGATGATTACGCAACCCTTAGATCAATCTAGTCATGCATGTTAATCAATGGTTTAAATTCTGCCTACCGAATAGTAGAAAGAACATTCTGTATGTAAACAATTTTTTTTTAAAGTTGTGTACATTTCAAAATTCGAACTTTTCTGATTATAAATGGACCACTCATTGTTCAGCTAATATTTAAAAGGACCTATAAGTAAATATTAATTGAAAATAGCTAATTAGTCTTAGCTATCATATCTATAATTCAGGTTTACTATAACGACGCTTAATCTATTTTTTTTTTTACTGCAAGGAATAAAAAATTAGAAATACTGGATCTACATCTTAAAAACTATTTATTATTATGTAGTCCACTAAAAGGAGGTTGGTGTAGAGTAGAAATAGTGGTCAAAGCGCTGCAGTTGATAAGTTAACTAGGCGGGAGTCCAGTTGTCTACACTAGTCGCTGGAAAGAAACTGAATGTGCTGTTGGCGCTACGGTGTATACTTGAGATCTCTGACCACCCAGGAAAAAATTAAGTCTCCCCTCCCACTATGGTACATTGACTGGACATTGGAGGGAAAATAAAGTATGGCTATTTCTTTCGCTAATATTTCTTGTCGCATTATGGGAAATTCATTTTTTTTAATGCCGATGGTTAATTTGAAACATAAAAAATATTTATTTGTAATTTGTGTTTATTAAAATTGTTTTAAAATTATATCTTGTTTTTATGTATTTATTTTTCTTAAAGTATATGCGTTGGATTACTGAATTTCAATTTTTAAAAAATAATATTTCTACTCAACGAGTTTGGGGTACAAGTCGTAGCAGTGTGGTAATTTGTTATTTTTTAACCAAAGTAGCTTTTCTTTTTGATTCGTACTTTTTACTCATTGCTTTTTATTCTCATTTTTTAAAAATTTTAGATTAATTAGGCAAACACAATTTTTTTTTTTTTTTTGTGTACATTCCTTAACTTAAAATATCGTTTGAAAAAAACAAACACAACACAAATAAAAAAACACGAACTAGGTAATAATTAGTGCCGAGTAAATGGACGTGATAGGTCTAGTTTGTACGCAGCCTTAACTATTTTGTCTTTTCACTTCTGCTAATAGTCGCTATGAAATCTACAGAAACATCTCCCCATCAAGCATCCTTGTTTCATCTTCACTCTCGCCCAGGTCGCCCCCATCAAGACACCGCCTTCAGCGTCTCTCACGACGGCCAGCGAATAAATCTCCAAGACTTACTCCCCAAGACTTTCTGGAATCCTCCTCCCCCCCCCCACCCCCCAACACACTTTTCCCTCATTTTTTTTTCTATCGGATGGCTATGTGATGATTAAAAGTCGTCTTCTGTTACCCACTCACACGATGGTCAAGTGGCTAACGCCCCTGTCCAGAGATTCGTAGGTTAAGTCTACTGGGCATCCTCGTCAACTCCCTTTCTCCTACGCCGCACCGGTTTTGACCCGTCCAGGTCAGCCCACCCCCGACTTTGTACTGAACATGTTTAATAAAATATGTCTACTATGGCTCATCCACAGCACATATTATATTTCAACAATCGCGTGGTATTGAGGCGCCCAGAACATATAAACGTCCTAGAACAACTTTGATTCTTAACTCTAGAAATCTTCTATTTTATTCAATATCATTTATTTGCAAAGAGAGTCTATTTTTGATTGGTTGATGCTCCCGTTCAAATGCTTCCTGATTTTTTTTAAGTTATATGAAATTACGCTATATAATATAGTATCTTAAATGTATTGTCATACTATATTATAAACTATAATAAAAATACATTATAATGCATTATATATATATATATATAGTGCACAGTTGTAAGACAAATTCAGTCACAAATAATAAAGATTATTATTATTATTATTATTGTTCTTATTACAATAGACTAGTTCTATAAGTTATGAAAATCTGTAAGTATCTTGAAATATATAGTTTTGAAATAGTTCCACTCTATAAAGTCTAGTTCCACTATATAAAGCATATATTGTACTATACAGTATTGCTTTTGTTACATATGTAAAAAAAAGTTTTTCATTTTTATTAGTTAAAAATTAATAATATTAATATTAATTAAAAAGATGTACACAACTAAAATAATTATAAAGAATAGAATTGACTCTTTACGTAGTGTGTATGTAGAGAATGAACCTATTGTGATCATTTTGGTATTTTATGGACATTTTATAAACTATAACCATAATATGTACGGTAGGCTACTACAATATATTTAATCTTGTACACTTTGGGTTCTACATTTGCGCGCAGCGTATTTATATAAAAGTAGTCAGACTATAGTATTGTATATGACTTTAACTTTAAAGAATAATTAGGGATTTTCAAAATTTTTAAAATTAAATCCGTACATTTTATTTGTGTATCGTGCTGCTTTAATTTTGGGCGGATGTAGTCGGTGTATTTATCTGTTGTTTCAATTTTAACTATTTTGACATATTTAGATCTACGTACATAGTTTATAGCCTCGTGAATAAAAAATGTTGATTGGATATTTTTATTTATAGGTGTTGATATAATTATGTTTCATTTTATAATAGTTGGAATATTAGGCAATCTTTAATATAATATTGTAATTCTATGATAAAAGTGTAGGCCATATATGCTGTAAACAAGAAGAGACATTTTGTTCCCATTGGATCCATTCTTCTAACTAGTATCGAAACTAAGTGCAAACGAAAAGTTCCATGAAGCTAACACAAGATACTTGAGTCTAAAGTACAGATTTGTTTGGGAATCTAATAGATCGTTACAGTATTTTAAGAAGAATAGTCCACACAAAATCATAGTCCACTGTCATAAAGTGTATATATTTATAGTAAGCGTTGTCAACTTTTAAATCCATTCAAGTCCAAAGTGGATAAATGTGACCCAAAATATATTAAGTAATGAAGATTGCAAGCATTCAGAATTCATCAATACATCTGTTATAGGCACTGTGATACGGATAACTTGATGATAAATTATTTTAAGCTTTGTGGAAGAGATAAATTTATGGTAGAATCTTGCATCGCTAGGATAAATGATAAGTTGATGATATTATAATGTATAGGTAACTTGATTATATTAACATAAACGCACTATGGTGGTGATAACCTCATAATAGACTATCGTGCGGGAATTCGATACTAATAACAAGATATATACAGATTAATATAGACACACATAGGCACACATAAACCGAGCATTAATTCTTAAAATCATTATTCTCATTAATTAATCTTTAATCTTTAACTTACGTATGTTTTTTTTTTAATCAGCCAAATCCGTAATCTAGTTTAACAAAAGAGATATTCGTCAATATTTTAAATATTTAGTCATTATTCAAATTTAAATAATAAAACTTTAAAAAAATGAAACAAGCTAATTAATCAGCTCCGAGTAACTTGACGTTAGCCTATGGTGTGTACGCTCTCTAAAATAAAATACATAACCCGTCCTTTTATTTATAAAGTATTTAAATGAATATTGAGGAGTATATTCTCCTTGATCTCAAGTTATTACCTACAGTATATTTTAACAATGTTTCGGAATTATTTTTGGAACGAAGTGATATTGAAATGATATCAATGTTTGCATTTCTATCCACTGCACTAATCCTTTATCTTTGGAATCGAAGATACTGACATTATTTTGATTATTATTATCATTAAATCCACTGCAGACGTAAACATTCTAACAATGTTTTCGACATTACTTCATTGTCATTTCGCACCATTCCTTACATAATAAAGATCTATGCACTAAATTGGATAATAAATCATGAATGAAGAAAATGCTTCCTCCCCCCCCCCCCCCCCCCCCCCCCCAAATATGCAGCTTATGTGATAGCCGTAATTTGAAAAGATAAACTCAATGAAGTAGGTAATGGAAGGTATCAGCACTGTGGCTAACTTACGTCAGGAGGGTGGGGCCGCTAGACAAGGGGAAAAAAAACGTGAGCGTGGTTTATGAGGGTGTTAAGAGATAAGCTCAAACTTATCATTTCGCCCCAAAGGTTACTTTTGTTGGTCTCAGGTACTGGTATGTGAATCATATACGCAGAGCGACCTATGTAACTTTCACATGTGTCCAATGAGATGTAAACATTTTTATAGTCAATAGTTTTTAATTGATTAAGTACATTTATTACGCAGATTGCGCATCATGTGTCATAACAAATTTCAGGACCGTAATTAAAAATATTTTTTAAATTGTTGCACAATTAGTTTTTGTTTGAGTGAATAAAACAAATACATATTCTATAGTTAAAACTAAATAGTAAAGGGTTCTCGCAAGCAAAACAAGTTACTAACATTGGACGTCAATATCGCAAATTATATAATTCTGAAGTTAAGAAAAAGTAAGAGCGCCCTGCCCCCCACCCCCAGCCCCACATCTTTAACATGAAGTCCGATATAGTGATGTGTTGAAGTACTTGACTTCATGTTACAGAGTTGGCAAAGTAAATTTCAAACTCAATGTTAAAGCACATCCCTTGCAAGAGCTAGGTCTGACATCAACAACATGGGCAGATGATAAATTGTGCTTTTTTTCCCCCCACACTTTCAATTTGGTCTTATAGTTAAAAAAGGATCAAATGAAAATGTAAAGGACTCTACGGGTTAAATGTTCTTAGGATCTATAGATCATTTGTGTCCATAATACAAGAAAAAAATAGATACAATGGGCATTCTGACATCCGAATGGTTTTATCCGAACATTAAAAATGTTGTTTTTTTTTAAATTTGTATCGACATTCTTGTGATACTCTGTCCACGAATACAATAAATTGGCTTACAATTATTGCTTTATTATTGTTATTAAATATTGGCATAAATATTTAAGAGCCCTATCTTTCTCCTCTGGCACTGAAAGATTCGTTTTAGAGAAAGCAAGTTTAGTGTTGTCCACTTAACAGTGTCCAATAAAGAAATCTCTTATGACAGCACAGACCAACAGCCATCTACTGACGTAGATGTTATTTTAATGTGAAGTTATTTTTTAAAACTGCCTGATCGTGTGGTATGCGCTCCGGATCGTCATCTCGATGTTCCCGGGTTCAAACCCTGCCCACCTCCACCTCCCTGTCGTACAGCGGAAGGTTGGGACTGGGACGTTTTAATCTTCATTTCTGTATGGAACGTCCGAGACTTTACAGGTCACGTGGTATGAAGATAATCCGAGAATTACGCAATCTTTCTCAACTCTTTAAAATTTATAAATTTTATTGTATAACATTCACATATATTCTGATTATTAGACAACTCGCTAAATCATGAAGAATATCAATCTATAAGCTATCCACAGCACTGGCTCACATAGAGGCACTGTAGATTTGAATGCTATAACGCTAAAATAAAAAGAAATACTGACCTGATATCAAATTTTAGTATTAATTTCTTTTGTTTTTGAACCGCACAAATGATATATTAAATAACAGCAGCAGTCACCACAATAATATCACTGTTAAATCCAAAATTATCGGCTATCGCTAATCAAGCGACTGGACAATGTGACACAGTATATAGATCTAGCGATGTGATAGTATATAGATCTAGCGATGTGCTTATCGCTAGAATTTGTTGTTATCTGTTTTCGATGAAGTGTTCATATAATCCATGGAATAGCTAAAAGAAAGCTGGAAGCTGCGAGTGAGTGGCCGAAAAGGGGGGTCGGACTACTCACACACGAGTGTGTGTATATGCGTGTGCACTGCTAACTGGTCTATCCACACAACAATCGGCTACTTGGGACGAACCACATAGGCCTTCGCCGTTCACAAGCAGAAATCACAAATAAATGTTCCCCCACTCAAGTGCTGCTATTACGGTAGAGAGAGGGGGGTGGGGAGGAGGGGGAAAACAGTTTGGAAACTCGCAGCGTTCGTGCTAAGAGATGGGGGTGGGAATGGAAAGGGAGAAACGGGGAGGGAAAAAGTAAATGAGAATAACTGAAGAGAGAGAAGAAAGAGAGAGAAAGACTGTAAAAGAGGGGGGTGGTTTGCGAGTTTGAAATTCATCTCTACAGTTCCATAACTACCTTCAATAAACTATGGCGCCAGTTTCAGACGGCGCTTTCCAGTCGGAGTCGAACAAGCCAATCAGCGACGGCGTTACAAAGAATCTCCCCCACTCCCTACCCCGCCGTCTGAACGCGAGACGTAAAACTCCAGCCAACGATTCGCTGCTGGCCGTGACGTAGATTCCCCCTAAACACAAGCTTGTGTCAATCACCTGTGACGTTTTGTTTTTTTCTTCCTTCACTCGTCTTCTTTCATCCCCCGTTCTCCCCCTTCCCCCACCGGCAGAGAGCGGGCAACAAAATCATCCTATCAAACAATCTGACATTGTTCCCGCCCAGTTTTTAAGGCGGAGCTTATTTACACCCCCCCCCACCGTTTTATTTTACTTTATAAATCTTATTTATTTATTCCTATCCTTTCTCTCTCTCTCTCTCTCTCTCTCCCTCCCACATTTTCCGTCCCAGACACAAGTCAAGGCAGCTAAAAGAGGAGACCTTATCATAGGCTTCATTCAATCTTATCACGAACTATTTTTTTTAAAGAACCTTTTTTTTTTTACAATCATTCGGTATGAAAAGAAATGGAATTTTCTAGATCTCGCTATCAGAATGTCATTAAAACAAATCAACGACACCTTGAAAACGGTGAGACGGAACAGAAACAACAAAATATATTGTATATATCTAAAGGGTGGGAAGGCGGAGAGGGAAGTGACAGGCAGACGATTGTGTAATGGACGAGAGCACACGGCCGATGGGCAGTGATAAATAGTTCAACATTCACAATGACATGGAAAGTATCCACTATGTAAACTTTGTACTGTATAGACGCATTAATAATACTAATAATGCAGCGGTAAGTTTATGTATATACTAGCGTATTATGTAGGCCTACTTATTTCTTTAGTATTGGGGGGGGGGGGGTTGTTTCTTAAGTATCTTCTACTAGCAGAAGTACCCCGCGTCTTCCGTGGGAATGTTATGTGTCTGCATAAGCTACGGACTACGACGTGATCCAGTATTGCCAGGCTGCATAAAGATTGGTCAAACGGTGTTGATTTCTATAAGGAACCACACATACACCGTACATTTTCCGTGTTCAATAACAGTCCCGTTCAGTGTAGGGAAATGTTCACGTTGACACCTTGTGGTTTCATTTATTTTTCAGTGATCAAAGGTTTAACTATACATTCCACAAACACTAAGAAATCGAAGATCACTGCATCTCCACCGCCCCGTTTAACCGTTAGGATGGATTTCTTCTGCTCGACTGTTCTGAACATTTCACAATGGCGTCGACTATTACTAGGATTTTGGTCGTGTCCTAAACGTAGCGTGCGGTTCTCCAGACCTAGGCCCGCTATAAATGTCTGAAGGCTGCGCATTTACTTGACATTTTCTTGATATTCCTATCCTGTAACCATGAGAGGACCTCCAGTCTATTCTATTGCTGCGGACCTTTCGACTGGGTCATTTGGCCTCTCTTTCATCCTCACCTCGGAACTTCACTGAGGCAACCGAAGGGGTTAAGTTAAAAACCCGTTGTTAGCCTATCATTTTCCATTAACATAAGTTTCCACCGAGGCGCTTCGTTAAGGCCACGAAAGATGGAATCCTCAGGATTATGTGACCAGCACAGTTGTTTCAGCAGTCTCCCAGTCCATGCCCTGTAGGTTTACCACCTATGAAAGCTTAATCGACATTTGGACGGTGCAGAATCTTCAAGAGATAGTCCTTCACATGGACATCAACAACAACACTGTCAGAAACAATTTGCTAGCCTCAGCAACAACTTGCTACCCTCCTCAGCAACAACCAACTAGCATCAGCTACAACTAACTAGCATCAGAAACAACAAGCTAGCATCAGAAACAACAAGCTAGCATCAGAAACAACTAAGTAGCATCAGATACAACTAGCTACATCAGAAACAGCTGGCTAGCATCAGCTACAAGTAACTAACATCATCAATAACTAGCTAGCAACAGCAAAAACTAGCTAATATACAACAATATACAACAATAATAAACAACAACCAGCTAAGACCAGCAATAACTAACTAGCATCAGCAACAACCAGATAAGATTAGCAGCAACTAACTAGCGTCAGCAACAACCAGCTAACATCAACAACAACCAGCTAACATCAGCAACAACCAGCTAACATCAGCAACAACCAACTAACATCCCAAAGAGTTTTCCAATGGAGCTTGATGTGCTTGAGGACTTCCAGAAATTCCCAGTACTTGAACTAGCAACTGTATTATATGCATGTCTGACATAGTAGGTCTTTGTGAAACTGAACTTTAAAGCGATTTAACGGTGACTTCAATAATGGACATTGATCTGTTTGCACGCTAAGCACGTCCATGCGCCATTGTAGGGAATGGGACATCAGGAGGCAACGATAACACTACATTCCATTTATTAAAAAGAAAAGAATATAAAATACAGGTACAAGACAGTAATAAAAATTATAAAAATACATATTATCTACATTTATTTATGAAATTATTTATTATTATTATTATTATTGTTAATGTTGTGACTTGTTGGTATGATGTATAGTGATATTGCATGTATTTTTCTTTTCTTTTGTTGGTAAACAGGTTAGAATTAGGGTTACGTTCTATTTATTATGTAATCCCAGGGTTCGAGGGTTACATTTTTCTTTCCATTTCTGAACTATCAGTTATTTGTTTAATAGTTCATTTAGCCTTTATGCGTGCGTGTGTGTATGTGTAGCATACTATGTCTTTAGTTGTGAGTGCCTTGTTTTGGTATCTATTGATATGCGGCGTTTTGTCAATTTTTAGTTGGAAATCAAAGTCTCTACAATGATTTGACAATAGTCGATATGGATGTATTGGAGCGTTCTATTATTTTTCAGGAACAGTTCGGCCTTATCGCAAGTCTTTGAGGATATGTATTGAGCGTTGACTAGATCATCAACTGTAATGTGCAGGATTCGTTGTAAGATTTCACGCAAGAATGCTGCTGAACTGAACTTTAGAAGCATAACAACGGAAGTTGTCTGCGACATTGAACTTCAACTATGTCCGCGCCCTCCATTTCTGGCACATGTACAAGGAGTCAGACTATGTTTAAGTAACTTTGTATACACAGCAACTTTAAGTTATTAATGAAGGATAACTAGAAAACTAGATAAAATCATAATAATTAAAACAAGGTTACAAAGACAGTTTGTGTGAAACATAATCTCAAAATCGGCCCCCGAAGTGATCCACCCAGGCAGGAAAAAAGGCAGGTTTCAATATTTTCAGAAGAATATCGGTATTAAATTCTATCATAAATGGTCCACAAAGGCAGGTAAAAAGGCAGGTTTCAATATTTTCAGAAAGAATATCATAATGAAATTCTATCATAGGCAAATGACAGAGAAGAATGGAGAAAGAAGGTTGGCAGATCCTGTGTGGTGCCCCAAAGGTCCAGCAGACCAAGGGATAGGTGAAAGTGAAGGTAAAGTTAGATGTGAACCTGGCCTAACTGATGTCTTATAATGAGCATCTAATTGATCTAATTGTTTTGTAAAGGGTCAATCCCTTAGTCAAAGCCTCAAGGAAAAACATTTCCGTAACAAATAGAAAAAAAAATCCTTTATTCTTAGAGTGTGTAGTGTGCCGACTGGCCATGTTGATCACGCTATAATGAGACAAACTATTCATTAATTGTTTTAAATTATGTCCAACTTATTTGCATAGTAAATAGATTTTTTCTTTATAAATTTTTTTTTTATTTTTTTTTTGTAAATGTAGTATTTAATATGACAGAGCTTACATAATTTAGCAATACAATTTTAAAAAATATATTTTTTTATTAAAAAATCTAAAACCATTTGCATAAATGTGTTAATAAAAAGATGAACATTAGTGTTCCTTACTAAAAGTCATCAGTTTTTGTTACTATTAATAGTAAGTAGTTGTAAAAGTGGTGTATTTTTATGAAAAAACTGATTGCATAATTCATTTAAAAAATTAGATTTTTCGCTTTCGGAAAAAAAAGTAGCCGTTGCATCAGAACTTTGAACGATCTAAAATATCATGATGTCCGATTTTTATTTTCTCTTCTAGTTTCTGAGATCTAAACGGGACGAACGGACAGACTGACAGACAGACAAAACAAATAGCGTCTTTTCCCCTTTTGGGGGAGCTAAAATAAAACGCTTATCTAAGTAGAACAACTTCGCACTTACAACGATATCACTAAAGAATGTAGAAGTTATTTCCTTTTTTCGATTTCAACCAAAATACTTAATAACGATTAATTAATTGATAAATGGGTAAATGGGCGTTTTTTTTTTTTTGTTTTTTTTTTGTTTTTTTTTATTGAAAGTTGTATAGTCTGTGAAAACACATAAGCGCAAAGTCTGAACTTTATCTAAGAATGACTGTGAGAGTGTTGGACAGACTTGCACACTGAGTAAGGTGGCATAAGCTCCACGGCCTCCTGATTTTCTGGAAATCTCCTAAAAAGGCAAAATGTACGAAAAAGTCCTACAAATCTCCTGAAAGTATTAAAATCTCATGAAAAATGGACGCATTTTTGGGGTGCCAAGAAATAAAAACAGCATTGTGAGCTTTCAATTTAAAAAAAAAAATTATTGCAAAGACGAAAGTATTTTCTAACTAAAATAATCTTAATTTTGACATTATGCTTATCCCTACCCAGACTATGCCCCGCGCAATCCGCTCCGCATAGAGCCCCGCAATTGCTAGGGCGGACCTGTTAATAATATTTTATAAGAAGAATGTGCCTCCATTAACAAAAGTCCTTAATTTCAATATATCAACCTGCAATATTTAACAGCTATTCTCAATGCTCAGCCGAGTCGCAAAGGGAGGTCAAGCACATTCAGTTCCAGTAAACTTGCATGGAAGAGTTGTCTTTTCTTTTTAAATAATTTTTTTTTTGTAAACAAGCTTACTTACTCTCCGGTTTAGCACTGTCGTTGTTATGTCTATTTGTTGCTAGTCTTTTTTTTTTGGGGGGGGGGGGGGGGGGGGAGGGGAGAAGTTATCGTTTGATATCGATTTTATGCTATATCTCGCAGACGTGAGCCGCCATGTTTGATTGTTCAATGTAATTTAAACGAAAATTAAAACAAAAATGAAACAACGCCATACAGGAGGAAAAGTAAAAAAAAAAAATCTACCAGTAATAAGAGATGTTAATCTGATCTCTGTCAACGAACTGTAGTCTGCTACTGACGTCACACACCAAGGCCCACAACTTAGTTTTTATTTTGATTCACAAATGCCCTGAACTTTTTAAACAGATGCGGACTTATCCCCCTTTATCCAACAGATGCAACACACTGTACAATCTAACGAGCAATCGTCTTCTGTGTTTCTATATGTAGATTTATCTATAGATCGGATAGTCGTTCAAGAATGAGTACTTCATAATTATGTCAAACTTTGGACCAGGCATCAGAAGAGAATTATAACGGAACGACACCAGACACTTGGATGTCAACTTTCTTAGTGACAAGTCTCAGTGTGTGTTTGCGTGTATGTGCGTGTGTATGTGTGTGTCAATGCGTCTCTGATTACGCGTGTCTTTGTGTGCATGTGTGTTTAAGAGTGTGAGTGTGCTCTGTGTATATAGGTGTGTGTCTGTCAGTATGTGTGTGTGGGTGTGTGTCCCTGAGTGTGTATGTGTGTCAGCATCTGCGTCACTGAATAGGTATGTGTGTGAGAGTGTGTATGTGTGAGACTCCGTGTCAGTGACAGTGCGTGTCACTGTCTGTACTATGTGTGTTACAAAATATAGTGAGTATGCATGTCACTGAATGTGTGTTTTAGTCACTGTTTTGTAAATGCTATGTGTTTGTTGTCAATGTATGTGCATCACTGCCTGTAAATGTATGTGTGTGAATGTGTGCATCCGTTTAAATATTTGATGTGTGTGTTTGTGTGGTGTAGAAAAAAAAAAGCAATGAAGCCTTTTTTCTTTTTTTAGCTCTATCATGTCAATCTTCACGTCACACGCACGCAACTCGCAGAGCCTTCCCAAGGACTCTACTTGTCAACTTGACCCACTGTTTCGAGGAGCCAAAACGAAGCATTGACATGAACATATTTAGAATTGGAGTAAAAGTTATCCAGCTTCTAATCTACAAATATCTACGAGCTATGAGGTGGCCCGCATAACAACCATCAGTTGTCCTGTAAAGCCTAGCTATTGCAATCTCTTTGGACTCAATTAGATCAATGACAGAATCATTCAACAGTAGTCCTGCGCAGTATCTTGAAGTTTCTCGATATTCTCCCATTTTATTTACATCTGAATCCATTCCTTCTTTTGAAATGTAACAATGAAATACTTAAAAAATTGTTAACAAAATTAGAGAGAATTTTTTAAATTTGTGTTTGTGGTATCGATAGAAACAAGAGTCGATTGATAGAGACAAAAGTCAATCATGTTTTATGACGAGGTTAGAAAAAGAAACTAAGAGGTGGTCGCCATTTTATTGAAACCTGCAGCATCGATCACCATCGATCTCAATTATTGTCAATGACATGAACACACAATATTTTCAGTGATATCAGTTGAGGATATCCCAATTATTGTTCGTGACATCCAGACACAGAATATCATCATGGACCTTGTTGTTTTGGTGACTTGGCTGTATAATATTTAGCTCTTGTGATAGGAACGGAGAGTGACCCTTGAAGGATTATGGGCTCGACATGTGCCGATGTGCCAAACATGACATTAGAGACAACAGTTAATGATGTCACAAATATTTTCCATGACGTCAGGAAGCAGAATGTTATCAGTTAATCATCTCACTATTATTGCCATTTACATTGTATAAAATTAAATGTATACTTTTGAGCAAGTGTAGTTTAAATTAAGGCTATCATACAATGCCACAACAAGCTCAGTCTCTGATTCAGCCCTTAAGGCTGTCATACAATTATCCACAATGAACGAGCTAGACGAAATACCAACCCTGTTAGAGCTCAACAAAGCCATAGACAACATGGCTGCCCGCAAAGCACCCGGATGCGATGGTATCCCCCCAGATCTTCTAAAAGAATGCAAAACTACTCTAATCCAACCTCTACACGAACTGCTTTGCAAATGTTGGCAAGAAGGTGCTGTGCCACATGATCTGTAGGATGCAAAGATCATCACCCTGTACAAGAACAAAGGCGACAGAAGCGACTGCAGCAACTACATGGAATCTCTCTCCTAAACATTGTAGGCAAAGTCTTTGCTCGAGTGATACTCCCCAGGCTACAAAAACTTGCTGATCAAGTCTATCCAGAATCACAGTGCGGCTTTCGCTCAGGGAGATCCACAATTGACATGATTTTCTCCATCCGTAAACTTGAGGAAAAGTGCAGAGAGCAAAGAATGCCTTTGTACATCGCATTCATCGACCTGACAAAGGCCTTTGATCTAGTCAGCAGAGAAGGCCTCTTTAAAATCTTACAGTTAATAGGTAGGCTGTCCACCAAAGCTACTAAACCTTATTGTCTCTTTCCACCAAAATATGATAGGTACAGTGTGCACTTCTCTTTGATGTATTATAAATATATGTCTATTATTTGATACGTGTACAAATTGTGTTACATCACTATTGTGGTTTTTTTTGGTTGGTTAATAAACTGTCCGTGAATCAGTTTCTAGTTAAATTGATTATTGAGAGAATCTCTCATTTCCATTACTTTTGTATATCTAAATACAATATTATTTCTACCTCTCCAGAGTAACACATAAATGTCATAATGACTTTTCTTTTTCTTTTCTTTTTGTTTCTAATGCATGCACAGTTGTCTTTCTTTTTTTTTCATTTACATGAACATTCTGAACCAACATTATTCGATTATTCAGCAAAAACGTTTTTGTCTTGCAATGCGCACTTAGTTTGAATTTCAGTTCTCCATTTCTTTTCTATTTCTGTCTGTCAGTCAGTCAGTCTCCGTTTCCACCCTCTCTTCATCCACCCTTGCCAGGTCATAATTTTAACATGCCACAAAAAGTCAGCGTTACTTTATTTAAATACTCGCCCAGGCTCAGGATTAAAACATCACTAGATGGAGTTTCATTAGAAGATTTATATGTAGAGACATTCCCTTGGCGTTTTAAATTGTCACAAATTTTTTGCCCCCCGTTTTTTTGTTTGTTTGTAGTAACAAGCTAGTGTTGCAGTAGCACCCACACGAACTCCTCGCATCGAGTCAGTATCACGTAATGTTGTCATAGACATGACAATTAGTGTAGGATTACGATTTAGCTAATACCTCTGTGCATTGGATGCATATAAAAGTCAAGTAGACGTGACATAGGTGTAGCCAGAATGGGGTGTAGTATGCAGGTACGAACATCAGGGTGGCGCATAATAAACAATTTGAAGACTCGCTAAACGTTCCGCACACGAGCCAGATTAACACTGGCTCGATTTTTTCCCCAAGTTCATGCTACATGATATACAGAGCTCCATATAGAACCGGGCTTATATACGCCCTGAAACAAAAGTTAGTAAGGTTTATTATACACTAACTTGGATATCAGTAAAAATTAAGGTAGTTCTTCGTGACTGAAATGGCTAGAAATGCCTACCTGTGACATTAGGTGATTTGATATGTGGCACTTGGAGAGTGAATCTATGCTGAGCTGATGATCAGCTTATATCACCATTTCAGTCTACAAGTTCTTTCCTTTGTTAGAGATACCAAACGAAATAATTAATTACCATAAGTTAATTAACTAACTGATTAATTTTATTTTATTGATTCTTGTGTTGTCACTAAAAGAAATAATTGTTCAAAATTTCAGCCTGATCCGAGATTTGGTGTGGGAGAAATAACGTGTACAAACTTTTGTCCAGACAGACAGCTTTGTAAAAATATTTATAATGGTAAAGATTTATTGTTATTTGTCTAGATCAATTACAAACTTAATTTCATGACTGATTCAAACTAATTGATACAACTATACTTCGAAAAAGCTTTGTTTTTAGCGGCCCCCGTAAGGGAAAAAAGCCGCTATTAGGTTTGTGCAAAATGTCCGTCTGTCCGTCTGTCTGTCTGTCCGTCTGTCAAACTCAGATCTCAAAAACTAGAAGAGATATGAAAAATATTATTTCATCATTAAATGCGGCTTGAAAAGTTTAGGTGCAACGGCTACTTTTGTTTTTTTAAAAGTAAACCGTTTAATTTATAAAATTAATTATGCAAGCGATTTTTTCATAAAAATACACCAATTTTAAAGCAATTACGTAAATGTAAGGGAGGCAATGTTACAATATGCTAACAAAGATTGATAATATTTATGTATTTTCAGTATCACTAAGCAAATATATTTATAAAATGTACAGGAAATGTTTACAACAAATATAAATAATGGTTAAAGTGTTTTTTCTAGTCAACTAACTGTTTAAGTTAAAAGAAAACATTTCTGTTTGTTTATAAAGGCTAATAATGCACTTTGTATGTAAATATCATGCACAATTTTTTATATGGACTTTTTATCCAGCGATTTTCGTGCAGTAGCGTAACGTCGCAACATGATCAGGTGCTAAACCAATTCCTTAAACTTTTTTAAAAAATCAGATTTTATTTATTTTTTGTTTAGAAGATTATTTTTGTGCGTTTTGTCTGTTGGTCGGGCTGTCAGTCACGATTAAATTAACAGATAAAACTAAAGGCTATTGTAAATCTGATTTAACCTTTACTTTTTAATTCAGAAATATTGCAATAGTTTTAAGTATCTATAATAGATTGTTCCGGATGTTTTGTGAAAAACAAATCAATGCCAATGAATATTTGTTTTCTCTTCTAACTTATATTAGATTTTATTTCCATGCTTAAACGTTGCAAGAAACACATGATCTTTAATATATCGTTTCGGTTTTTTTAATGTAAAAAGCATATAAATGCTAAATAAAAATATCTATGCTGATTTATATTTCATTAACTATAAAGTTGTTCCGGATCTTGTTTTCTAAAAAATAAATTACGTCAAATGATTGTTTGAAATCGCATAATTGACTAATATTACACTTATATTCTTTGACTACGTCACTATAGTTTATTTATCAATATCAATTGTTCCGAATTTTTAACTTAAAACAAATGTATGTCAAATAATTTTATTTTTTTCAAAAATATCTACAATAGGTTATTCAGGATTTTAAAAAAAGAAAGTAATTTACTAGAAACGATTATTGAAAATCAATTTTTAGACTTATTACAGTTAATTTTCTTGCCGAAACATAATAAAAGTTGTTTAATCGGTAAAGCATGTTCCGTATTTTGTTTCGAAAAAGAAATCGACCTACATTACCTTAATTTTCTTACAAATCGTCGCCAAAATGATCCGAATTTTATATGAAAAATCTAATAACGCTAATAAATGTTTGAAATCCCTCTTCTAATAAATAAAACAAATAATTTTCTCATTTACGAAAATTGGTTGTTCCGATTTTTTATGAAAAATAGTTTAACTCTATTTTTGTAAAATCGCACTTCTCTCTTACACTACATTTAACTTTCTAACTAAAACGTTAGAAAATCTAATTATCGTTAATATTACGCTCCGATTTTTAAGGAAAACAACTTTCTAACACCAAATTATGGTTTGAAAAAATCTCAATAAGACTATGGTACATCTAATTTTCATAACAGACCATCCTACAAATTTAATAACGGCATTTGATTAATCTGGATTTCTTATTTTCTCTCACTATAAATATATATAAACATCCGGAACAATCTATTATAGAAACTTAAAGCTAATGCGATGTTTCGGAAGGGAAATTAAATTTTAATCAGACTTTCAATAGCTTTTAGGCTTTTTTTTATCGCTATTAACATAACGGACAGACAGACTGACAGACAAAACAAATAAAAGCGTCTTTAATCCTTTGATATATATATATGTATTAAGTCTAACTAGCCCATCAAATGAAATGCTAAAAGAACAAACTCGGTGCACCAATGTCTATGATCCCTCGAGAAGCTGCTCGTATAGATGACATTTTTTAGTCTAACTAGGATGTGTGACGTAATGGAGTTTTTTCCCTTTGACGTCATATGGAATTAATTCTTTAAATGAAATGCTAAAAGAAATCACTAGGTGCACCGATGTCTATAAACACTCGACAAGCTGCTCGTATAGATGACATTTTTTAGTCTAACTAGGCAGTGTGACGTAGTGGATTTTTTTCCTTTGACGTTATATGGAATAAGTTCTTTTAATGCTAAAACAACTCGATATAGTAATGTTTATTAAACCTCGTAATGTGACTCGCATTTTAAAGACATAATAGCTAGATTTAGATCTAATCTAGATTTTTCTACACTAGATCTAGAATTTTTTTTACATTAGAGCTAGATTTTTTACACTAGATCTAGTTTTTTTTTCTTACACGAGCTAGATTATTAAAACTAGATTTAGATTTAAGTTCTAATTAAAATCATTATAGAATCTAGATCTAGAATTTCTTGGTCTAGTTTAGAATGTTTGTTGTTTTACATGGACGACGGGGGATAGGAACGGGCAGGGTTTGAACCTGGGACCATCGATGAATCCAAACGACAGTCCAGAGCGCAAACCGCACTACCAGACAGCCATGATTTAGACTAGATCAAGATCTATAATTTTAATTTCTAGGCTTAAAGTGTAGATTTTTATTTCTTAAGTCTAGATTGTCAATATGTCAATATTGCAATGTTATAAAATACTAAAACTAATCTACTATTTTAATATTTCATATTGCAATTAGTCTATTAATTGATTATCTAGTGTGTTTTTTTTATATAAATCTTATCTAAATTACATCTACATTATCCCAAATATATATTCTAGATCTAGTAGATATAGATATTAAGAGTGCTAAATTAGTAGTTTAATTTAGGTAAATCTTTATCCTCATTCTAGTTCCATATAAATGAAAATGTTCAATTATCTAAAATCGCTCTTCTGACGTATTGTACATATTCGGTAGTTGTCATTCCGTAATGTGTAGGTATATTATCAATAGTAGGCTATTAGTTTGTAACCTGTTTGTCATTAGATTAAGAGCAATGCCTGGTCGTGCGGGTAGCGCGCAGGACTGATTATCTCTACGGTCTCCGTTTCATACCCTGCTCGATGCCATCCTCAGTCGACCAGTGAATATGCGGATCCGACAGGGATCCGTCTCCCACGGGGGCCGCCTCTGAGTTTGTGTGGCAACACAAACTCTTTTTGTAATCTTGTTTTTTTTTTTTGTTGAAGTATTTTTTTGTTTCTATTAATCAGCTATATACCGCTATATTTTCCATTTGTGCAGTCTCGAATTGACGATCATTGTGTTTGAAGGTAGACTTAGCTGTCGTTTACTTTAGTTAATTCAAGGGCCAAGAATCCAAAATAGGTGAGAAAATCAAGAATGCATAGCAACTAAGACTCCGCCTACTTCAGAGATTTTGTCTTTACAATTCTTCTTCAACTCGTTCGTGATGATCATTGAGGGCCAGATTCTGCTTTGCCTACTGGCACCTTTACTTTTCTTGTATTATAACGTATATTATTAATTAATTTTTAGTAGTTAAAAGTTAGGCAATCAACTACTTAGTACTGGAATCTATTTTTTTTCTTCAAAAAAAGCACAGTATATATATGATCCAAAGTCAGGAAATCATTGGATGTCTTTTGACATTTTCTTCATTAGTAAGAGAAATATCTGGATTAAAACACCAAGGGTGTCAAACCTACGGCAAATGAGATAATGCTATTCGGCACGTCGAAAAATTCTACCCATAGTGCAAACTGAAGCCACAGTCTCCGTTTCATTAGACTATACCATTTTTTTTTTTTGTTTTGTTTTGTTTAGTCTTGTAATATGGCTATTTTTGGATATGGAAAAAATGTTTTTCAAGTTTCTTAAGAGTCCAATAAATCATTTAAAAAAATGTAGTAAGATAGACCGGGTCTTATCTTACAAATAGAAAGCAGACTTTTTTTTTTGACATATAAAGAATGGCGTCGATTTATCACGTGACCAGGTGTAGACAGAGGAAAGAAGTTTCGATTGATTTATAGCCTAATTTCATAATGTGTACATTAAATTTGCAATTTATGGGTCACTTGAGCTTGAAAAGAGTGAACAGAAAGGGCGCTTAGGCCACAACATTTCATGCCACGCTGATAGCGCCAACAGAGCCACCAGACACCTCATAGTTGGAAGAAATTTGAAGCCCAGTGCAAAATGTACAGATTCAATTTCTCCGTTCATACAAATTTACATTTTGTGTGTCTATACAGCAGGAAAAATAAACGTCTAAAAAATGGAAAGTGATTATTACAGTAGTAAAGAGTAGTTCATCATTGTATTAAGTCAGTATTGTCTTCTGATCGTATTTCCAAGTTGTTGTAGCTGTTGTGGTTTTTTTTGTGTGTTTTTTTTTTTACAAAATATATATCAATTTACTCTCTCTGTCTGTCTAGGCACATACGGCAACAGTGGCTACAGCCCAGCAGTAAAACGCTGGCTAGATGACGAAAAGACAAAGATCTCGCTGAATAAGAAGGATTTTAATTGCCATGAATGAAAGGGCTTTCTTTACAGACCTTGATGTGTGAAAAATCTAACTATATCGTTTGAAATCGGGGGAAGACTCAACCAGATCAACTGAACGAGCAGAGAACGAGTCCCTTGAGGGTGTAAACAAAATGTACTGCCATTATATAGTTGGGTGGTCGTGTTATACTCCTTACGAGAACTAGCCTGGTGGATCGTACGGCTTTGTTCGAGCCTTTCTCAACATTTGCAATGGTCTTGGACTATTATGATATCCCTCGGGGATCACATTTTGTGTTTCTGTTGGTCACTTACATAACTGTTAATTGAGAAGTGCACGATGAGACTGGAAACAAACTTTCCTTAAATGTATTGAATTATTATTTCAATAATGAGTGCATGTGTGTGTCTGATAGATAGATAGATAGATAGATAGATAGATAGATAGATAGATAGATAAGATAGATAGATAGATAGATAGATAGATAGATAGATAGATAGATAGATAGATAGATAGATAGATAGATAGAGAGAGAGAGAGAGAGAGAGAGAGAAAGAGAATGTGTCTGTGCCTGCGTGTTGTCAAACGTATGTCTCAAGAACTAATGGATGAAATGACTGACCTCAACTGGACATGGTTTGATCAATATTCACTGGCCATTGGCCAAATGTTAAGAAAGCTGGACGCCAACGTGTTATAGAGATGACTGGATGAGTATCTGATATTGACAAAAGATGCCTCTTAAAAGTTATAAATTCCACTTGAACTATGCACTATTGTCTCAAGCATAGACCTAGAATCTACATCAAAACTAACATTTACAATATAAGTTTCATCTTAATGTCAATTTTCTTTTTAAAAATCTGAATGAGTTAAATAAGCTTGATGGAAGCTCCTATCTCTGAACTATGACTGTCCTAGCAACGTAAGCTAGCTTTTTCTGTATCACTACACTATCAAGAAACAGACACAGACAAAAAGAGTTTGAAATTATTGTTTCTATTTTACTTTAAGGCTTTCTAGACCTGGTCTAAGGAACGCTCACCCCTAGTAGTACTGAGAGCATCCGGCTACTGAAACAGCAGGAAAACTTTGACATGTTCTACCCTATTAGTCAGTCTCCTTCAGTCGTAAAACGACTATGGTTCATGTCATACCCCAAAGACAAGAAATGTGTAGATTAAATAGAATGTAGTCGACCATCAGCAGAGAAAAGATGTATGTACGTCACAGTGGCGTAGCTAGCCATGTGCGGGCCGCGCGGGGCATCAAGAGATAAGGGGCATCAAACTGAGCACAACTTTTCTCAGTAAAAACTGCACACATTGTACATACATGAACAAACATGAACTACTGTATTTGATTTTTAAAATGTATTAATTTTGCCACTCTGTTAAGGACGCTGCTCAATTTTGATAAGTCAGGCTGGCGCTGATAGTGCTAGCTTAGATGAAAAAATTGTCTTCTCTGGTTAAAATGGTTGACGGCAGTGATCCAAAGGTCCTAAAGGTAAAAATCTGATAATGAAAAGAATCTTGGATATCATTTATTTTCTCTCCAAGCAGAATCTGGCCCTCAATGGGCATCATGAACGAGTTGAAGAAGAATTGTAAAGACAAAATCTCTGAAGTAGGCGGAGTGCTAGTTGCTATGCAGTCTTGATTGTCTCACCTATTTTGGATTCTTGGCCCTTGAATTAACTAAAGTAAACGACGGCTAAGTCTACCTTCAAAAACAATGATCGTCAATTCGAGACTGCACACTTAAATTTACAAATGGAAAATATTAAAAACATCGATAACTACTAGTTGGAAGGGCAACACTGAAGCCATTATTACTATCAGCAAAAGTATGTGCTCTGATCTGAGGATTAATGCAGACTATCAAATACGAATTGGTCTCAATAAAAAGAAGCCAAGCGAAAAATGTGAAGACTCTGTATAAACACAGAAGAATGAGCTACGGATTGAGATTTATTCTTCCAGAAGTTCAAGAAATAATTACCCAATAGGATCAGATCATGATGTGGTAGATGAATATGGATTTTGTCGCTATCCCTACTATTAAATCCTCAGATTGAAATCAATCTCGATAGTGCTCATAGCAACATTGACAAAATCAAATTTCGTTAGGAGCGAAAGAGGCTTCAACAGTTTGTCGCAGTTTCTTCAGAAGCCTTTGAGCTTCTCCAACAAGGACCTATTTCAAATCTTGAATTTAAAAAAAAAATTAAAGTTATCAGCAAGAATGCCACTAAATGATTCAGCTCTAAATATTGTCTAAATATTCTTGATGCCTATTGAATGCCAGATTCTGTTTTGAGAGAAAAGAGAATGATGCCCAAGATTCTCTTCAGCTAGTATTATCAGATTTTTACATATTTCTGACAATCGCGGTAAGTGTGGCTTTATGCAAGCGACGTTTTTCAGACTTAATTAAGTTAATCAAGAATTAATGGTAATCAGCGATTCGTTTCACTAACTATGCCATTGGTGGCAACAGATTTCGATAAAATTATTGACAGTTTTGTAACTAAGCTCGTACTATTTATTTATAGTATATTTTGTTAAAGTATAATAACGTGTTTTCACTGTTTTATATCCGAGGGGGGGGGGGGGCATCATGAGGAGATGCCGCACTGGGCATCAAACACCCTAGCTACGCCACTGGTACGTCAGATCTATCCCGAGACTCATGGCTGTGGTGGTGTTTTTCTTCTCGATGTTGCAATTATTAGTATTATAAAAATAAAATAACGTTGAGGGGTCACTGGGAGAAGGTTACTATGCTGTCTTTTCAAAAGCGATTTTTTTTTTTCAAATTTGCTCGAATTCAAAATTTGAACTCAAGCCTCTATGATAGAAGGCTGACGTTTTGGTCACTGGACCAATCAAGTAAGTCTACTTATAGAAAAAAAAGGTTTTGTAGCCAGCTTAAAATTTTTAGCCAACGACCTAATTCTCTACACAAGACTTTTCTCCCTTTAGATTAGTACATTTTCTATGTAAAAGAAGTTACTTCTAATTGATTAACTAATTGGTACACTTTACAATATTGATTCATGTATTGTCATCCACAATGAATAATTGTGAAAACTTTTTACTTGATTCGACAATGGGAAGTGGATAAAATAGTGTTTTAAAAATTCCACTAAGACAGACAATCTGTGTTTATATATTTTTGTAATTAAAAATTCATAGACTTGTAGGGATTTCTAGCTGAGAGCAATCCGCAGCATTCCTCAACATTGAGACTCAAACTTGAATGTAAACTATTGTAAACTGACAGGAAAAGAAAATGTATGAAGCAGTCGTGCGTGACTGTGTTTATAGCGTGTTACACCATGCATGAAAACAAAAAAGGGAAAACACAGGAAATTTTATCAAGTAATATTTATCAGTCTCTGTTTACAAATGTGCAAAGCTTAGAGTTGTCTTTCTTGTTTTGAAGTAATAAAAGTAATAAGTATATCCTAGTGGTGTTTCATCGCTGCGATTTTAAAAGCGAGGTGAAAGAAACAGCAACTTTGATCGTGAAGTCAGAGTTCTTACATTACTTCAGGTTAACAAAAATAAAAATAATGTCTCTTAACACACACACACACACACATACAAATACACACACAAAATGTTAGTCTAGCTTAGACAAAAAAATGTTTACCACAAAAAGAAAATGAATCTCTGGCCAAGCAACAGGACTTATGGCGGCTTTCTGGAACATCTGAAGCCCGATTTAGTAAGGGCAACTACTCGTGTAATCTAATTGAAGCCAAATGCAATATATATAATATAAGAACTATATTATAGCGCAAAACACCACTTACTCACTGATAGAATGACATTGGTCAACAACCGTTTTTTACAAATTCGCAACCAGAGACCACCGAAATTCGCGGAATTTCAATATCTTTTCTAGTTTATGAGATCTAAACGGAATGGACAGACGGACAGACAGGTCACACAAAACTAATAGTGTCTTTTCCCCTTTCGGGGACCGCTAATAATAGACATAGAACGTTCTTACTGTAACAATGTATTTGCCCAAAACGTTTTTAACAATAGTAAGAGTGAATAAATCAGAAAAGAAAAAAAAAATTTTGAAAGGCGAAGTACTTCCTAGCTAGTAAGCTATTCAGTGCAGAAATGGCCAATGTCCACTGGCTTTTATTTGGCTAGATTGAAACCACCTTTTGATCACCAAGCGTCACTGACGGAAGAGAAACCGTATTTCGTGCTCTGTAAACTTGCTGGCGCCCGGCATGTTGGGGACGTCATGTGCTCTTGACCTGTATGGAAACATGCACAGCTTACCCAGAACTGGTTTTCAACCCAGAGCAAATTTTAAAAGAAACTAACAATACGAGCGCAAAACAGGGACGTTCTCCGTCCTCGTATAATGTGGCTCTACACTATCATGGAGGACCGCAGAGCAGTCACACCAGGTTGGAAGAGGCTTCAGATGTAGCTAATGCCAGATCTTTATGGATACAGCTTGGAGTGAGGATCTTAGTCTAAGTCAAGGGCACAAATTAGCTGTAATTGACAGACATCTATCTTCAACAAGAAAGTAACACTGAAGGAAGCAGTCTTTTTTTTATGTACTTGCCAAGAATGCTAGTGAGGGCAAAATGGCGCCCGAGTTGATCTTTATAGCGCTTACGGGGGCAAACATTTGAGGCCCAAAGAAACACCCCCTGTGGAAGACAGACGCAGAAAACACAAGAAAACGTAAATCGACCCCTCGGTGGACAACGGCTTTGTCTGCATTAGATGTGAACAAAACTATGCATGTCACGACTGGGTTTGCATAGTCATGTGATACACTGCACTCGGTCTTAATCATCGGGATCGCAGCCATTGCCACCATTATTATTAAGGTGTTGGCCTAAAGCCTTAAGGTACTTCTATAGACAGCAACGAAAAGCGAAACAAGAAAGTATGTCAATGTTTTGTGCGGGTGACTCTGAAGTTACAATTAAAACAAAAGATGACACCAGTTTTAACAGACCGGAAATCTGTTCTTCGCGTCTGCTAGGAAAATGTTCAGTTAAGTAGGTGGCGATTCTGCAGACATGCTCAGTGCGGTAACTTCAACCTGGCCACTGGATGTAAATGATCCTAACTCTTCCCACCCCCCACCCTGCCGTTTTATGTTTGCTCGAAGAGACTTCTACAGAAATAGAGGAACCTTTTTTTTGTGACTAGGTTGATCAGAGTTCAACTTAACTATTTTTTTTTTAAACAAGTTATTTTGTTGGGAAGTAACAGTAGTAAGACTGATGAGATTAGACTGTGTGGTTGTGTATGTCTGCGTGTGTGTGATTATGTATGTCTGTGTGTGTGTTTGTGTGTCTGTGTGGGACGGGGGTAGCGCTACTCGCTACTCGCAAGGATGTCCTCGTTTAATGGTCGGGATATCGAGTGTTTCGTTCTGTGTGTAGATCAAGTGATCCCTGCTTGTACATGCAAGCGTTTCACTCGTTCAGCCTAGAACTGGGGGGGGGGGGGGGGGGGGGGAAAGATGTGGATAGATGCAGCTGGGGGGGGGGTGAGGTTGTTGTGGGAGGGGGAGACACGAGTAAACAAAATGTGAGCAGTGTATTCAGTTTCTTTAATATGATGAATACATCGAACTGGAGGATCAAAGTGAGTAAAGAAGGATAATCTGAACAAAGAGTTGAACTGATCAACTTGATAAGTCTGTGTAGAGCTCCAAAAAGGACAGCAATGCAAAAAAGGAGGAGCGGGAGTCCAGGGTCGAGATCCACTTTTAATTTTAAGCCAAAACCTTATTTCAAGAGATGAAAACCTGCGTTCGCAAATCATTTGTTATATAAAATATGAAACTCCCTAGCTCTCATACTACGCCATTGGCAAACGGGCTACCTAAAACCTAGAACACGTTTCTTGAATATCCAGGATCTAGGTGCCGGGTTACATTGAAGTATGTAGTCCACGGAGACATCATCTTAATAGATTGTCTGTATCAACATAGGAACAAATCCAAAACAACATCTCTATAGGTTGTCTGTGTCAACAAAACAACACATCCAAAACATGATCTCAATAGGTTGTCTGTATTAACATAAGAACATATCCAAAACATCAGCTCAGTAGATTGTATGTATCAACATAACAACACAAACAAAACATCTCAATGGATTGTCTGTATCAACATATCAAGACATCCAAAACATCATCTTAATAGATTTTCTGTATCAACATAACAACACATTGAAGACATCATCTCAATAGATTGTCTGTATCAACATAACAACACATCCAAAACATCCTCTCAAAAGATTGTATTAACATAACAACACATCCAAAACTTCAGCTCAATAGATAGTCTGTATCAACATAACAACACATTCAAGACATCCTCTCAATAGATTGTCTGTATCAACATATCAAGACATCCAAAACAACATCTCAATAGATTGTCTGTATCAACACAACAACATATCCAAACATTATCTCATCAGACTGCCTGTGTCAAAATAAAAGAACCACAAAACAAAATACACACACACAAATATATATATTTCTAAAAAAAATCACACTCTTTAGTTAAACTTCCTTAAGGCTACATTTTTTTTAGCCTGTTTGCCAGACGTTAGATCTCTACATTCTGTCATTTTACTTTCTAATGAAGTTTTCAGTTTAAAATAAACATTGTCAGCGTTTCAAATGTATTTTGTTAGGATATTTGTTTTTTCATTCGCAATTTCTTTGCATAACGTTTGATATTTTAAAGAAAAGGACAGGAAAAAAAAAAGGTTAGCACACAACAAGATTAATGAGTGTATAGACCCAAACAAAGTTGTGGGTTAAAAAACAATCAAAATTGGAAGCCAAATTTTAACATGAATCCCCTATATGGCACAACGCTGTCTGAGTCCATCAGCTACTTCCAGGGAGAAGCAAGAAAGTCCTAATAGAAGAGGAAAACTAGCAAAATATAAAACAAATTAATAACTTATCTAAGGGAAAGAACTCCGCTTTTTAAAACAATATATCAAAAATAGTGTAATAATAATGTAAGATGTGTTTCCCTTTTTCGATATCAGACAAAATTAATTTATTACCTCTATTTCATTAACTAATTGGTTACTTTTTAGAAGAAAAAAATATTCATGTTTTGTTGTTTTGTTAATTAATTGTGTAATGTTTAGAATTTGAATGGGAAGTTGTAAAAATAACGTGTTCAAAACTTGTACCAGACAGACAGACAGAGAGCCAGACAGACAGAACAATTTGATAGAAGCTTTGTAAAAAAAAAAAGGAGGTACTGGCACTTTATATTGTAAACATTTTTCTTGTTTTTGTTTGTATGTACTTGTTTGTTTGTTTGTGTGTGTGTAAGCGTATGTGTGGCCTGCTAAAAGATCAATGATTTTGTTGCTTTTGTTTTAATCTAGTAAGTGAAGTCGATACAAGAAGACTAGTCTATATTCTATGATAGTCACAGCCAGTACCAGATTTGTAAAAGTACCTAACCACTTGATGAAAGAGATGTCTTATAGTAATTAGTCAGCCTATTGAGTTATTCCGATACTATAGACCTAACGAGTGAAATTGAGTCTATGTATATCATAATACATTTCCAATTTGGACCAATAATGATGTCTTAAATGAATTCCACCTGACAAGGACAAAGATTGGCCTACTAGGCAGTGATAGAGCTTCTAGCTAGGTCCTGGATTCGAGACTATGTGAACTTGCCAATGAATCGGAGTTTTAAGACCTACATTACCAAAGAGTACCTATCAAGTTTTGGAAAAATGAAAACAGTTTGGGGTGGTAAGCCTACTATCCACGTTACACAATCGTTTACTGTAGACATCTGACATTCGTGGACTATCAAGTATCAATCCACTTATTCTGCTCTTTTTACCCTTTATGTTTTTGAATAATGCCTGTTGCTGTTTTAAAACTTTACCTTATGCCCTAATGGCGTGCGTTAATGTGTTTTACCAAAAAGCAGCACTCATTAAATAGCTTGTCCAAATCAAAAGCACAGATCAACAATTTTATGTAATTAATTACACACCAAAAAGAGAGGGGGATATTTGACTACTTTAAGGATACAGTATGCTGGCGCGTAGAAGTTGTCAATAATCGGGAATTTCTTTAGTGACGTGAAGGTAGATTAAAAACATGACTCGGGTTAGCTTTGAGACGGAAGCAACTGACAGCGCTGGTTTCGTGTGTGAATGTTGTTGGTATTTGCATCTATATTGTTATTGTGCAGTAGTTACTCTGAGGTGGTCAATTGTAGTCAAACTGAATTTCCATTTGATGGGACCAATAAAAATTATCTTATATTATCTTATCTTTAGAAGACTGCGAGAAGTAAAGACGTGTTAGTGGACTTAGCGACATTAAACTGTTCCCTACTTTATGAATGTCACGTACACTATATCTATATTTAGCCATAGTCTATATTTAGCTTGTCGGCAGAATTTTAGCTACCTCGGGATTTTCTATCACGCAACTAAATAATGTTTTGAAATTGATATGATTGGTTTGAGATGTTGATTGTTGTACATTGAGCTGCATTTATTGGTCAGATTTTAACCAAGCGGCAGAGAGATATTTAGTCACATGACAAAACGCCAAAGCTTTGTAATTTGAGAGATTTGACCGCCAGTCTTGTGTGGAACGTGTTAGAGATAACATGTATGAGAGTCTAGTGTTAGAACTCAATCATATTATTGTGTAGATTAGTTATTCTATTCAAGTACATTTAACCATCGTAATTATTTGTGAATAGCTTTTTCAAGTTTTGAATTAAAGTAATTGTTTTAGACAAAGAGAAGTTTCTTCATTGAATATATAATAATATACTTAGATCGTCTTGTCAACTAGTAACTTCTTGATTAATGCTCTTATCAACTGGCAACTTCTAGATGATCCTCTTATCAACTAGCAACTTCTAGATGATCATCTTATCAACTGACGATTTCTGAATCCTCGGCAATTACGATTATTGATTGTGCTTCAACGTGACATCTTGGCATCAAGTTTGATCGTAACATCTAGCACTATTGATGATCGTAACAATGAAATTAAGCATTCAGCATATATCGCTAAACAGTCTTAAACAATTATTTGTTCTTGCAGTAACGTGTGCGTGTAGGCTTAAGTTAACTGTTGAACTATAATCTGAGCATGCACAAATCAGAATCAACTCAGGTAGTAACGAAATCTCTTATAAACACCACCAGTACCAGCAAAGAACACTCAGTTCTAAAATGTTTTACGAGATTGCGATCTAATTATTATTTTTTAAAAGTTGGAGGATTGTCGAGATTCTAAATACCTCATCGCTTGGTACGCCAGAATGTACAAATAGAAATCCCCTCTCTGTAAAATTCAAAAAAAGTATACCGAAAGTCATGGCATCATAAAAAGTCATTATTAAAAATATTGCATAATAGCTTGACCTCCAAATAGTTGTATATTAACAATAGCAGTGACCAGTAGTGGAAGTAGATCTAGAAGACTCTTCATTTGAAGACAATGGAAATGTTGTTATCTATGGCGAGACAGTGAACTTGTCCCTAGATAACGTAGGGAGAGGATCAGCTCGCACCGGGGACACCATTACGTCGTGGCGACACCAACTCTAAAAGTAAGTTCCGGTACTTCGAAGAAATGCTTGGAAATGGTAAGGTCTTTTTCCCGCACCATGTGACACCCTACCAAACGACGCCTGTGAGATGAGCGACGCCTCTGAGCAATATTAAGAAGACGTCTACTGTAGTCTTTCGGGGTTGGGCAAGTGAATGTTTGGTTCATGTTGGACTGAAGCTCTTCATTTGCTGTCCACGCGCCTCTTCCTTTTCACCCCCCCCCCCCTCCCCACCTCTAACGTCACTTCTATCAAGATGACGTATTGTATTTAGGTCATATCGTCAATAGTTTTCATCACTTCTCTTTATGATCAAGTGTAGAGGTGAAATCAGCTATCTCTCTGAAAGAGAGGGGAGAAAAAAAAAAGGGGGGGGGGCAATGGGCGCTCTCGAATTCAACATTTTGCAGGCTTAATGAAGGGATAAATGCATGTGTGACAGAAGGTTGCCTGACACCGAGTGTGACATGATCAAAGCAGGTGGTGTGACAGAAAGGTTGCGCTGGGTCTGGCAATGGGGGACAGTTAAGCCTTGTAATAGGAAGTTTGGCGCTTGCTCGATGATCCTCAGCAGGTGCGCATATTGGATGGAGATGTACAGGCAGAGACAGAATGAGAGCGGGTAAATAAGAGAGAGAGAGAGAGAGAGAAAGAGAGGGAGAGAGAGAGATGGAGAAGAGATATACTCCGAGTGAATGTGGTGTGTTTGCAAGAGAGAGCCAGTGTGAAAGTGATAGAGCGTGAGTGATAAAGAGAAACAGACAGAGAGAGAAAGATTGTGTGTGTGTGATTGAGATAGAAAGAGAGAGAGAGAGAGAATGCCAATGCCATTTAACCAAGCTAGTTACCTGACTGCCTACTTAAGCCTACCCTATTCTATCAACCTATTGAAGTTGATCGCATTGTCTGAGAACTCAGTTGAGCGTAAAAGGGTCATGCTGATCTGTCGTTTTGCATAAATTTGCATGTCGAATCGTCCCACCAGAATTATGTCATGCTTTATGTGTACATGTGTTTGAGTGTGATGCATGGCTAAATTTACATAAGTGCAGACCCAGGTCGGCACCTTCAAAAACACATCTCCAAAAACTATTTTTTAAAATTCTAAATATGTATAATAAATAAGACTAAAAAATTGATTCCTACTATATCGTCAAATAATAAAATGAATTATTATTTAAATTATTTTTGACCTTAAGAAATACAATTTAAAAAAAAATGGTTAGGATGGGGAATGAACCGAGACCAATATCCCTTTATTACATCACAGGTCAGTTTTTCAGACCTTATTTTTACGATTGACATCCGAATTGTTAGCGCGATGCTCTTTCAACTTAGCTAACCAGCAATACTACAGTTTGTGAAGTAGCTTGAATGGATTTGTTTTTTGTGTTCACTTGAATTTTAACATGCGTTTTGACCACCCTTTTTTTTTTTACTAGAACGAACATGTGAGCTTGGATAATGAATAGACAAAAAAAAAGGGGGGGGGGGGGGAGTATGGTATATGTTAATGGCCTCCTTCAGTCGTAGGACGACTATGGTTCATCTCAGAGCACACTTCCTGATGTGGCTGTGAAGCCCTATTTTGGAGTGACACTTCCGTCCACAGATAGCGCAGGTTAAGGTGCCCCTTGGCTTTTACTTCGGTGGTTTTTCGTATTGTATGTTTTTCTTCCTGAGCTGAGACCCATGTACTTTCACTGTCCATAGCTTTCGTGGTCACTGTCTCTCTCCATCTGGTGCGGTCTAGAGCCGTGTATATGTACAAATACTTTAATGGGACATTACTCTTGCATTAATACGTTATCTCTAATTTAAATGTTCAAAAGAGTGTAACTATTCCGAATCAAATTCCAGACTTAAGAAGAGGGATTTGATCTTCAAACTTCTCGGTACAAAAGCCAAGCGCTTTACCATTCGGCCTCTATAGGTATAGATGAAAGAAAAGGGCTTTTAAAATTGTTATATTTTGTTTTATATATTAGCAGCCAAGTTGTTTGGTATGTGCTCTGGACTGGCGTTTCGATGGTCCTGGGTTTGTACTCTGCCCGACGCCGTCCCGTGCAGCCTAGCGGGAGGTTTGGGCTAAGATGTAATAATCTTCAAATCTGAAGGAACATCCGAAATATGCATAACAAACAAATAACAATAGTCTCGTTTGTTAAAACTTTTTTTTTTATAAGTATAGAGCCTCAGTCTCTCTCTCTCTCTCTTAGAGCTTTCTCTCCCTGCTTGCTCTCTGTCTCAGAAATCATATCAAGCAAATCATTGATGAAGAAAATATTGTCTAACTCACCTAGTGATATTCCTCAGGACACAAAACACCAAGATGTGGAAAGATAACTGGAGACTTTATGAGGGGGAAAAAAACGCCAAACACTAGCGCTATCTGTATTGAATTTATCACCCCTTGGTGGGCGTGGTCAGTGTTTGCACGCCCGAAGAGGGAGAAGAGAGGAGAAGGGGGGATGAAGGCTCAACCATCGATTGACTTGGCCGGCTCTCCAAGGTCTGGTAGGCGGAGCTTGTAACACCACGTACGAGTTGTCCTCTCTTGACTTTACGTAGCGTACACAGTCTACGTTTTATTTTATATGTACTCAACCCCTTGAATACTTTCCTATCCTCGATGAGGGCTGAAGTTCTGATAAGCTCCCCTAGATATTAGTACCTTTCTTAAAATGTGACCCTTTTTTTTTAGTTAATCTGCCAGTTTAAAATGATATGTAGAATTAGAAATCTATATTTCTGTAATTGCATAGTAAGAAACACACACACATACAATCTAAATTAGTAGTATTAACAGAGGCGTAGCTGGGGCGGGGGGGGGGGGCAGGGGGAGAATTTGAAAATCCCCCGGGCCCCCACTTAAGGAGGCCCCAAATGAGTGTGTTTTTTTTTTTACATTAAATATTAACATGACGCAACATGTAGGGGCTCCCAAAGAGGCCAATCCCCCCGGGTGCCCAATTGATGCTTATTTCCTAGCTAAGCCACTGAGTATTTATAAAGAATAAACTTGGGGGTTGTATTTATTTTACAGGTTTCGAATATTCTTTCAGAATTAAAGATTCCCTTCCAACCCATTCCTCTAGCAGGAAGTGGCGGCGGGCAGGATTCGAATCCCGGAACCACCGAGACGACAATCCAGAGCGCACAACTAGGAAGAAAGGGATATTATCATATGCTAGCCCCTTCCACTTGTGGGACGGCGGGTGATGTCAACGGGAACGGTTTAACCTCTGGCCATGGCGAGGAAAGTCCACACGACACTACTGGACATCCATCCTTTTTAAACCTACTTGTGTACAAAGAAATGACTACGCCTAACAAACTGGACAGTATTAACTTCCTCCCCCGCAAAGAACAATCTACAATTTTCCAACTAAGAACAGGACACACACCACTATTAAATTACCACCTGAACAAAATAAACTCCACACAACTCCCTTTTGCAGACACTGCGCCCAACCCCTTGAAACCGTAAACCATATCCTCTTTGAATGCCCCTCCCTAACCCACCTTAGGCAGACCCTACTTCCACTACAGGCAAACATAACCAACACTCTGTACGGCAGTGCTGAACAACTGAAGAAAACAGCACACTTTTTGGCCTTGGCACAGTCCGCAAAAGAGCTCACAGCTCAGCAGCAATAAAGCTGGCTAGAAGAAGAAGAAGAAGAAACCTACTTGTGGTTACTTGACTCTCAGTACTTACTGTCTTAACTAACTTGCGGTTACTTGACTTTCTGTAAAAAAAAAAATGGAAAGAAGGGCGAGGTGGAAGCCATAAAACCAAAATATTGCAAAGCTACAAATAGTATAGATCTCCGCTATAGAAAGATGGCGTCTTCCTCTAGAAAGATAGTGTCTTCCTCTAGAAAGATTGTGTCTTCCTCCAGAAAGATGGTGTCTTCCTCCAGAAAGATGGTGTCTTCCTCTAGAAAGATGGTGTCTTCCTCTAGAAAGGTGCCGGTACTCAGTGATTAGCTGCCGGTACTCAGTTGTTGATTGCCTAACTTTTAACTACTAAAAATTAATAATATACGTTAAAATACAAGAAAAGTAAAAATTTTTTTCAAAAAGGTGCCGGTACGCCGTACCGGTGCGTACCGTCACATATATATATATACAGAGCTTTTTTTGCTTAGCTCATATATATATATATATATATGAGCTAAGCAGAGAAGAAACTATATAGAATATAATAATAGTAACACCCAACAGAGCGGTTATCTTTCTGCATGTGATGGTGGCCGAGAAGATGTGAGGTTTGAACAATGTGACGCTAACCGAATTTCAATTTGTCAGATATTCGAGCATTGCAGTTGAAGTCTAACCATATGCCTTCGCTGAGTTACCCTGATTATTGCCTCTTCGACTTGGTTGGGAGACAAAACTGTATCTATCGGAAGAGTCACATGATACGATCTTGTCGTTAAAAGACAGTTAACGCTTGACACGGAGAATTCTTAATGGCAACCCCTTTCAAACATCATATCCATCATTACCCACCCTAGATCTTAATCCAACTCATCCAGTTATCCAGTCACTCCTCTTCCCTCTCCGCTCTCCACTTATCTGCCGTGCAAATGTTGACTCCAAAGAACGTGTAGGACTTCTCTGTATACAAGATGGCTTGCAGCTTCCTTGAAAGCTGAACGTAATTTATTGTCCAAGTCAGAAACTCTCGTCCAGGACCCTAAACAAAACATCTGCTTCTAATTACAAACTTTTTCAGATGTGTTATAAAAAAAAATATTTAAAAATCTGTTTTCATCACTTTTTTCATTAGATTTATTCTTTATGCGTAAAAAAAAAAAGACTTTGTTTCAAGTAGATGAGTTCTTCAATAACAACAAATTTAGAAGAAGAACAGTGAAGAGATAAAAAAAAAAGAAGAAGCATTTCCTGTTGAGCTCCACACATGCGCTGTGCGCACTCTGCTGGTGGTAGCTAGATCCGAGGAGGATTAGCACCTGAGCAGTAGATCACGCGCGCTCAGGAGATGTGGGCCCACGATAGGCAGCTGTGTGTAGACCCCCAGAAATTCACCAAGACTAGCGTGGCACCAAAGGGCTCACAGGATCAGATTTTGTGGTTGACTAGGGAACGGGTTAGTGAAAAATTGACAATTTTAGTGTAAGAACAAAAAAAAAAAAAATGAAAAAAAGGATGTTTGAGGGTGGGGTGGGAGGGTAATAAAACTGAGGAGAAGGGTTGGACATAATCAAATCAGAAAGTCTACCACTGAATGACCAGTTATCCTTTTACTCATCGTCTTATTCTTTACGCCCGTTATGAGAGGCGTGGCCAGTATCAAGCATAATGATCTCGTTGCATAGGCGGCGGCATGGAAATATAGTTTACAAATGTATTCACACAAAAATGATTTAAACATTAAAAAACACCTGCAACAATTACCCCCCCCCCCCCCCCCCCCCCCCGTCCTCAACCGCCGTGAAATGTTCATAAAAAGTTTAGAATTAGAAATTGGAGTGCACCCAAGAAAACATGCAGGGAATATAAAGAGGAACAGAGGAACATGCTTTAACGACTTCGTTATAAGACATTTGTATTGCTAAAAAAGGTTACGTTACTTAATTAAATAAAATGATAATAATTGTAGTAATAATAATCGCCCTGCTGTTTATTAACAAAAATAATGAAAAAAAAAAACGCTACCATCATTGACATTGTCGTACCCCTATCCCATAATATAAGGAAAACCGAAATGAACAAACAAAGAGATGTGGGAGCCTAAGCTTGGAGATTAAGCGTTATGGAAGTTGTCTAAATTAAACAATATACCCTGTTGTTATATCAACTGAGGGGATACAGATACCTTCAGGGCCCTTAAAGTCGCAAAGAAGATTCTTGTTGTATGTCAGACTGCTTCAGACTTACCACATTATTAGAAAATTCCTCGGTGGACACTGATAAAGGGACTACAATGAATTTTGTTCCTTCCTAACGAAACTCGAACAAGACAGTGACAGAGAATATTAGTTCAGTTTTCACATAAGTATAATAATAATAATATTAATAATAATAATAAACTACAAATACATAAGCCACTTCGCTTTGCTAGCTTTCAAGGGAGCTCGAATAGTAAACCCGACTTGAAAGCTTCTCGTCTAAAGGTAGCACGGAACGTTTTCAGACCCTCCCCAATACCTTACTGGCCCAGTCCACAGCGCACTATAAGCATGAAGGATGCGCTATAAAAAAGCAATTTAAATTCATATCTCTATTACATCTCTTTCGCAACCATCAAATAGTTTCAGTATTTGAGGATTCTCATTAACTTATATTAATGGCCATTGTTGCCAACTAGAATACAAATTATTTTATGTTACAAGTGGAAAAAAAAAGATTTTACAGCTGTAAAAAGTGCACAAAATGTATGGTCTACTATCTAAATTACATAGCATATTAACATTTCCCCTTTTTTTTTGTAACCCGAGCTTACCAAAGAGCTAGCTATTTTTAGGCCTAGTTATTGGACATAGAACAAAATCAGATAGAAGACTGTCATATTATGAATCAGAAAAAAAAAAAAGAATCCTTCGATGTAAAGTTTTACCTAAATTTCTAATATGTGGAGATTGCATATGTAAGAGGAATTTATTTAATCATAATATGCGGTACCGGATCTTAAAAAGCTTCATAGAGAATGCGCCCATCTAATTTATATTATAAAGTAGAATGTGAGGTGTATGTTACTTATAGACATCAAAACCGCTTGACCAATCTTGATAAAGCTAGGCAGGAATGTTCCTTGGGTACTAATTTAGACCGTAGTGTATGTATTGCAGCCCTAAAACAAACTTAAGACCCTCAAAAAAAAATAATAAAGTTGTCCGACTCTATTACAGCTATAGTATTTCATGGAAATAGGCCATGTCTACAATGTTGACATGAGAAAAGATTGAATGGATTTAGAACTAGATCTAATTTTAAGAAATACACTTTTTTTTTTATTATAGCTTTTATATAGCGCTACTTTCATGCTCAGAGCGCTTTTGGTCCAATCTCATTTGTGGACCGGTGGGGTGCTGCCTTTGGGCGCTCAGTAATCACAACTCTGCACGAGTCGGGTGTCGAACCCCTTCTAGGTAGCCAAGCCAAGTTCAAGCGCACTTGGCCTCTCGACCACGCTTCCCACTTTGCGCAGTTAGTTGTTTACTTTGACACATGAAAATACAAAAGAAGGTCCATTGATTTCATTATATAATAAAATTAACCTTCAATTTTGTGTTTCAAAAGCATTTTTTTACATAAATTACTTCCTGATATCTGTGACTACAGATTTCCTGGCGAAATTCATTAAACTTTACCAATTGGTTACACACTAACACATCTCTCTACTGAGTCTATTCCTAGGTCTAGGTCTAAAACTCTAATTGAACTCTAAGACGATAAAACTTCTTTTCGCAAAGATAGTTTTGTGCTTTAACACATAAACATACTAATTATTGTCCATTCATTTGATATTTTAATCAATTTAACATTCAAATTTGTTTTTCTAAAGAATTTTAATACATTCGTTCGCAGTTCGCTAAAGTTGCGTAGCCGTGTTGAGATAGGCCTAGATTCATTCATGAAAAAAGGTCACGCATGCGCAACACAGAATGAACTCTATAAAAGCCAATTTTTAACTCTAGATTAGTGTAGATTTAGATCTATGTCTACCTCAAGATCTACCTTATACTTTAACACATGAACATACAAAATTAAGTCTATTCATCTCAAAATTTAATCAAATATATGTAGGCCTACAAGCAAATGTTTTAATTTGAAAAAATGGATTTAAGCCTATTAGCTATTTGTATTTGATAGCTTCACTCACACTATTTTTACATTGACACATTCGCTTTACTTATTACATTATTATTTCGTTTAATTGTGACTATGTGGACGGCCATGCGCAACTAAAGATCCGCGGGTCGCGGGTAACATATGTCTAGTGCACAATAATATCCGACTTTATGAGATTTTGCATAAAATGATGCCAATGTTAGGTACAATATTTATAATGCAAAACAGTGACCATAATTAAAATGTAAGGCGAGGCTAAATGTATTGGGTTTTATATTTTGATGAATTTTAGATATGAAAGAGTTGCATACCTTTGTTTATATACACTTTTATTTAAATACAGTGTACACGTTATGGAAACTGAATGTTTCAAGTTTGTATGACAAGGGAGTTTTGTGAGTGGTGAAAGTTTGTATTTTCTGGGTCTAGAAGTGGATTTTGTTGTCACTGAGTTTTGTTTTTCTATATTAATTAAACTGTTTCTTTCTGGGTAGATAGAGTTTGTGTGTAGATTATTTGTATGTTAATTAGTGTATATTATCGATCTGCGGCGTTTAAAGTCTAAGTGTTTCTAAGTACTCCCATTGAGCCGAGTAAAAATACTGACAGGCATGTCTAAGGAATGTTGCAGCAATAGCGTAAAACAGAACATGGTTGGCTTAAATACAGAGGCGTGGCAAGGGATATGGCGTCGGGGGGTATGACCTCCTTAGTGGTCCCTGCTTTTTGTCATTCGACATAAGATGATGACGAAATGTAAAATGTAATGTAGAAACAAAATTCGGACACTCTTTTGGGGCCCCCACAAATGGGGGACCGGGAAGATTTTCAAATTTGAACCCCTTTCCCGACACCCTAGATACGCCGCTGCTAAAATAGCTCAGATTTATTGAACGCTCGATAGCTTACACATTTCTCGTCATCCTAACACACAAAAAGTCCTTTCCTGCCAAAGTTTTCTCCAAAAAACTTTCTTTATAAAACCTTTTTTTTTCAAATGTGTATTCAAGATTCATAAAGCTGAACCATGGCGATGAAGCATATAGCGTGAAGAATGATGGGTTTTCAAACGTTCATTTGGTGACCTAGGGTGACTCTATCGCCATCAACAAGCAAACGCCGTCGAATTGATCTGTTTCTTCATTGCTGACACAAATCGACAACTTAGGCACCCCCCCCCCCCCTCCTCTTTTCTTTTTTCCCTCCTCAACGAAAAAGAAAAAAAAGGATCCCCTTTTCAAGTTGGCAACAATTCCAGGAACACGCGCCACTGATACCGGAAGTTAATGGTGCCGCGAGAACACGTGTCGCAGTGTCTTCGGAGATTGTGACGTCATGACGCTTTGGAGTGCTAGCCCTGCGCGCGCCCCGGCGAACAGATTATTCGGACCGGAGGGGCAGGCCGCTCACCCCCCCCCACCTCCTTTTTTTTTCAGCCACGGCCCGGAAGTGTTTGTCCGTGTGCATGCAGTAGGAAGAAGTGAGTGCGGAGGAGAAGAAAGGCGGGTGAGAGGGGGTGTATGTGATTTACATAACGGTGTCCGGTCCACGAGGCTCAGTGCCAGGGCCATAAGTCGTAAATCATGACCACTTGTGACTGTCCAAGCTTTTGGACCATTTAAGACGCCCATTAATCTGTTTCTTACGCCTCTTCTGTATTCCTATTCCCCGCTTTGACCAACACTTCCAGAAGTAGCCCCCCCCCCCCTTTCCCCCTTATTTTTTTTTAAACGTTAGATTTAATTTTGTGTTTATCTGTAAGCGTTACAAATAAAAGTACACAATGACCTAAATAGTAATCAGGTATTCCCATCATATTCATATACATTACAAAACCAAAACCACAAGAATAACTCCTTATTGAACAAAACTTTCATGACTTACGAATGTAAAACAGCCAATAAAATTGTCTTCTTTATATATTGATAGCTAAGTAAAAAATGAAGGTTTGGCCGAGCGCTCATGAAACGGAAGTCAAAATACAATTTTTAGTTTTCAATGAGACCTCCACTGGCATTATTGACACTTCTATGTATAGATATTTGGAGTCTCAGAACCAATGTAGAAGTACATCATTCTCTCGATTTGATTGGGTAACACATGCTAACGTTTTATCAGCAACTATCTAAAGAAGAGGTTCAACAAACTGACACTATCTAGTGCTTAGATGAACGACACCCCCCCCCCTCCACCCACCACCATCTTCTTTTTTTGACATTTGCTTTGCTTAGTTTGCTACCTACTTCCGCTGTAACATCTAGATACAAAACGGTTGGGCGTTTACAAACTAAAAAAGCTCTTTAAAAAAAAATTAGTTCGCTATATGCGCTATCAAGGAAGAAACTGGAATTACATAGATCTAGACATGGGAGTAGACGGGGGAGGGGTCAACCGCCACCACCTTTTCTGGAGTGGGGTAGAAAACTTTGTAACTTGCCATTCTTTTTTTTTATTGGGGATGAGAATTAAAAGTCAGATTAGATTTTTGTTTCATCCTAGCTAGGTGAGTTTGAGCTAATGACTGTATATTCACAGAACGAGTTTATTTTTTTTCTTCTTTGTAAGAGCTAAACGACATTGTGGACTTCCAAGATAATTGAAGATAAGAACCTGGCTTCAGTGTAGAATTTTCTAACACACTGACTCAAAATAAAATAATTAAAAAAAAAAGCACACATTCAACCCCGCGAAAAAAAACAAACAACTTACTAAAGTACAGCAAACCTTCTAAGTGGTCACCTTTGAAGTTTCAATTTGTGCACCTTTTGATGAATCATCGCCAGCTCTTTATCAAGGCTTGTCTGTTTACAAGCGAGACCCAGAAGCTTTCAAACGCCGCGTAATCTAGTTCTTCCTAGGATTAACCCTCGTGTGTCTGCGAAATTCTAAATTGAAATTAATTTACTAACTATTGATGAGGTCACTGATAGGCTACTGATGACCGCTTCCAACTTTTGCATGGGAAATTTTAAAAAAATGCATAGGAGAGAAGGGGTGACGAACAGGCAAAGAGGGTATCGCGTCCTCGCGCCATCTACCTCGTCCATGTACACACCATCTTCTTTCATCTTTCGCCCGCACGCACTGGCATAGTACATTCCCAGGTGCCTGGGAGCAGCGCTTCCTACTTGAAGTAAATGTGGATAAAATTTAAGAGCTCATTACTATCTCATCACATCATTCGATCTCTGGACATCTCGTGGGGTTACGTCTAATCTACATAACCAGACCACGCCAAACTATCATAAATTTAACTTTTTTTTTTTTGCCACCACAACAAGCAAATACCATTTACCCATAACTCAAAGATCTATGCTTCTGAAATATTTTTTTATTTAACAGGATCTTCCGATAAAAGTTAAGTGTCTTAATTGTTCGGCATGTACTGTTTCTAATATTAAACCTTATTTCTATATCTTAACTTCAATGCTGCCATTTAGTTTTCATGTTAGTTAAAAGATAAAGCAATCATGTTTTAAATTTTAGTGTCGATTTGGAGACATTTCAAACCCCATTGGTTTTGGTTTAAATGTCTAAATTTTTCAATATAATGTATTAAGACAGATCACGCTAGACTTGCTCAGATTTTTTTCCTCAATATTCACAATTACTAATGGACTTTTAAAAATTGATTTTGAACAATAGTTTTTTTTTATACTTTTTAAATGGATTAGCTAGAAACTGTTTTCTTTTTTTTTTACCGAGTTCATATCAATTTACTACGTCTGTCTGTCTGTCTGGTCACAATCTTTTACACTTTATTTCTCACCTTTCCTATTCTCGGGTTAAGTTGAAACTTCGCACAATTATTCAATGTTGATGACAACACATGAATCTATAAAAACAAAATCCACCAATTAGGAAATCAATTAATCATAAAGAATTATTTTTTTTAATTTAGAAAATGTACTAAGCTGCAATGATATGGCAGCGCTTGAGGGGTGCACACTCTCCCACTTTCCCCCACAAAAGCGATCCGCACCTCAAGCACTCCTCTAGTGTCGCCATTGGGAACCAAACCCAAGACAGTCGAGTTATTATTAACGAGATGCTCTAAGTAAAGCAAGGTTCCCCTTTCAGAACTTGCAATCTATAAGACAGACGATGTAAGGGGCATCTGTTTCTGTGGCCCATGGTTAACGATAGTGTGATATGGCCAGCACAACGACCAACCGCCTTTGCGTTTACCAAACTAATGTCAGGTACCCATTTAGGTTGGGTGAATTCGGAGGAGCCCTAAGGATTCCTAAAATATAAGCTCCCTGTTTGGAAGCCAAGCACTTTGCCAGTCAGCCACCGCGCTCTGTCTACTTCCGCTACGCAGTAGCTATGCTAGAAATTTCAGCGTGAAATACATGATTTAACTTTGTGTTTTATTTGTGGTTTTGACAACCTTTTGACAATGAAGAAATTGTTAGCATATTGTATTAGTTCCGTACCGAAACAAAATCACTTACTAACTGAATAAGTGTTATTCCTGCTGCATCTTTGACAAGTGGAGTAAACATATGTAATGTGTTTTGGACTTTCCTTTTGGCATTGCTCGATGAAAGTCTTTTTCTCGAAAAAATTCATGTTATTTTTTATCTTCTTTAAAAAAAAACACCAGAAACTTTAGTGAATAGATATAGATATATTGTTTGTGTTAATTGGTAGATTGATGGATCTGTCAAAAAAAAAAAAAAAGATAAAAATTAAATGAAATAAATTACGTCATTTGTTTTATGATGGCGTCATCACATTAATCATAAAATCAAATCTTTCGACCTTCATAACAAGACGATAAACAGTTTTTGCGATTACAGATAAATACTGGAACATGGCTTTGAACTAACAACAAACAATTCTTAATAATTGGTGAATGTTCAACTTTCATTGCCCAGTTCTAAGATCTGCCCAGTTCTTTGTTTGCCTCTTTTGTTTCATCACCGTCTCTTCTAAATGCCGTTTCAATTAGGCACTTTTTGAACCAACAATTAGATCTATTATTTGTAATTAGAGTTTTGTTTTGAGACCAGCCAATAGAGGCTCGCAGTTGTCACGTCAGCACGACGTCAGCTTTGCTACCTCGGGGATTTCCCTGAAGAAAAAAAAATATATGTCCGAGTTTGTCGTTTATGTCCACTGATTTCGTCAATGAAAAGCGTGTAAATTTACGTCCTCGTGTGCGTGGGTGCATATTTGTGTGAGTGTGTGTGTGCACGCACTCCCAAAGTTTTGCTTTCATTCTAAGGTCAAAAAGGTTTACCATGAGGTCACAAAGCTTGGGCTGTTTCTATCACACTCGGCTCTAACTCGTGCTCTGCCTCCCCTACCCCGCTCGTTTTCTCCCTTTATTCATTCCATGTACTACCGAAAAAACAGAAGAGCGCATGACGCCAGCAGTCACCCAAGGGTGAGTTACTCTCCCCCTGACAAAACTGACCTAGATCAGCCGGCGTTCTCTGTTTGCAGACGATAGTCCGGACTGATATCTTAGTCACGTGCAAGGTTATGCCCTGTGACGGGATCTCGCGGGAATTTGTTCCGCCATTTACCCCCCCCCCCCCCCCCCCTCCTTTCTGATTCACGGAGCCGTCTAAATATTTAGGGAGTAAGTGTTTGATCAAAATCCTTAACTCATTCTTCCTTGCCTCTTTGCTCGATGGACAAAAAAAAAAGCTGTCTCCTCGTTCCTTGCACCCCTTTAGAATCGGCACCAAGGTCTTACTCTATCTTGAGAGACAAAAAAAAAGGTCCGCCTTGACCATTGTCCCGCGATATGGTACATGCACAACTTAAGGCCAACGCTCGGGCTATTGACCAGGAAATGTGACGGTCCTCTATTTTTCAGGGGCCCTTCAAAGGTGTGAGGTCGTGGCATCGGAAGTGCGTTCCTAAGCCTGAAGGCATCCAACGCCCTCCGCAAGACAAATGTAGCATCTTGCTTGTTGAAGTAGCCAGGATTGAGGGTGTCGTTAGAAAGTGCCACTGTGACCTCTCGGTAAACATCTATTGTCATTGTGTTATACTGACTGCTGTCTAAGGGAGGAAAGGCATTTGCTAGAGGGCGCCGTGAAGGCGGGCGTAGAGATGAGCACAGTGAGCGCCCTGGAGATTTTAAATATAGTTTTAATTAACACCATTTCATGGTCCAATATTGACAATATGGCAGGCAGAGTTTTTTCCTCTGCTTAAGGCGGGTGACAGACTGAGCGACAGAATAGGGGCAGACAATTCACAAGTTGTTGTGAAATAACTTCAGGAAACAGAAGAGTTGCTCCGTCTTCGGTGTTCATTTGGTAACGGTTCTATAGGTTTAGGCAACGAAGTTCTTTGCTTGACTCATGATGTGATTGAGTTATTATTAACGCATTTATATATATATATATACGTTCATATAAATGGCGATTTAAAATCAGGGAGAGGAGTGGAATAAGAAACCGTTCAGATCTGTCAGAAAATATCGATCATTTCCTTTAAAGAAAAATAAGGAAAACGGATAGTGGCACAGATCTCGGCAAGAACAAAGAAGATTACTTCTCTGTTGACATGCGACGTTTTGGTAGAAATTGACCAAAAGTGTATACAAAGTAAAGACTAGACTTGCCGTAAACTTACTTTTTACATCATTTCCCCGTTTCCGAATAGCCAGCGGCATAGTTAGGAATATTTGTGTTTCGTTACAGCGTCGACAAGTTATACTCGCCCGTTGACTCGCGTTGACTCGCGTTTACTCGCGTTGACTCTGGGTTTGTAAATCTAATATGAAAAAATGTAAGGGGATTGTATATCTTATCTTATATTATACAGACGTTACTTCAAAAACGAAGATGATTACGTCCTACGCGTCATGCATCTAGTCATGCATATTTACCAATGACCTAAATTCTGCCTAGTCACTAGTTTTCCTGGCTGGCTCAGGCAACCCGTTCCATGGTCTAATGGCACTAGGGAAGAAGAAGCATTTGTACAAATATAGGCTAGGCAATTGTGTCACCTAAACGATCAATCTGTTTAGAATATATGTAATAGTCTATTTACATAACACATTTGAAGCTTTTTGCTTCATTTCATTACTTCGCCTAATAAATGAGGAGTCACACAAAAAGTCCATTTAGAAGTGAAAATATGACATTTAAAAGAAAAAGTATCTAAACGTTAAAAACTATTACAATTCGAAATTCTAAGCAATAATTGAATAAAACATTTTTTGTAATAAATGAAAAAATAAGGGTAAAAAAATATCAACCACAAAACCACAATCATACCAGCTGATCTATCAGCAAGGCAAACATCCCTAGATGATGCATCAACTCGGACACTTCGTTTGGATTCATTAGAATCCCATTGAAACAAATGATTGCATAAAGAAAACCCCCTCCATCCCAGATAAACACAATTATACGAGTGGGTAATACCGATAAAACAAATGGATTGATTCCTAAGTGTTTGTAATGGATAGCCCCCACCTCACCCCTCCTTCCACACCGCATTTCCATTTCTTATGATTTAAAACAAAACCAACAATAATGCCACACAATTTATTCTTAAAAATGTAGTAGCAATGTTGCCAAATAATAGACGTGACACACCAGCAGGGGGAGAATGAGAGACAGAGACAGAGAGAGATAGAGAGAGAGAGAGAGAGAGAGAGAGAGAGAAGAAATGAGTAATAAACTGAAGGGGAGGAATATGATCGAAGCCAAGAGTTATCGATCCTTGTCTTATCTCTGCCCTCCATATTGCCCAGAGCGCATCGCGTCACTTCCGATTCATGCACAGAACCAAATAGTCCATGCTTGGCGGGCAATAAGGAGGGAGAAAAAAAACGGCCTCCCGTTGGTCCTACCAGCCTCTCCTCCCCCTCTCTCCAAATCTAATCACCCATCAAAACGGTTAATCAGAAACGAAACCCAGAAGACGATCCAAAATGATGCTATGCTCCCACTGAAAGAGCGTATGAAGAAATTTTGATCAGATAAGAAATTGCCAAAAGAAATAGAAAGAGGAGAAAGAGAAGAAACGCTGGACGTCCCTGTCATGCCCTCTGGTGGTGCCATGCGAGCACGTAGATAAGAATACAAAGAAAACCACGACAATTTTGACGCACACTCCAAAAACATTCTTACTTTTAAACTGTCAAAAACTTATCCTGGACCGATCTCTTGTTAAAACTTCAAAGTTGGACATAATTATTTCATTAGTCAATGCCCTTATATTACGTCATCGCTTTAAAAAAAAAGATTGTAAAAAGAAAAGAGAAAAAAATATCCTCTGTGATCTTTTTGTTAGATATACTTGTTATAGTTCGCTGTTCATGATCTAAGTCAGCTTTTGTAAAATGGACAATACGGTTGCAGTTTTGGCCATATGATTGGTATCACATTGAAGCGCATTCCCATAATTGGGCAGTTCCAAAGTAAAATGGAGATTTCTTATAAAGATTATCAAGAAGCTTGATCACAAAAAGCCTTGTTTGCCCCAGATCATATTCTTTGAATGAGTAGCCACTGTGAGACGATCTTCAAACTATCTTTTATGTTTAGATAGGTTTTGATATTCATTGCGCTATTTGGTTCTTTTATGTTGAATTTGGTTCTTTGAAAATATTGAGTCTTTATTTTCTTTTAAACTAAACAGGATTTCACAATTACGATTTGTCCTTATTGATATACCGATTGGTTCTAGACAGCTAACAATGATATATTTGCGAAATATTGTATATCTCTCTCTTTGTCTATTTTGCTCCGTCTGTTTGTATGTCCGAGTCTCTCTCCAGCAAATCTCTTTTTGCATGTCCCTTTAGCGAGACGCTGTACAACTGAGCCACATCTTCTTTAAACTTACACATTTTAATTATCCACCTTTTCTGAATGTGCTCAAATGAGATTAGCAAATCTTTATAAAGTGAAGTATCATACAAATGAATCTGAATCGTGAACTACATTGAATCAAAGTGTGAATTCACCATATGGCTACATTATTGTCACTGGCTCAATAATATCATTACGGTTCTATAACAGTTTGCGATTTGTTTATTAGTTTTTTGTTTTTTTTTAATTTCTGTATTTCAAAGTACAGGACTTCTTGCGTCTCTCATTAAGTGGTTTGACCTTTCTGCAAAGTTCTTTTTACGAAGGGCGAAAGGAAGTTTCGGGAGTATGTCTCCCTCCACCTAAACAAAAAAATAAAGTAAAATTTTAAAAAAATCCTTGTTTAAAAAAAATGGTCAAAGCTTATCTAAAGGGGAAGAATTCCGCCCTTAAAACTATATCTATCAATAATGTAAAAGCTATTTCCCTTATTCAATATCAAACAAAATAATTAACTGACAATAATTAATTAACAAAGTGAGCTTTTTTGCTTATTAATTCATGTTTTGTTAGGTACAATAAATACTTGTTGAAAGTATCAACTTGATCGGAGAATACGTGAGGAGAACTAGTGTTAACAATTATTTATGGAGACTAATCAGTAGCATTTATGTAAATACTGAAGTATCAGTTTCCCTTGTTGGTATTAAACAAAATAATTTGTTACTAGTAATTAATAGTCTAATTGGTTAATATGTTTTATTGATTTATGTCTTGTCTATACCATTACACAATTCTGCGAAGGTTCAACTTGAACCGAGAAAAGGAGTCTGGGAGAAAGAACATATGCACACTGTTTAACAGACAGACAGACAGAGTGAGTTTATAGAAGCTTTTTAAAAAAGAATAATAATAATAATAGATGATTTTTACAAAAGCTTCTCAATGTAGAAACGTATAATTCTTGTGTTTATGTATAACAAAATGTATATGAGCTCACTCTATATGTCTGTCTGTTGGGTACAATTTCTGTATCCATTGTTTCTCCCACACCCCTTCTTGGACCAAGTTGAGACTTGACACAATTATTTATTGTACCTAATAAAACATGAATCAATAAAAAATACCAACTAGTTTGAGAAAACAGAGAGAGAGAGAGAGAGAAAGAGAGAGAGAGAGAGAGAGAGAAGGGAAATAAATGCATGTTATTAACTGTTATGGCTGTATTAGCCTGTATATATGGAGTTATTTCACATATTACGTTTTTAGATTAGCTTTACTTTTCTTAAAAAGAATTATAAATTATTTTTTTTTGCTAGCGTTTAGGTTTATTAAAACTGGTTTATTAGTGCCATATCGTGCCAGTTATGAACTGACTTTAATTTGGATCAAAGGCTTACGTTACTGTTATTGGTACTTCGAAGCTTTAAAAGTCTCACTCTCTTTCTCTGTCTGTCTGTCTGTCTCTCTCAATCTCTGCCTCTCTCCTCCTCCATACCACCATCTCTTTCTCTCTCTGTTTCTCTGTTTCTCTCTGCCCATCTTTCTCTCTTGCTTCTCTCTCTGCTTCTCTCTTCCTTCATACCTCTATCTCTTTCTCTCTCTCTCTTTTTTTCTCGCTCACCATCCCATTCTCTATCTCATCTCTCCTTCCGTCTATCCCTCACTTTCCCTCTCAGTGCCTCTCCAGCTAGGTCCAACTCTCGCGACCAGTCAAGCCGAGATAGAGAGAACGAGCCATGAGAGGACGACCTCCCGATTTCTTCCGATTTCTCCTTATCTCCCGGCGAAGATCGCTTCTGAAAACTTTATCGCCCCACGCCATTTTAAGCCGGACGCACTTTCTAAGAAGTAGAGATAGCATCAGATCACGTGGTCCCTCCAGAACCTCCTCGCGTCCTCGTTTATTCCTCTCCGTTTACGATTTTTTTAACGTTCTGTCTCTCTGTAGCCCCACACCCTCCTCCTCCTGGTCGCCCTGATATTTTGTCAGCAATGGCCACTGAGGTTTTAGTAGCACTCACCCCTCCCTTCATTTTATAGAAAGAAGATTGTTCATAGTATTTATTTTAATAAATATGAAGAGTTGAGAGAGAGAGAGAGAGAGAGAGAGAGATGATTGAGATGACAATAAGAGAGAAAGAGAGAGAGAGACGATAAGAGAGAAAGAGAGAGAGAGACGATAAGAGAGAAAGAGACGATAAGAGAAAAAGAGAGAGAGAGGGAGAGAGAGAAAGAAAAGGAGAAAACACAGAGAGATGAGAGATTGAGAGAGTCAGTTGAGATTACAAAAGGAGTGAAAGAGAGAGAAAATCAACAGAGAGAGAGATAGTCGAAAGAAAGGCGACAGAGAGAGAAAGAGGAAGAAGCAAGAGAAATAAGAAAGGGACTGAGGGGCAAAAAGAGATGTTGAAAGAAAGAAGGGCGAAAGATAGAGAGAGAGAGAAAGGGAGGGTGGAAGAGAGAGAGAGAGAAAAATACTTTTTTAACAAAACAATAGGCCTAACTGTGAAATTCTACTAGCAAGGTTTATGTTGTCTTTTGAACCTTAACCTTCGGCACCATATAACACAATGCATTTCAAAAATGTCTTGTGGAGATAGAATAAATGGACGTAATCCAGTGCGCTTGGCAGAACTCGCATATAATTTTTTTAGGGGGGGCGGGGGGGGGGGGGAAGACACGGGTGAGGGAAGCATGTCATTAGTATGAATTAAAGTGAAATTATCACCCAACGCTTTGATTTTCGACTACCACATCTTAGGGCTAAATGTGTAGTGAGACCTAGACAAAATTTAGTTCCTTATTTTTTATGGCTTTTTCATAAATGTTGGAAGACCTATACATAGAGAGCTTTTGGTGTATCTGGTATATGAAATTTAAAAAAGTGTTAATAAGCTATGCTTTTAGAAAGTTACTTGCTAATTTTAATGCACATTTTAGCAAAGTAGAATTAATCTTTAAATCACTCCTCTTTCTTAATTTTATTTAGTTGGCAATTTTAAAGTTTCATTTAGGTCCTTGACATTGTTGACTTAATAGTAAAAATCTCAATAAGCGTGTTTTTTTTTTTTTTGTTTTTTTTTAAATCTTACTATTTATTATTTTCAAATTTTTAGTTCCAATCTTTAAAAATTCACGATGTATTGAAGTAATGGAGTTTAAACTATTTAATAGTTTTTTTGTAGAAGGAAAGGTTGATTTGTGAAATTGGTAATTAAGACAATGTTCATTATCAAATGAAAGCACGTGGATGAATGGTAAAGCAATTGGCATCTATACTGGTGGTTTTGGGTCGAATCCTGATGATTTTTAATTTCGGGATCCTTAGGGCGCCTCTGAGTCAACAGAGTCAACCTGACATCAGTTTGGGAAAAGTAAAGGTTGTTTGTCGTTGTGCTGACCACATGACACCATCGTTAACCGTGCGCAACAGAAACAGATGACCTTTACATCGTCATCTGCCCTATAGATCGCAAGGGAACTTGACTTTTTTCCTTTTTTTATTTATATAAACAAAGTCTTTGATCTTTACACTTACATCATTGTCTTTTTTTATAGCTATCTTTCAATTCTGCCGAGACGATCGTAGTCTTTTCATGCTTTCGTATTGCCCTCTGACAGCCAACGAGAATGTTCCTAGGAATGCCAATGGTCTTGAAGGTATCTGTGAGGTCAGTTGTTATTATCCCCTCGGTTGATATAACAATGGGGTTTATTGTTGTTTTCTATAATTTCCATAAACACTTAATCTCTAAGCCAAGGTTCCCATATTTTCGATGTTTATCCAGCTCAGTTTTTTTTTTAAATTATGAGATAGTGGTACGGCGTTGTCAATAATGGTAGCGGCTTTTTCTTTTTTATCGATGAGCAGCAAATCAGGGGGATTAAAATCTACCGTTTTGTCAGTCGAAATAGGCCTATCCCAGTACAGCAGATGATCCTAAGACTCAAAAACCTTTAGTGGGGAGTATTTGTAATAAGGAGGAGTAATCTTACCGATCAAAGTGCTGGAGTATTAGCTCTGCAACTTGGTTATGGCGACCTAGGTAGGCAGATTCCGATAGGGCTGAAATCCTTCCATTATGTGTTCAATTGACTCGCCCACATTTCCACATTTTAGACATTTGTCAACAATATTGAGTTTTAGGATATGTTTCTCGTATTTTTTTGTCCTGATTACTCTGTCCTGTATTGCTGTGACAAAGCCTTCAGTTTCAGGGTAGAGATGACCTGCTTTGAGCCATGCTAAGGAAGCAGCCTTGTCAATGTTGTCCCCATCTAATAAAGCCGGTAATTTTGCGTGGAGTGTTTTTTCTTCCCATTGGCGAATCTCATGCCCTACGTCGTCCAGACCGACATTAACATCAACATTGTGTAGGTTCAGAGGGGTCTTATCATAGGCAGGGTTTGATAAATCCTAACGACATTCCAGCGCGAGAACCGCACGACCAGGCAGCCATCCGTATTGACGGTGAATACTTTTCTCCCTCCCCCTCTTGTTTTTTCGTGGGGTGACTATCCGCAGAAATAAGAGAGTCATATTTCCTTTACTTCTTCTTCTCGTCCAAACTCTTGAGCATACGCCTTAATTTTGCAAGGTCGGCATTAGGCCACTGCAACCTATGCTGCCGCAATGGGCTCGCACTTTCAATGGACCCGTGCTAATTATCGGTGTAAATGATTATATTAAACCATTTTACTTATTACAGAATCCCCGCAGCCCCCTGATTTACCAGGAGCTCCTTGAAATCTCCAGAAATTGCAAAATAAAAGAAAAAGTAATGGAAATCTCCGCATTATATTAAAATCTTTTGAATTGTCATTTTGGGGTGTCATTCAAAATGGAAAACGCCAATCCTACGCGCGATGAAAAAAAAAGAAACGGCATTATGCAATACCCTTAATTGTGGAATCTGGTGAAAGAAGCTTCTCGCGCCACAAACTAATGAAAAATTACTTGAGGTCAACAATTCTCGAATTTAGATTTAAACAATTGTAATTCTTGCTACTGAGCGTGATCTATGTAGGAAATAAAATTATTATGATATACTGTATGATTTTGCTACACGCAAGGCACGTAAAGTAATTCTGTACGTAGTAAAGAATGAATAAAATGCAAAGACGAATTAATTTTCTAATACAAAGTCTTGAATTTCACTTATTATCCATATCCCTACCCAAATTTGGCCCCGCGAAATCCGTTTCGCATAGGGCCCCACAACGAATGATAACGGCACTGCTTTAAGTGACGGGTGAATACAGAATAGATTACTTGTTCTCCCATCCCCCACCCCCATTCTTTTTTTTTTTGCCGCTAAAACTACGTGGGGTAGAAATAAAAAAGAGTGATCTTTCCATGACTTCTTGGTCACAACGATTAAGTCAGGCACTGATATTTTCTGACGGGTGAATACTATTTGTTCTCTCCCACCCCCTCCCTTTTTTTTTTTCGTTGGGTAACTCTAGTCCGACTTGCAGAAATAAAAGAGTGATCGTTCATTTACTTCTTGTCCAAAATCTTGAGCCGTGAAGAGAATTATGTATATAGATAGATATAGACAGCCCTCTTTAAGTAGACATATTGAACCACTAAACGAACTTTAAGTATTACTTTTAAAAAGTAAAGTTCCCCTTTATAACCTTTATGTTCTTGGGGCAAATGATGTAAATGTCATCTGTTTCTGTGGCCCTCGGTTACTGATGGTGTCACGTGGCCAGCACAACGCCTAAAGATTCCCCAATCTTCCACCAGGATTCGAACCCTTGACCTCTGGTATTCCGGCCAGCCAGCCACCGCGCCTCCATGTATTACTGTTGCTCCCACATCTACATCTACAACTCTTTAAGAAGACTTGCTGTTTTGTTGATAGCAGTCGACATTTTCAGTGTTTAGGGTGACCCAAACATTGAGCCTTTGTCACAGTTAGGCCTTACCATTTGACATGAGAATTCACACAGGTGTGTAGTGATATTTATATTTCATTTGTGGTATGTAACTTAGTGAAGTGCTTGAGAACCATTTTACTTAGTAATGTATATATATTTGTGCATTTATTACTACATTATTTGAGTACATATTTGTCAATTCTTATCATGGATAATGTAAGTAGATTACTGTATACTTATATTTTATATCATGACTTTTGTGGCTAAATGTTCAAGCCATCTGGACTAGATTTTATTAACAATTCTTACCAGATGTATTTAGCTCTTTAACTATTATTAATTTAACTCTGATATATTAGGGCTCAGCACGAGCCTTCAATATATTATCATTGATTAATTCCTTGGCAGGGAATTATCAAAACATTTCTGTAAACATGTTTTATTACTGAGTATGTATTTACTTGTGCTCTATGTTTACTTATGTGAGAGCATGGGCGAGTATCAGTCGTTGATCTCCCCTCCCCCTTTTCATCTCATTTATCTAAGCGATGTATGTACTTGTTATTCACCGCAATTGGTGAATAGCACTTGTATTACTTATCATACATCACTTATTACTGCTTGTTATTTCCCTTTATGGGAGTCCCCATAATTACTGTTATCTCCCTTGATGGGACACTATATTCATTTGTTAGTTCCCTTTGATATTTATGAAACTAGCTTATAGTTTCTCTACATCAGTCTGAAGATGTCCTCCACGGAAAGGCATCTACCTCCCAGTGATATCATTACGGCTAAACTGACGTATTCATCATATCGTTGCAGCTTTTATCTATAGGCAACATCCGCCTGAAATCTTAGCAACCTAAGGCTGATACAGATTTTTTGGCACCAGATCTGCAGACATCAGTCCTACTCATCTTACAAAAGTCCAAGTAACAACACTAGCCACAAACTCGTCACTGGCTTAACTGATTGGTAGACGCAGCTTAGCTCTGCAACCATACAACGTTTGACTGCACCCGGAGCCTGGATCCACTATGCCAGCCCACCAGCAGACAGCATCAGCACCAGCCACACTCGTCTCCTCAGTGCAGCGCCAGACCTAAAGCTAAGCAACCAGCCTAATGACGCTCAGACCACTTGGTTCTAATATCTGATGATGATAGCCTCCTGCATGTAAATACGCTAGATCCCATCCTAGCAACTGTACAGCATTATAACTTTTAATTATCCTTTGTATAATAAACTGTACATAATTTTACATCTAAATATAGTATTTGTTGCCTGTATTATAACGCTGTGTTTGTAGTTTATATGTGCAAGTGAGGATTCTCAAACTATAAAATCCCCTAGACACCCGAAACGGCCAAATCTTAATCCGACTTGTCACAGGATCTCAGAACCGTGGACACCAGGTGGAAGGAAGCTTCAGACATTGCCAACGACAGATCTTTATGGAGACTGCTTGCTGCCCAATGCGCCGAACGGCACGGAGGACACAAGTCTAAGTAAGTAAAACGGAAACTGGATCAAGTTTGTTCTAGCAGATCTGGAGGTTATGAAGGAGTTTCGCCTCTTGGAAAAACGAAAATTCTCGAAGTTTGAATTTAATGTCATTTCTCAAGCAAACTTGAAACCCAAGAGCGTTGTTAGAATACCAATCACTAACGTATTATGTATAAGTTATAATTATTTCAATGTCTATCGGCTCAAACCTTAGAGTTCAACAGAGTTGATAATGTACTTTTAGTTGAATGTTTTACGCAAATAATAAGGCAGCATGTATTCATTAATCACAATTACTGTGCATGTCTACGCAGAGTTCGATTTGTTCTGTATCTATTACTGCTACAATCAAGGATCATTTCTGAAACAAAGTGTTTCAACGGGGCGCCTCTCCCTTGCCATCTACTCTCTAAACCTCCTGTCCACCCATGTCACCCCAAGAAAAAGCTCACTTTTACATGCTACTGGACTCACCCCCCCCCCTTTCTTTTTTTGGAGCACGTGACGTGGAATGTCTCATGTCATTTCCGCCGGAAATAGAGGCGGGGACCCTGGGAAATGATGCCAAACTCTGATAGTGTCCACAGTTTTCACAATTCGTTACTCCCCCCCCCCCCCCTCTCCAACTTTGGCTCTCCCTCTCCGTTTTTCCTTTTCCATTTTTGTTTTGTTTCGCTGCATTTGATTTCTCTGTTTATTTTTAATTCATTACTGATACTATTTTTGTTTCCTTATGTTTGCAGGTTTTTGTTTTTTTTAAATTAATGAATATTACATGAGCAAAAATAAATAATATTAATAATAAGAAAAAAAAAAATAATAACAATAACAATAATAATAATATAATAACAATTAAACCTTTTGAAAACTCAATACAAATTTAAAAAAAAAGATGAATATGACATAAATTACAGTACCACAATTCGTATTGTTACCACTACAAAGACAGTACGGTGCGGTGGCTGAGCGGTAAAGCGCTTAGCTTCCGAACTGGGGGTCCGGGTTCCAATCCTGATGAAGACTGGAATTTTTAATTTTCGAATCTTCGGGCGCCTCTAGGTCTACCCAGCTATAATGGGTACCTGACATTAGTTGTGCTGGCCACTTGACACCCGCGTGAACCGTGAAATGGTTTAACAGATGAAAGGGGAACTATTTTATTACAGAATGAATATATATGTCTCCTGTGTAAATTCTTTATCCAGGGCCGGCCTTAGATAATTGAAACCCTAGGCAAAGTGAATTTTGGTGCCCAATAAAAACAACAAACAAGCACACACAAAACCAGCAAACAGAACAAATTAATTCATTTTTTTAAATCCTTGTTGTTTTCAGTCTTGTGCAAGGCCCATACCAATCATAGGTCCCAGGTGGCTGGCTAGTTTGTTTATGCCAAAGGCCGGCCCTGCTTTATCTTCCTATTTTACCCGTGAATCTATTAAATTAAAAAGGAAACATTTATTTACACTTGAAAAGAAAGCTGAGTAGCTAGTACGAAATAACTGTAAATGTATTACTGTGATACAGACACAGTACAGACACTTCGACACACGCATATTGTCTTCTAGCCTCTATGTAAAATTGTACAAATCAATAGGCCATGGAGATGTATACTTTCCCTTTGGGCATTTTTATACGCATAAAATCATTATTCTTTAAAGGGCGAAGATGGTTTTCAATGTGCTTATCTTTATACACCTCGATACCGATTAAACGAAATAGAATATTCTGTTTTCAGTAGCCTACGAAAGGGGAATAGCGGCTATTAATTTTGTGTGGTATGTCTGTCCGTCCTTCCGTCTGTCTGTCTGCCCGTCCTGTTTAGATGGCAAAATTGAAAATCGAATATCAATATATTTAGATCTTGCAAAATTCTGGTGAGACAGCTACTTTTACAATACCTACATTTAAGTCAGAACTTCATGGAACCTGGAGCGTGGAAAGCTGATCTCAAAAACGGCTCTAACGATTTTCCTATAAATTTAACAGATGAAATTGATGTATAATCGCTGAGAAAAGAATTACTAGCTTGTTGGCCACGTGGGGAAAACTCTAGTTTGAACGTTATAATATATTTTCAAATTTAAAAAAAAAAATTTAAATTTTGCTAGATAGAGACCTAGATCTATATCTAACATGAGTTTTGAAAGGACTATCGCGTTCTTGAAGGACTATCGCTTTCGGGCATTTCCAAATGTAAGGCTTTATGATTAAAAAATTCAATAAAGTAATTATGTGCATCGTTTTCTAAGTCTAGATTTAAAGGACTAGACCAGTGATTCCCAAACTGGTCTATATAGACCCCCAGGGGTCTACGAAGACTTCCAAGGGGTCTACGAGACTAAAAAGTTTGGGAACCACTGGGCTAGATCTATATCATTGGAATTATTCAATTCAAAGAAAAACATGTTGTTGTCAGCAGTAGAGTACCAATAACTGACTTGTTTATAAATTTGAAATAGCTGTAAATTTATTGATACATTATGTAACCTTTGCTTATATTTTTACGTAAATCTAATGACATTGGCCTCCTTCATTCGTAGAATGATTATGGTTCATCTCGAACACTCTTTCATACGGCTGTGGAGCCCTATTTTGGAGAGATACTCCCGTCCGCATATATTGCATGTTAAGGTGGCTTTCACTTTGGTGGTAGAGGAGCTGGCCATTTTCCGTGTGAAACTCTTTTCTTTAAGAATCGAGGTCCATATTTCTCTCTGTCCATAGCTTTCTTGGTCACCATCTCTCTCCAACTAGTGCGGTCTAAGGCTATGTCTTCCCAATGGTCAGTATCAATGTTTACTGATTTTAAATCTCTTTTTATCACATCAACGTAATGGAGGTGGTGGTGACCAGTTGTTCTTGAGCTAGATGCAAGTTGCCCGTACAAAATGATTTTCGAGATGCAACTGTCCTAATCTAATATAGTCAAGACAAAGTTTAAAAAATACTGACAAAAAAAAAAAAAGCTTATACGAAGTGTAATTGTATCAATTAGATTGGACCAGTCATGTAATAAATAAATAATAATAGATCTAGACCAACAACAATAAATCTGTGCGATTAATAATATTTTTTACTAATTTGTTTTTGTATAGCGCAATTTCGTGCTTTTAGCTTTCTCACTACGCCAAGATCCTATTACTTTCTCACTACGCCAAGATCCTATTACTTTCTCACTACGCCAAGATCCTATTACTTTCTCACTACGCCAAGATCCTATTACTTTCTCACTACGCCAAGATCCTATTACTTTCTCACTACGCCAAGATCCTATTACTTTCTCACTACGCCAAGATCCTATTACTTTCTCACTACGCCAAGATCCTATTACTTTCTCACTACGCCAAGATCCTATTACTTTCTCACTACGCCAAGATCCTATTACTTTCTCAATACGCCAAGATCCTATTACTTTCTCACTACGCCAAGATCCTATTACTTTCTCACTACGCCAAGATCCTATTACTTTCTCAATACGCCAAGATCCTATTACTTTCTCAATACGCTAAGATCCTATAACTTTCTCAATTCGCTAAGATCCTATTACTTTCTCAATTCGCTAAGATCCTATAACTTTCTCAATACGCTAAGATCTTATCACTTTCTCATTAATCTAAAATCCTATCACTTTCTCAACACGCTAAGATCCTATTACTTATCTAGACCATTTGGGAAAATGGGGGGGGGGGGGGCAAGAAAGGGATATCTTGGGGAATTTTACCGTAATTAGTTTTTAAAAGTATTTACAGTGAATACTACTTGTTCTCCACCCCTCCTTTTGTTTTCGCCGCTACAGTGGGGTATCACAGTTAGGTTTCTCTCTTGTTGTCGAAATGCCTAATCGTCGGAAGGTGCTGATATGTTGTTACTGTGAACTGCCGGAGACTCTATAGATGCATCTCTAGATCTAAATAAATCTTAGAGATTCAATTAACGAAGGTCCTTTTAATTCAAATTCAGAACTTTAAATCAAAACTTGGAATCACAAAAATATACAGTATGTACAGCAATAAAACTGTATCAGATAAATATCTTCTTTCAAATCTCAATAACAAAATATATTCAGATTAATACTAGATCTAATAATATATATATATATATATATATATATATATATCCCCTCCTTCCCCCACCCTAGCTACGCCACTGGTCATGTGGCCAGCACACCGACCAACCTCCTTATTTTTCCCCAGCTAATGTCAGGCACCCATTAGAGTTGGGTAGATTCCGAGGCGCTCAAAGATCTTGTAAATAAAATTTTCAGTCTTCACCAGAATCCGAACCCGTGACCCTGGGCTCAGAAGCAGAGAAATTATATAAATGTTTGATGGTCTTTTAATAAGACTTATATTTACTCATATTAAATAAGTAAGCAGTATTTGTTCACTAACACAGTTTCAAAGAATGTAGGCTACAGGTTGGTACTAAAACAACTATGTGGTCCGATCAATGTAAAACTCTAAAGTTTATGTTTATAGCACTCTCTTACCCTAGGGTTCTTAGCTAGTGGCCCACAGGCGTCAAAGATAGTTAGTCTGCTATAAATGATGACAATATATACAAGAATCTAGTGTCAAGATATTATTACTAGTTGGATGTTATTACCAAATTGAGTGTTAGTTTAAGAAGACTATTACTTGTTAAAGGTGGAACATATATTGACATATTGCCAGTCTTTTGCAGACAAACTGATACATAAATAATGACGATTTGTTTTGTCACCTTCAATCCTCTAGCTTCTTGGGTCATGTTCTTGAACCCGTCCCCCCCCCCCCCCTGATTTAAAACAGTAGTTTTCTTTTCTTTCTTGTTTGTATTTATTTTTAGTGGTGTTTATCCATCAATTTTTAGCATTTTTCATTTGGGCGGCATTGGCTATTAAACTTTTTCTTGCATGTCATTGAATCTTCTGGCTTTTTCTCTCTTAACATCTAGAACCTGTTGTTTGTAGGCTAAGTAACAAAGCGTCTGCAGGTTTATAAAAAGTCTTCTGCAGACTTATAACAGATCTTCTGCAGGTTTAAAACATGTCGTTTATAGAGTTGAAACACTTGGTCTACAGATTTTCTAACTGTGCAGCCTTGTTACTGGCGGACGTTGACTTGTAGCACCAAACTGCTGGTAGACAACAACACTGCTGTAAGCGTATTATATTTGAACTTATAAACTTGAAATAACTTGAAACTTCTTTATGAACAAAACTACATTTTATTACAATATAGAAATATCTTGAAATAAAATAAACTGAAATTTTAAACAAATCTAACTCACAGTAACACAAGCAAAATACAAAAGATTAGTTAAAAAAAAAACAACAAAGCTTATATTAAGTGTATCCATTAGTTTGGATCAGTTCCTGTCATTACATTTATAATAGATCTATAGCCTTACAACACTACAGCTGTGCGATTAGAAATATTTTTTTACCAATTGTTTTTGTTAAACACAATTTCATGCTTTTAGCGTTTTCACTACACCGCTATGATCCTATTCACTTGTCTCACTACGCCGCTATGATCCTATTCACTTGTCTCACTACGCCGCTATGATCCTATTCACTTGTCTCACTACGCCGCAATGATCCTATTCACTTGTCTCACTACGCCGCTATGATCCTATTCACTTGTCTCACTACGCCGCTATGATCCTATTCACTTGTCTCACTACGCCGCAATGATTCTATTCACTTGTCTCACTACGCCGCTATGATCCTATTCACTTATCTAGACCATTTGGAAAAACGGGGCCTCTGGATGGTCGTTTTTTAAATGTATTAAAAAAAAACGACATGAATTCGAACTTGTGGGCTAAAGTCATCGCAGGCTTCTCAAGCCAACGCGGTAGACACTCTGATAGCGAAGGGTCTATGAACATGGAAGATTGTCTAGTTACCGATATCTATTGTATCTATTTCTTGTTTGTGTTCACTAAGCCTCAGTGTATACCTGATGATGTTGTTTGCTGACTTTAATATATCTTTATACCACATAGTGCTCCGTGAGAGAGGAATGTACAAGTTTGGGTGTAGAGGGATGACGTGACGGTTTAATGGGTGAGCGGCGGTGGTAAAAAACAGGTCTCTGGGTGCCTTGACAAGTCGTGGGCTTTGTTAAGTCTAATCTGCTGCTCAAGATTCAGATCGGCACAGACTGGAAGAGATTAAGAGAAAGGTTGGAGAGATGGGGGGGGGGGTTTGAAGAAGAGAGAAAAAGAGAGTGGACGCCAACAATCAGACAAACTCTCACACACGTCCCTCGTGCGCGGGGTGTAGGTACTAGCAAACTCTGGTGAGTACTTTTCCTTTTTTTGTGTTCCATCTCCCCCCCCCCACCCTCTTCAGTGAGCTCACGGCCTTTCGGAGATCCCTCGGGTGAATATCTCATGGCTTCATCGTCACACGGGTCAAGCGTGAGACAAGGGACCTTACAGTCTACGGGCGAGTGATGGAAGCTAGAGATAAGTTCTAGAAACAACAGTCACGTCTCCGTGTCAGCTAGACAGGGTTAGCAGGCTCTTGCTCGTGGACGTCCCCCCCCCCCCCTTCCCCAACAGTTTTAAGCAAAGAAAATCTTGTTTTTTCCCTCAACTCCATTTTCTATTTCTCCACTTTGTCGAGAACAACCTCCCCCGCCCATCTACTTCCAGTTGAAATCTCAGCGCCCGATGAAATCACGCTTATCAAAGCTACGATGAACACTGGGACTCTTGATTCCAGATAGCAGTTGTCCCGAATAACTGTGACCCCAACAGCAAGAGAGGGGTGTATCTTCCAAGCTCGCTGACTCTCCCCGCTAATAGGACTCTGCTAATCAGTTTGAGGATACCTTCGTTATCAATGTTGTTGCAGATGATTTCCGAACCGCCTGGTTACCACACCATCGCTGGGCCTGTACCCAAGGAAAGGATAATTATTATTAGTATTACTATTATTAGTTGTTAATGAAAGGGGGGAAGCCACTTTTGGTTTAGTGGTTATCATTACGTTAAAATTTAAACTGATTTTGAATATCTGATTTCACGATCGTTTCTATCGTGCTCAAATTGTGCGCAACGGCTGCCTTTAATCTTCTTGATTTATTTAATTAAATAGTTAAACTGTTATATTACAGACATATACCAATTTTTAATCAGTTTATTAGACCCATATAGAAATATGTCACGCTCTTAGTTTAGAGTGGCACAAAATTGACAGAAAGCAAAGAGAGTAAATTGGCTGAGAGGATCCTGGCACCCTGCAAGACATAAAGCTCAACGAGAAGTGAGAGAAACAACGTTTAGGCGAAAACCAGTTTCTAGATAGAGCACAGCGTTTAGCTTCTGATGGCATGAGTGGAGAACCCTGGTTGCGAATTCCATCACAGCGTTCCCAGGATTCATATGAATGGTTAAAAGAGAATGAGATAGGTTAGATTAATACTCTAGTTCAAGGAGGTCCAGATTTGAATGAAAACAGAATGCAATATTGTCACACTCCCCCTATATTCTTGTATTTGAAACCCTTCGGTAGACCAAATATTGACCAACTCAAGTCACCTTAAAGAAGCAAATACCCATTACAAAGTTTACTATATCACTCCGTCTGTCTGTCTGGATCAAATTTTGTACACGTTATTTCTCGAACTTCCCATTCTCGGATCAAGTTGAAACTTTGCTCAATTATTTATTGTTGATGACAATACATTAATCAACAAAAAAAAAAAAACAGTTAACGTTAATGATATTAGTTGCCTTGAATTAATTCTTATATAGAAAAAGGGTCTTAAAATTGCATTATTGAGATATAAGGAAGTGATTTGTAGTCCCCTAGATACCTTCCCCTTTAAAATAATCTTGTTCTATTTTATGTCATGAAGTGAAGTGACATGATGCTGATCTAGCTAAACCTTGTATGCTATTGTTACTAGCCAATGACCATTTGCCTGACGACTACACCCTATTACCAATGTACATTAAGATGTCATTATGACCTGAAAAAAAAAAACGTTTTTTGTGAGCAACGAAGTTGAGGTAATGTTTTCTGTTCAAATTCCACGCCATACATCCTGGTTTAAGCTTTCTCTTTACTTTATGGAAATGATATAGATGTAGCCGTATGGCCATAGATTACGATCCCGTCCTGTTGTCAGAAAGAGTTGTGTGTGTGACGATTTGATTGGTTCTACGTTTTGAAATGTTTTGAACTTTGAATTGATGTGTCTTAATGTTTTGAAATGTGTGTGAATTACTCTCACATCAATATGTGTCAGGCTAGACATTTTCTTTTGCTATAAATGAAAAACTAGAATACATTAGGAGACGAACAAATGTTTGTTTGGGTAAAAATTCGAAGCTATCACTTTTCTTTAAATGTCATACACACACTTCATAATTTCGCGGGTACCACTGCTCTTTGTGTTTTATTATAAGAGAAAGGCGTATAACTTATAATAATATAAAACTTAATAGTATATCAAGCTATGGTTTTACGACCAGTCGAGTTCATTGCGCTCAGATAATCGCAACCCTGATTTGGGGTTCCAATGCCGCTCTCCGCATCATGCTATCATTATGTCGAACGTACAATCACTCTACAGCGCTGTCCACATTGTATTTCTTCATATAACACTTGTAACACCAATAGAAGTGTCGCGTCACTGATCTATATTTCTTGAGATCGATGTCACTTACATTCATAACTGGATAGAATAGTATAATCTGAAATACATTGACATTTACTTTACTTATTAGTTTCGGTTTTTACAGGGCAGGGCATCTATATTTCTTGAGATCGATGTCACTTACATTCATAACTGGATAGAATAGTATAATCTGAAATACATTGACATTTACTTTACTTATTAGTTTCGGTTTTTACTGGGCAGGGGTCGCAGAACGATATAGTTGACGGTTTGTTGCTATATTTGAGTCCCGTGTTGTGTTACTTTCACTCCATCAACCAATCACATTTCTTTCTTTTTATGGCAGTCCTCCTCAGCATTCGGAAAATCTTGTGGGATGGTTGATAAATACCTTTTTTTTTTTAAATTCTTGATGTAATGCTGATAAAAAAGGTGTGCTCCACTAGCTGAGCTTATGGTCGTTTTCTGTACGACTTAAGACCAACACTGCAGAGATCTTTTTATTTTTATTTTTTTGCTGTTCGTCTGATGTGGATAGAATAGATAAACTATGCAGCGCTGAAACAATCCATCTACAGAGATAACTTTAAACCTTATCCTACACATTGTCTAATATCTAGACACATTGGACTTTAGTCCCATACTCCGAACTCTTCCCAAGATGTCTTTCCTTTTTATGAGAGTAGTTTTGTTTGTCCTACCTCCCCCCCCCCCCCCCAACTCACCTCCTCAATGTCCCCCTGGCTAAACGCACTTAGGACCCGAAGTCCCGGAGGAGATGCCGAAGACGGATGATAACATCTTTATTTGAGGGACCACTTCGGTTTTGAGGGACAACCCTCTGTACCGGTGACTGCCGTTAAAAAAAAACGGACATTACAACAGAAAGGTGGCTTAGATGGATAACGCTTTAGTTATGTGTGTGTGTGAGAGAGAGAGAAAGAGGGGGGAGTGAAATTGTATTTTGAACGGGGGGAAAGATGGCAATACAAATATATAATAATTGTAATAACTGAGATGGAACACTAGAAAAATGCGGATGGGGGGGGGGGGGTAGGGGGTGGAACGGACAGAAGGTTGATGTGAATGGGTAGAAAGGGGACGACAAACAAAGGGTAACTTTTCCTACAGGTGTAGCAACGATAAACATCCCGGGGGAGGGGGGCAACATGGGCGTGGCAAACGTTGTTTTATAGTTAACATAACATATGGCGCATGTGTGTACGCTCTCTGTTTGTCAGTATATGTAGATTGCTCCTCCCGCCCTGTTGAATAGAATTTGAACAAGTGAACTCGAGGATGCTCTGTTTGAAAGAAGTTGGCCCAGTGTTGTAAGATCGAAGCGATACGGCCGGGAGCCTTAAGAAAGGGCGATTGGCCCGGCAGCAAGGGAAAGGATACAATGGGTCTCATTAGGGGTTTGAAAGGCTTAAGATATATGTTCGGCGGGACATTGACTGGACTTTAATCGAAAACGAGGGGATCGGGAGCGCTTGCCGTGAAACATGATAGTGTTCATGTCAGGGGGCCTTAGTTTTGGTTGTGCACGTCTATCTTGTACAGAGATCAAGTTTATCGTTTGACTTCTGTGCGATACGATTTAGTAACACGCGCTGAGTATTGATGTAGCACCAATACAGAAGGTAGGGTTGACATGTCACAGCAGACAGACTGGCATGCGAGTTGACGCAAAGAGAGAGAGAGAGAGAGAGAAAGAGAAACCATGCAGACATGCGAAAGAAAAACATGCTAATAGGGATAGTATGCTTATGTCTGCATGTGTGTGTTGGTAAGCACTACGCGAAAGAGAAATACATGACAAAGAATACAGAAAATGCGAAGTCAGAAATCAGAAGTGTACATCATCGCAAAATGTTAGGCAAAAAGACAACTTTGGAACAAAAAGTTTATGATAAGTAAGGAAAAAATACTTTAAAAATGCATAACTATACATACAATTGGAAATATTAAAACAATGTAATGACCATGTTCTGTAGTGACTCTATGGCTGCGCACCAGCGCACGAGAATGGACTAATTGAATGGGGAGACATGAAGAGGAATTTCGAGGAGATTGAGATGAGTCTTGTTTTGGTGATCTATTTTATAAAACTTTGTATTGTCTTTGTTCCCTCACCTTTGAGTTGCTTCCTTTAAATGTTGTTACATTGGTGTCAGAAGTGGGTTTATAGGCGACTCAACGAACGGGAGGTAGGTTAGTAATGACTTCTTCTATTATGAAACAAATAGACCAACTCTTAATCAAAGAACTAAAACAAGAGCTTCGGTATCGAGGTCTAAAGCTTGGTGCGCAGCCGTAGAGTCACTACAGAACATGGTCATTACAATAAATTCGTTCCAGTAAATAACTATAAAAACCTTTTATTTTCATAAACATTTCCATGGCACAGTGTGTAGTGTGTTGTCTTAAGGAGGCTGGGGAGACTTTAGCCCCCAAGTTCGTATTTGAGTCGTTAACATTTCTTTTTTTTTTTATAAATGCATAAAAAAGCGATAACCCAGAGATCCCTCTATTACCCCCCCCCCCCCTTTTTTTTTTTCCAAACTGGTCCAGACAAGAGTTAGGATCATGGCGTATTGAGAAAGCTAAAAGTATGAAATTGGGCTAAAGCCGCTAAAGAAGTATAATTGGTATCAAGGTTACAAAGACAGTTTGTGTGGAAACACAAACTCAAAATTGGCCCCCTAGTTGTCCACTCAGGCAAGTTTCAATATTTTCAGAAAGAATATCAGAATGAACTATCAAAGGCCAATGACAGAGAAGAATGGAGAAAGAAGGTTAACAGATCCTGTGATCCCCAACGATTCAGCAGATCAAAGGATAGGTGAAAGAGAAGGTGAAGCAAGGTGTGACTCTGGTCTAACTGGTGTCATATAATGATTATCTAATTGATCTAATTATTTTGTAAAGGGTTAATCCCTTATTTAAAGCGTCAAGAAAGACAAAAAAGATTTTTTATCAACATTTTTTTTTATTTTACAAATGTATTGCTAAGCTAAGTAATTTCTGTCATACTAACTATGACATATACAAAAAAGTGTTTACTTTTTTAAAGAGAAAAAATCTAATTTAATATGCATATAAGTGTTTTATCAATATTTTTTTTATTTTACAAATGTATTGCTAAGCTAAGTAAGTTCTGTCATACTAACTATTACATATACAAAAAAAGTGTTTACTTTTTTAAAGAGAAAAAATCTAATTTGATATGCATATAAGTGGAACATAATTTAGAACAACAATTAGTAGTTATTCATATTATCGCGTGAACTACAGCAAGGCGACATTCTCATAAAAACCGTAAACTAAAGGACATTTTTTTAAGGAAATAGCGTTTGATTTTGTTTCGAGACTTTGAATAAGAAATTGAAACAACAATCAGATCAATTAGATAATCATTATATGACAATAGTAAGGCCAGATCACATTTAGCTTCACCTTCCCTTTCACCTATCTCTTGGTCTGATGGACCCTTGGGGCACCACACAAGATCTGTTAACCTTCTTTCTTCATTCTTCTCTGTCATGTGACATTGATATAGTTTCATTATGATATTCTTTCGTAAAATATTGAAACCTGCCTTTTTACTGCCTAGGTGGACAACTTTGGGGGCCGATTTTGAGTTTGTGTTTCCACACAAACTGTTTTTGAAACCTTGTTGTTTTTTTTTTGTTGTTTTTTTGTGTTGATTGTTTCTAAATTTCTCTTGATTTCAATTTTTGTCTACTTATCCAGAGTTTCATCATTCTTTCTTGTCTTACTCAACTCGCTTTGGCTGTAAAGTCCATGGAAGTTTGCCAAGAAGCGATTTCCCAAATTCGGCTCAGCCATCTTGTAGGAGGAATATCTTGAAGGTGAGGAGGTTGTAGTCGTCTCTCATGTAATGATGGCACCCACAGACGCCCTGTAAATGTCTTAATGAGATTCAGCATCGAAGAGAGATGTTATAACATCCTATCAGCAAGTATCCAGACATGATAAATGTTGCCTTTATGAGACCAGGAGATAATTTAATAATATTCTCATTTCTTTGGGGGTTTGGAAGCGTCAGGGACTTCCAGGGTGGAAAAAAAAAGCAAGAGAGTGGGAGAGGAGGGGCGGGGTCGTTAAAGTGATATCACTCTTTAGACAGACAAGGGCGATAATTGTATTGATAAAATGTTGTTCTTTTTAAGGCAAGCCCCACCCTACCACCCCTATCTAACTTGACGAAATTGGGGCGTATGGGGTGAAAAGGTGATGTAAAGGAGCGCGCCCCCTTGTTTCTTCGCTTCTTCGTCCGGTCTTTCGGAGATCTTCCGTCGTGATTTTTTTAATTTCTCGTCTCCTTCTCTTTACCATTGAGATCTAGACACAAGAGTCTAGCACCAGGGCACTTTCTCTGTAACATTCTCCAATCCAATCTTTCAATGATGTCGGATTTTTTTTTTCTTTTTGTTCACTTAATCTTAAGTTGGATTCTCTCGTTCTTTAACCGGATGGTTGGCTAATCTCCCTTGCTTGATCAGCGGGTTTGTCTATCAGAATTTTTTTTTGGGTGTGTTTTCAGCCCCATTAAAGCAACCCCCGCCCTTGCTTACAGCGCCCTATTACAAACTCTCTACGTGACGTCAGTGGAGAGAATTTAGAGAACCAAGATGGTAGACTCGATCTGACTAGATCAGGAAAGTTAATGGAATTAACGTCAGGAAGAGGACGCGTTACCTTGGCAACTGTACCCATCAACTGCTTAACTTTCCTTGAGGTCTTACTTATTGTTTTCTTTCTTTTTTTGTGTGTAAGTGAATACAAAACAAGAAAAACAAAAAAAACATTAAAAAAAAAAAAACCACAAAAAAACCGTTCAAAAAGACATTATTTCCTTGTTACCAACTTCTTATTGAGCGATTATTTTTCTCTTAATAACTAGAAGTGGTTTTTTTGTTGTTTATTGTAAATGGCACATATGTTACTCCATCCCATTCCCCTTTACCCGAGAACAAATCCTGGTTCAACGAATATATAGATTTACTAGACTTTACAATGATAGTCCTTCAGGTCAACATTTAGATTCTGAGCATCAATTTATTAAATCTAGAACGAATGCGGAAATAACCGAACACATGAAGTCCTTTAAAGATGGAGTTTTTGTTTTCTTTCTACAGCCAAATTTAAATTTATTTCTTTTTTAATTTGAAAAATTATAACGGTCAAACTAGACTTTTCTCACTGTGGCCAACGAGCTAGAAATTCTCTTCCCAACGATATGCAGCGACTGTCAAATTTCTAGGCACATTGTTTCGAGGGTCGCGGCTATCCACCCAGTCGTTTTTTTGTTTCTATCATCAGACTCTTAAATAATGCACCATATCAATCAATAATACGTGTCTCCAAGTTGCTCACCCTCATTTCTTTGCCTCTCCAATATGTCTCTCGCTTCTCTGATTTCTCCTGCCCTTAAACCCTTTCTTTCCTCTCTCTCTCTGTCTCCCTCTCTCTAATTCTCTTTATAAATCTAATTGGTATTTACAAGTTACTTTCTACCTTCAAGTGTAAGAAGAGAAAGAAGAGAAGAAGCTAAATAATTGTGATTGTTGTATTTATGTCTTCTGCATGTCTCCTTACCACCGAGTTTAGTGCGCTTCGTTTAAAAAAACAACTTTCAATTGAGTTTTTTTTTTTTTTTTTTTTCAGAAAAAAGATTATTATGTCCTATAAGCCATAACGTCATTAGGGCTAAAGAAGATGACAGTGAGCGAGGTTTCGAAAGCAGTTGGGTTTACGATTGTGCCATAGGTCTGGATCTACTAGATCCGGTAATCGTAGAATATAATTCTGGCATTGAAATCATGTAAGCTTTTATTCTATCTAGTTGGAGAATTTATTCGACAAAAATCGCTTGATTAGCATTAAAATCCCTCGTACGATTAGCACTAGTCTATGTACCGAATGGGCGTAGCCAGGTTTTTTTTTTGGGGGGGGGGGGGGAGGGGGGTTGGGGAGAATTATATATATATATTTCATTCAAGGGGTCTGGGGGAGCTCGCAGCGAAGCGCCGCCGCCGAGCACTATTTCTGGTATTGAAAGCCAACAAAATGCATATTCTGAGGTATCTACTGTGCATTATCTTGCTATTAAAAAGTTTTATTTCAAAAACCTAATGTGCTATTCTTACTGGCTTAGATCCTCTTGCGCCGTTCGACGCATTTTCCGGCAAGCTGCTTCCGCAACTCTTATTATGTGTAATTCATTTTGTTGGAGAACATGTCCCGCAAATCCTCATGCAACGCTCTGTCACAACCTTACTAAAGGTTCGACTCCCAGTTAGGCATATGATTCATTTGATTTAGACTCGATCTCTTTAACTGACTCCTAAAATCTGTCTTAGCTATCTTTGTTGAGCCACATTTAGTGTTTTTCAATTTCGGCAGGAGACTATTCACACTTTATTAATGGAGCCCAAGTCACTGGTAGAAATTTGTAACCTCTCTTGACTACGCTCTTGGAATTACATGCCTGTATTTCGCTTTAGATTTTATATCGAAAAGTAAAATTTTTTCGTCAAAATCATCTTTTGAGGTGTTTTAAACAAAAAAATCTCTGGAGTTTTTAGTTGTTTTTTTAAATTCAAAACCCCATTTAGCTACGATCTTAGAATTTGGTGACTGTAGTTTGCTTTAAAATAATATTGAAGAGAGAGGTTTCCAACTCAAAACGCTCTGTAGGGGAATTTTAAACTCAAAACCATATGGAGGGGTTTTAAACTTTAAAGAAAAAGCCATCTGTAGGGAGGGGTTTAAACTCAAAACCCCCTTTGGCTACGCTCATAGCATTTTGAGTGCGTAATTTGCTTTTTTTTAATATTGAAGAGGTAGTTTTCAGCTTCAAAACCCCTCTGGCAGGGTGTTTTAAACTCACCGTTTTTGGCTATGATCATAAATTTTTTAGTGTGTAATTTAATTTAATTTTTTTAAAATATTGAATAGGTACTTTTTAGCTTCAACCCCAACTGGAAGGGGGGGGGGGTTAAACTCAAAACCCCTTTGGCTACGCTCATAGAATTGTGAGTGTGTAATTTGCTTTTTTTTTATATTGAGAGGGGGATTATCGTAATTTTTGGAGGCGGTTTTAAAGTTAAAATCTTCCTTAGCTGTTTTCTTGGAATTTGGAATAGTCGTTTGCATTTTTTTCTAGTTTTGTTTATAGAAGAGAGGGATTTAACTGCAAAACCCCTGGTAGGGGGTTTTAAACTCAAAACCCCTGGTAGGGGTTTTAAACTCAAAGCCCCTGGTAGGGGTTTTTTAACTCAAAACCCCCTGGTAGAGGGATTTGTATATCCCAACCCCCTGATAAGGGCTTTTTAAATCACAAAACCCCCTGGTAGAGGGTTTTAAACTCAAAACCCCCTGGTAGAGGGTTTTAACTCAAACTCCCCTCGGCTGTGCTGTGGTAAGTGATGATTTAGTATTAAAATCTCACCTGAAATAAACAAAATTAAAGCAAAAATCAGTCACTTAATAACTTTTCCCTTCCGAAAGGGGGGATTTCATTTCGGGGGGAGATTTGAACCCCAACCCCTCCACCCCCGGATACGCCCATGGTGTACACTGTTTTCATTCAGGCTGGTGAGAGAGAGCTCTTGTTCACTTTTGCTGGCCTAGAGTTCCAAGAGCCGAAGGCGCAACTCTACCTGACAGTGTCAAGAAGAAGAAGAAGAATATTGAAGAAGAATTTTTTAGCTTCAAATCCCACTGTAAAAGGGGGCGGGGGGGGGGGGGGGTTTAAACTCAAAACCCTTTGGCTACACTCATAGAATTTTGAGTGCGTAATTTGCTTTTTTATATTGAAGGGATATTTTTTAGCTTTGAACCCCGCTGAAAGGGGGTTTAAACTCAAAACCCATTGGGCTATCCCATAGCATTTTGAGTGCGTAATTTGCTTTTTTATATTGAAGAGGAATTTTTTAGCTTCAAACCCCGCTGAAAAGCCCCTTTGGCTACGCTCATAGAATTTTGAGTTTGTACTTTGCTTTTTTGAAATTGAATAGGGGGTTTATTATAAATTTTGGAGGGGGTTTTAAAATCAAAATCTTCCTTAACAATGGTCTTGGAATTTGGGGATTGTTGTTTGCATTTTTTTGTATTGTTTTATAGAAGAGGGAGATTTAACTGCAAAAACCCCTGGTAGGGGCTTTTAAAATCAAAACCCCCTTGGCTGTGCTGGGACAAGAGGTGGTTTAGTATTAATAAAAACCTCACCTAAAAAAAAAAAAAATCAAGCAAAAAATCAATCACTAAATTCCCCCCCCCCCCGCAAGGGAGGATTTCATTGGTTGGAGGGGGGGAATTAACCCCCCCCCGGCTAAGCCCATGATGTACCGTATTTCTGATTTCATATAACATTTGACAATCTACAAACAGATGTTTCACATCATCAAGATTATCAAGTGGGCACAATGGCTCATTCTAGAACTCGGTTTGTATGCTATCTCCCCCTTGCTTTAATTGGGAAGTGTTTGTTGTGTATTTGAAGGAAGTGTGTGTCGGTTGTATTTTAATTCCGAACCACTTGATTCTAGTACCCAAATAATCTTTAAAAAGTTTTGTTTTTTTAAAGTTTAATGTAGATTTACTCACAACTTATTAGACATGTTGAAATTGAGCTGGAGAAAGCGTGTGTGTCTGTCAAAATGTCAAAAGAAAGTAATTTTGAATAGGTTAAGAAACTAGTCTTTTCATTAATTTCATTTTTAAACTTATAGATCCCCAAGACTTGTAATAAATTGTTGTAAATTAAAACACATCTTAAATAACATTTTGTAGTTCTATTATTGGTGTTACATATTCAAAATTGTAAAAGCACAGACCTATTGTCTAAATGTAATCTATGTAAATGGATGTTAATTTTAACACTGAGGATGCCATAGGGACCGTATATAGTCTATGGTTTATTTCGTTTATATGAATAGGAAGGAAGTCCTCGAGTTAGTTCAACTTTGCTTTCCCAGGTGAGGAATGTTGTTGACGGCTGTTGACTGCTACTACTGTGCAGTCTTTGGTGGACAACTAAACCGCTGTAAGCGTTGGCCTATTATATCTTAACTTATAAAACTTGAAATAACTTTTGTGAACAATACTAAATATAAAGTTTATTACAACATAGAAAATTCAATTTGAGATTAAATGAAATAAATGTAGTAGGCTTTAGTAATAATATAAAATTATAATTTAAACAAATCTAACTTACCACAAAAACACGTCTTTTCACTCTGGCAATCTGAAGCCGTCTGTTGTACTTAAGACCGCTGACGACAATGCCGTTAACTTTGCATCATTCACACTGCATAGCCACCAACCAATCACTAACTTCTTCTCACCGTCACCATAGAACCGCGCACACACTCCATAACACTGAACCTGGGGACGAAACCTCAATACATGGGTTGATCCAAAACCAGAATGGCCTCAACCCCCTAGGAAGTCTCATTGTGAACAAAGAGTGTCTGGTTCACTCCTGCCTCTAGGCGTGTTCTTTGTTTTAGGTCATATTAAACAACACAGGGTTTCATGGGACCTGGCAGTAGCTACAACCCTTGTCTCATGTAATTCTGTACCATAAACTCGAAGCGCATATCTCTGTATATATAATTCTCTACGTCGCCCAACCATGCGGGACACCACGCCGACTCTAACCCTCCTTCCGCTTCCTCCAGCCTGCACCCGCGCCTTCCTCGCTCTACAGGCATGCGCACACAGTCGTTTGCCCAAACCCACCCCATTTGGACAACAGTGTCTTTCAGGAAGTGTTCACTCCTCACTAAATAGCAGCGTTTGCTACGCCGCGGGTCGGCTAATTAGCTTAATTTTGTTATAGTGTTATAACTATTGTCCTTCACCGGTGCTTATGTTGCGCACCGATGCACAGATCCATGAGACAAGATCATGGTTGTAGAAAAAGACAAACGTCTGTTAAGTTTGGCAGCTAAGAAGGAAACTGTATGACTGTATCTAATGAAGAAGGATAGTCAAACTTGTCTGTGTTTTTCATCTGATATTATACTTCTACTATTGTTTTCTGCTTGTCCTTGAATTACTTCACTTAGATTTACAACAATATTCTCGTTTTTTTTAGCCCAGGCTCCAAAATAAATGTTTCCTCGATGTGTTAGTTGAAGACCAAAGGAACATCTTCTGCTGCTCCAAAGTTGTTCTTCTTTCCAATCGTTTCCTGTTCATCAATTTATATTCCATCACTTGAAATGTGTCTTCACCTCAATCGAGTTCGATGTATTATAATTCTATATTTGTATAAGTGCCAAGTGAGATGTCAAGATGGAGATCAAGATTTCAGTGATTAGCATTTCAACCTAAAGGCGTCTGAGGCGGTGGCTACAAAACTAGGCCACCTCGACCGTTGACAGTTCATTAAGTCATTCATATTTTTCCCAGGGCTAGCTTTGATTAAATTAATTCTTTTCTTTAAATAAATAATATGTGCGTAGACATTCAGTAAGTTATTTGTGAGATGAAAAAAAAAAAGCTTACTGGAGTAGTAGCGAATTCCGGGGGAGTTGTGGCCGAGAGATAAAGCGCCTGGCTTCCGAACTGAGGGGTATCGAGTTCAAATTTCAGTGAAGACTGGGATTTGATTCGACATTTATAGGACGACCCGACTCCATCCCGCTTTAATATGCACTTGGCTTAGGTTGGAAAAGTAAAGGGGGTTGGTCGTTGTGCTGTTTGGAAAAGAAAAGGGGTTGGTCATTGTGCTGTTTGGAAAAGAAAAGGGTGTTGGTCGTTGTGCTGTTTGGAAAAGAAAAGGGGGTTGGTCGTTGTGCTGTCAACGTGACACTTTTTTTTAACCGTCGGCCATAGCAATAGATGACGTCTTCTGAAAGGGGTCACTAACAGCGCTTTCAAACTCCTGACCCACATGCCTAACAGTTCAATACAACCCTTTAAAGCAAAAACAAGATTTTAAAAAGGGTTTTAAAAAGATCTATCGCCAATCTAAGGTCATAAAAAGAAAGAGTAATAAAAAAAGTGACCATCTTATTGATCTATCTATATCACAGCAAAAAATCTTGACTTTTTAAAAAGTAATTTGCATTTATGTCAGTGCAGTCTCTAGATATTTTAATACAGATCGGGTCTAAAAAGGGTTGCCCGATGGACGGCAATTACTTCTAGCATTAGTCATGACATGTTGGTAAGTCAATAAAGTTATTGGATTATTTTTTAAAATGTGATTCTTTGAAGATTTCAGTTGGTTCTTCGCTAATTCAATCTCTGTCTGTACTTAGTGTTTAGTCATCAAATATTACGTCTGACAATATATGCATTAACTTCAACTAAACGCCCGACCTCTTCTCTGCCTGTGTAAACAGACTAGTTTTGACTTTTGACGGCTTTAAAGAGAGACAGTTTTTTTATGGACTGAGAGCTTTAGCTTGACGACATTCGACGGTTCTCTTCGTTATTATTTAACTTACTATTCGACTATCAGTGTCATCATCTCATCTCATCTCTGACTGTGGTCCCTTCTGGGGCATAGGCAGCCAACCAGCTTCCTCCAGGCATCTCGGCATTCCTGGGCCGTCCCTTCTACCTTTTTCCTTTGGGGTTCCAGGTTAGGGCTTGCCTTGTTACCCGATACCAGAGTTCTATTGTCAATAACCCAGTCAACCAACAATTCAGCGTGAATTATGAGGCGAGTTACTTTTCAGTAGTAAGTCCTAGTTAATGCTTAAACACACCACTGACCTATTCTTTTGGAAAAAAAAACTTACTCCAATTCTCTCCATATACATGAACACTATCCTCGCTTCTATAGCAATGTGTTATACTGCCTCTAATCAATAAACATACAGCTTAACAGAAAGCTAAATAAACTGGCCATTTGACCACATAGATAATATAGATTAGTAACCTTGATTTCGAGTATTTTTCTTTCTTGTATAAAGCTTATATCAACTCACTCTGGAGTCTTCTAGAGTGTACACGTTCTCTCACTTCCCACTCCTGAATTAGGTCGTTCTCTGAAATTTAAAAACCAACAATAGAATAGAAAACCTTCTACTCTTATGAATATTAACTTACCCAACATGTCATAACAAATGTTGGAAGTGATTGGTGTCCATCGGGCCACCCTTCCTAGAGTGTCCCAGACCCACCCTGTAGTCACATATCTAGAGACCCTTCCTAGAGTGTCCCAGACCCACCCTGTAGTCACATATCTAGAGACCCTTCCTAGAGTGTCCCAGACCCACCCTGTAGTCACATATCTAGAGACCCTTCCTAGAGTGTCCCAGACCCACCCTGTAGTCACATATCTAGAGACCCTTCCTAGAGTGTCCCAGACCCACCCTGTAGTCACATATCTAGAGACCCTTCCTAGAGTGTCCCAGACCCACCCTGTAGTCACATATCTAGAGACCCTTCCTAGAGTGTCCCAGACCCACCCTGTAGTCACATATCTAGAGACCCTTCCTAGAGTGTCCCAGACCCACCCTGTAGTCACATATCTAGAGACCCTTCCTAGAGTGTCCCAGACCCACCCTGTAGTCACATATCTAGAGACCCTTCCTAGAGTGTCCCAGACCCACCCTGTAGTCACATATCTAGAGACCCTTCCTAGAGTGTCCCAGACCCACCCTGTAGTCACATATCTAGAGACCCTTCCTAGAGTGTCCCAGACCCACCCTGTAGTCACATATCTAGAGACCCTTCCTAGAGTGTCCCAGACCCACCCTGTAGTCACATATCTAGAGACCCTTCCTAGAGTGTCCCAGACCCACCCTGTAGTCACATATCTAGAGACCCTTCCTAGAGTGTCCCAGACCCACCCTGTAGTCACATATCTAGAGACCCTTCCTAGAGTGTCCCAGACCCACCCTGTAGTCACATATCTAGAGACCCTTCCTAGAGTGTCCCAGACCCACCCTGTAGTCACATATCTAGAGACCCTTCCTAGAGTGTCCCAGACCCACCCTGTAGTCACATATCTAGAGACCCTTCCTAGAGTGTCCTAGACCCACCCTGTTGTCAAATATCTAGAGACGGGACACAAATTGAGAATTTCATAACAGGATCATAACGGCAATTGGGCTCCATGATGACCTACTGACCGCAGTCCGAAAACACAAACTAAGGGCTCAAAGAGACATTCCTTCGGGGAACACTACACTAGTAGCGATGGGAAGACATCAAAGAAGAGACGGGTCTGTCATTGAAAGAAATTCTATCCAAGGCAAAAGACAGAGAGGAATGGAGAAAGACGGTCGACAGATCATATGTGGTGCCCCAACGGTCCAACAGACTAAGGTAAAGGTAATGGTGAATGTATTTTTTTGTGTGTATTTTTCTTATTAAAAAACGTAATTATTATATTAAGTATGTGTGGGGATGAAGCATACAGAGAGGAACACATTTATTAAAATTGAAGTGTAGATAGTGCCGTTATCACGTCTGCGATGTAAATAGCTATTTAAATTCTATCCATCACGTGACCTCGCTAGCTTAAATTCCACTCTGCAAGTTTCCCTTAATTTCTAGAATGTCTCCGATAGTTCTCCCCTCCCTTTCTCTGTCTCCCCGCATCCCCCCCCCCCCTTTTTTTTTGTTTAGCTGCCTGGGTGACCCTGTCAGGAATTAAAGATAGGAGTTTTGGAAGAGAGAGAAGGGGAGGGCGGAGGTGAGGAGAGGGGACAGGGGGGAGAAGGGATAACCGACGCATGACGGTCAGACCATTATCCGGCCCTCAGACCGTGAATTACCGATTGAAACTGCCGTCATGCCGCCACTGACCACGCGGAGACAGTTAATATCCGACAGTCCCAAGTTTGCACAAAGTGTAGTGCACACCCCAACCGTTTCCCTCCTCCCTTCGTTTGTCCTTGCCTCCCCCCCCCCCCTTTTTTTTTCTCCTTCTGCTCACGCATAGGACTTCAATGAGTCAAGATGAATCAAGTTGGGAGAAATAAGAGCGCGTGTTATGACAGCACCCCCTTCTCCCTCTCCCACGCACGTTCACAACTCATCGCCATATTTTCCAGCAAAAATGTTTTTATAAAATTTTTGTTTCCGCATAGAAAAGGCGGGACAACAATGGACGGTTGAGAAGATACTGAAGGAAGGGGAAAGGGGGTTAAGGGTCATGTCTCGTGCCTGGGCCACATTTCTTAAAGCGCGCTCACTCACAAGTTTGTGGATGGTTAATCAATTGTGAACAAGGATTACATTTAAATTTCTTCTCTTGCGGACAGTTTTCCTGGGGGGGGGGGGGGGGGGGAGAATTCGGCGATCCTTATGTGTTTATTCCACCCAAATTTGCACCAAATCGATGATCTTTATCTAAAATAACTAGTACTGGATTCGCCTATAGGTAACACAAGCTATAGTTTAGGGTCCACAAAGATAGTTACAGAGATGATTTTCTATCATTTTGTAAAAAGAGAAAATGACAAATTTCCTGACGTTGTGGACAACATGGGCGTATAATTAAGGGCCATATCAAGTCTAAATGAAATCCTGAGAATATCTCATACTTTCATTGTATGTTGTTTTTCATTTCATAATTAGAAGACAATTTTCCACATAATCATCGTGCCCATCTAATCCTAGAGAACTAGAGATAAGTCTATTCGATAATCTCAACTACAACTAAATATTTCAAAAGCGGCATGATGGGCATGATAACTCAATTTTGTATCGTATTAAAATCTCATAGGCTAGGATCTAGAGTAACATTTCCTTTCTCTTCCCCCCAACGTATCTTGATTGATCATGGGAAATAACTCATACACATCAGTCGGCTGCTCAGCATTCCATTGTGCAATAATTAGGCCGTTCGTAAAGAGTCAGCAGGAGGCTTGATTTTTTTCCCTCCTACAGTTTTCACTAATTAAAAAGTTATATGACATTATAGTAGATACCAGTAACTAAAAAATATTGTTTAACGTTTTTTGCTTTATTTCTGCTTTCTAAATATTTGCTCTGTTTAATTAAACAGGCAGTTACGTGTGGAAATCTATTTCGACTTTGTCCAAGATTTTAAACGGGAGATAACCTTGTCAACATTTATTCTGCAGTGCAGACGATTTGGGAAAGATGTCTTCACTCCCTTGGGGGCAAGAGGAAGTCATTAGAAATGGAAACTAAAACATTGAATTTTGTTTGGTCCGTCAGTCCTTATATGCAGAGCATATGACGAGAACGTTTCTTGAAATTGACTTGTCAAAATATGTTCAGAGCAGCGGCTACTTTCTATTTCTAAAATTTAGGAATAGATTCTATATTTAGCAACCATAAGAAATTACAAGACCGTACTTACGTCATGCTGTGGTTACACGACAATATATGCGTTATATGCGTGTAGAATGTATAATTATATATATATTATATATATATATATTATATTATATATATATATATATATAGAGAGAGAGATACGTATATATACATATATATATATATATATATATATATATATATATATATATATATATATTTATATTAATACTATACGGTACTTCACTTCGACAAGTACTTAATTGGATATAAATATTAACATTAAAGGTAGGCTTATTATGTTTATTTAATTACATATTTATTGTGTGATCAGATTTGTTAGTTTTTGTAAGAGTGGAGTTACTACCTTAAGGCCAGTGTTTTATTTGTCTTAGACCTAGGCTTATAGATATATGGAGAAATGCAGCGTAGATTTTATTACAAGAATTATAGGGCGTGCGGAGCGTAGGGCTAGCTATACCATATCCTGTAGAAAAGGATGTTATCACAGAAACACCAAACAGCAATACCTTCTATTTATATGTTCCAATATTTTATGAAAACTTGTACAGTTGTACTTGCATTTTCGTAAAAAAAAAAATCCCTTGTTTTCAAACTATTGAAAGACCTAGAGACCTGTTTGAGTTCACAACATACAATAATAGAATACATCACATTACATTGCACTTATAAGTGGCCTCGATGGATCAATCGGGAGGTGATCAGATCGAATCGCATGCTTTTGACAGACCAATAGCAGAAAAATAGATTATGCATTTATTTTTTTTTTTAATCCTTAGCAGTCTTTTTTTTTTTTAAACGAGCAGAAATTGACTATTACTATATGAAGCAATTGATTAAGTAAAAATAATTTCAAAGTCACTTTAGTGTGACCCCAGTAAGAAAAAGAAACTATTCCTTTTTTGGCGGGCTTCTGTTACGTTAGATCTTAAAAACTTAAAGGCAACGTTGAAAGTCCAATGCCACCATGATATCGACATATGTGCTACTGCTACTTTTGATCTTCTGAATTTATTCAAAAATTATTGTATGCACATACATATTAACCCTTTAAAAGCACAGAGAAAAAAATGTTACACCCTTGTTTAACAGTGTACCTATTATGCAACAGTTTTGCACATTTGACAACAATAATATGGATCAAATATTCTCCTATATAGTTAGCCTACTGTGTTGGAGTTGCTGGCCACAGTACCTTACAATCAGCTATTCTCAAACTGACGGGAGCGTCCCACTCGGAAGGCAAGAGGTCCTCTCGAGTTATGCATGTTAAAAGAAGGGAGATGGAGTTGAACCGGTCAAAACAAAAATATTTGTTCATTGTTGTTATCAATCTACGTTTGATAATTTATCATAATTCATAATTAATACCAAATGTTTCAAAGGTTAAAATATTTTAATCATGGTTTACTTTTCTAATGAGGGCCTTTTACATTGTACACCGCTTACGCGATAGGTGTCTGCAACAATTATCGACACAAAAGTAGGTCTATTCATTCATTCCCAGACGTCTCGGCTAACGTGATTCTTCTCGAATTTCTTTTCTTAGAAAGGTCGAAATTCTCCCGAACTTTAGGCATCGTTATGATAACAACTTTTGTGTGACAAAAAATAAAAACGTCCGCGGCAAGACGTCTTAAATTAACACGAAGTTGACCTTATGACGATTACGCTTCGTATTATAATATTGGCCATTGCTGTCTCCTTTTTTTTTTATTAGGATGAATAGTATCCTCTATTGGAATAAAAAAAAATTCCATATCTGACCCACCCTTTTACTTACTTTAATCTATTTTTAACTTTGCGAAGTTATTACTATGAGAAAAAGTATGTCATAAGGCTCAGAACGCAGGAGAAAGATTGGCACCGGCCCCCTGCCCCTAACTTGTGGGAGGAGCCCTCAGCGATCCCCAAGACCCCTTGCTGGATAAAGGGGTTCCCCTCTGCTACTCCGATTCAATCTCCTTAAAAAAAAACTTTTCCAGTGTACAAAACACTTAAAAATTATCTACAAAACACTATTTCAGAAAAACAAAAACAAAACCGACAAGCATTAATGAATTAATGAATACGTCAATTGGAGGCATGGTGGCTGAACAGTAAAGCGCTTCCGAACCGAGGTCTCTGGTTCGAATCCTGGTGAATACTGCACAAGACATCCTGGTTAACCGTGGGTTGAGAAACAGATGACCTTTACATCATCTGCCATATAGATCGCAAGACCTGAAAGGAAAACTTTACGCACTTTGGACTGAATATTGAAATCAAAACATGATATAAATATTTATGCAGAATAAAACTGGAAAATTGTGTTGTAATTATGTCTTAAAGTTTCTTTTCATTGTCAATACTTTTTAATAGCATTGAGACCTCACAGTGAGTGACTACAGTGATCCCCAGCTGGCTAATGGGGGCGTGAACATAATTTTTCTCTTCAAGGGGGTGGGAGTGGGGGGTTGCCACCGGCAAAAGTTTGAGAAACGGTGCTTTACATCATTGCTCTCCCCTTTCCAGTACCAACCTCAAATCGTTACCATTCAGTCCCAGATGGCTCCAAGCTACATCCATGTAATGGATATTTAATGCCGACCTTACAGGCCACTTCGGCCCTGGTCCCATCTCGGACTACAGTCGAAAAGTCTCTGACTTTTACCAAGAATGTCGATAGCCATTTTTGTCTTTTTGTCAGCTTTTCTCCCGCCTTGTTTCTCTCAAGGGAAGACAATCAACTTGGTTATGCCCTTTTAGTGTGTGACCAATCGTGAAATCGGCTGCAGTTGTGACCCTTTGCAGTCGATTCCATTTCGCCTTGTTTTTGCATTCTCTCTTTTTTTTTTTTTATATAGAGAAACGGGGGGTTTGTATCAATGGACGAAAGGAACCAATATTTTCTCTTTTTCTCTCGGACATGTCTCGATGTCTGAAATTAGTTCGCATGAGGGCCAAACAATAAAAGGACCAAAACTCGCAGGAACTTTCACAGATTTCGTCAGTTTTTTTTTGGACTGGCCTGTTTCGCCGTGCTGGTTCCGAGAGGCCGTTAAGCCTGGCCAGAGACAGTTGTTTGTAGGTCCGCTGGGAGGCTTCAAAGCTCCATCATTTATTCTTCATTTGTCCTCCCTCGTCCTACGGAACCCTGTCCAGATGAAGGCAAAGATAGGAAGAGAAAAAAATGGATAGAGGGCCGGAGAAGCTGTAGAGGAGAGGTGGGGAGGATACTGGTTAGTAGCCCATTGGCGTGTCCATGTGGGTCCTTCATGTCGGGGTGCTGGCGTGGGGGAGGTCGACGTTAGGGGGAAAAAAAAAGGACATTTTCGTCGGTAATGAAGCATGAACAAGAGAAATATTGTGTAAGACCCTGGGCCTGGCCCGAGAGTTGATCGCTTGTCAAGCTTGTGTTTTAAGTTTATGACAGTTCACAACCAGCATTAATTTAGGAAGTCATTCAGTCAGCGTTAATTAGTTTTTTGTTGTCTGTCACTCTGGGATTGACTGAGTTTGACAATGTTGGCAAATCACTGTGTTCAAATCTCAAGATAAGACTGAAAAAAAAAGACAGTGATTATGTTTTTCGGGAAATGGAGAGGGTAGACGTATTTACTTTATATTATATCCAATGCTTCAGTAATGAAGTATATTAGTATAAGGTGCCAGTTCCCTTAGGACAATGCTTCACTTCGATAAAGAGTCACGCAAAATACAAAAATATATTGATGTCATAGAAATGTACTAAACTAAACTTACAATCAAGTCACTATTAATGTTAAATATTCTTGAAAAAAATGTTAATTATTAAAGCAATAACTTATCTTCTGACAGCTTAGGGGTGTAGATTTATTTATTATGTAAACAATAATATCACACTAAGAAATGAATCGGATGCGAACAGCCTAGTACACCATTACCAGGTTACAAAAGGCCAACTATTCATGATCATTGCATTGGCCTAAGTCTAGTAGTTAAAAGATTAAACCTGTAAATTGGAATGTACTTGTTCAGACTGTCTTGAGGTCAACTATACATGACTGTTGAATTTCAATCAATTACTCTGCAAGCGTTTGAGTTTTATTGTTCGGGTGTATTCAATGGAGTTGATCAACAATACAGAATAAACAAGACGATGGATGTAACGAGTAAAGAGATGTGGTCAACACTGAGGAACAATTCATAAAATATTTATTCCAAGAAAAGGCCACAGTAAAAGTCTCTGTCAAAACAAACACGTCTTTACCCTAGAGAATTCTATAGCTAACTGATTTTCCAGTCTCTAACCCAAAATATCCTAAACGTCACTAGTCCCGTTCAATATACGTCTTCTATGGTGCGTCGCTAAATAACTAATACTGTAAACTAGGTGTTTAACAAAATTCATACGAGTTCTAGTCTAGCTATAGTAGATTCTATTAAATTCTATATCAAGATTCTATAGATAAGATATAGACTTAGATCTAGTTCTAGACCTAGACTTAGATCTTGAATCTAGATTTATATTTTTTCGTGTTGCCAATTTATTTAATTTTGTTAGAAGAATAAATCTTTGTTAGTTTCTCTTTATTACATGCAACATGTTATTAATTTTGAATATTTGGATAAGGTTAATACTTATTATTTTAAAAAATATAAGTGTACGCTAAATGAATATATGGACATGCTGTGGCTGAGGGGTAAAGCACTTGGAACCGGAAGTCCAGTGTTCGAATCCTGGTGAATACTCTAGGTGGACCACTTCGAAGGCCGATTTTGAGTTTGTGTTTCCACACAAACTGTCTATGTAACCTTGTTTATGTTTTTTTTTCTTTGTTTTTTTTTTTTAAACTCTACGTGCTTTTCCTGCGCGCTTTTTGACATACAGTGTTCATCAAATTAAATTTGTAGATAGCAGTGGACAATTGTATTTAATGTTTGGCTTCAATAGTCGTATTTGAAATTAACAAGTACATTAATCAATATAAGTTATAAAATAGTGTTGATTAATGCTTATTATATAATACCCCCCCCTTTTGAACAAAACAAAAAAAAAACCTGGCTACGCCCATGATACGTTCGATCAAAAATGAATATCATCACGCTGTAGACTCAGCCTCTTGAAGTACGTTGGGGGACGGGACCCTCGTGACGATAATCCGAAGCGTATACCGGTACCACACGACTAGGCAAGCCATCCATAATTGCATAAAAATGCTAACTAATACACATCCGAAATATAATCGTAACAAATACATATTATAAAATAATGCCTATTAACAAGAATTACATAATACTCTATTATGGTAAAGCGGTAAAGCGCATGGCTTCCGAATCGGAGGTCCCTGGTTCGAATCCTGGTGAAGACTGGGATTTTTAATTTCGGGATCTTTGGGCGCCTCTGAGTCCACCCAGCTCTAATGGGTACCGGACATTAGTTGGGGAAAAGTAAAGGCGGTTTGTCGTTGTGCTTTCCACATGACACCCTTGTTAACCGTGATCCACACAAACAGATGACTTTTACATCATCTGCCCTATAGATCGCAAGGTCTGAAAGAGGAACTTTACTTTTTTTACGTACTAACTATAACTAATACATATTGTAATAACTTAAGTGAGACGACTCAACGAGACAAGGATGTTTATTCACAGGACATCACAAATACATAATAACAACATCTTCCTTTAGTACAATCTCTTCACTTCGGCTCTAGACTTGGGCGGAAATCGTTCTTCTTCCTAATGTAAACATCCTTCCTAGTCTGGTTTCTAGAAGTGCGCACCTTGTGCACTAGCCTGGATGGCGGTGCGCATGGCAGGGTTATAATAATATATCTATTAAACAAGAATGTTAACAAGTATATATTACATAACACCATTATTTATTACAACATATTATTTTAAAATGTCAACTCATAACAGAGAAAAAGACTAACAAGAACTGCTCACTTCAAAAAATGTACCCATCAAACTCCTCAGACGACATTACCCTGGGCATGTGCAGCACTAATGATAGGATAACTGACCAGGCGGACCCTGAGCCAATTAGGAGCATCCTTCGCCCGTGGAGTGGACGGCTCCCGTCGAAATGACGGTCACTAGACTGGACAAACATGTCGACCTGATCACTGTAATCATGTCTCATCACTGTGACCTCCCTGACATCAACACCTGTGAAGACCACACTAGTAATTACACGCGCTGTCCAGTCCTTAGAAAAGCACCAAGTGAATGGTTCAAACATACGCCACATAAAGGGAGAACCATAATTTGGTGATACTAATTTTAATTTATAGATATATACCAACCAATCTTCACTCATAATATCTGCTAATGAGTTTACGCAAGACTAAATTAGACATTTAAACATAACACAAACAGAGATCCGATAGAGAGGTCATAGGGTTTGCTTGTTTTTTTTTACACAGATTTTTTTTTTTGGGGGGGGGGAAGGTCAGGCAACATTGTTACAGTACACATAAAACAAAGTTATTAATATGGTATTGGAAATGCTCACGATAAACTAAACTATATCAACGAAGCTACGGTCAATAAAACTTCTATGTTGCCAACTAAATTAAAGCTGCAATCATAAGAGCTTAGAGAGTTTGACTCTGCACTGTTAAAAACTGCACAGAAGTTATAATATAACTATTTTAAAAAACATAGCTAAAGATTACTTCATTTATACACCAAAAAAAAAAACAAAAAAAAAAACAACTAGCTATTAATAGTTTTTCTACCCTATATGACAATCACAAATCCCTAGAGGGTAAACTGAGATCACTGACTTGTATATGTATAGGTATATAGGTCTGTGAAGGAGATATGAAAATCACTATACTTCACTTTCAAATCAACCTCGTTCATAAAGACTTTCAACAGATTTGGTTATTGGGGTACCCGTGTAACTAGTTCCTGACTTTTCTCCTCAGCTTCTTTACACCAAACGAACTATCTAGACGAGAACGATACTAGCCAAAGCATTAGAGATGTGCAGCTACAGTGCTACTTTGGTAGTTTTATAACTCAGAGCTGCCATATAGTGAGAAGAAAGACTAGGCTTGCACTGAAAAGCAATGATGTGGATATTCCAAAGTTTTGACCTACCGATGATTTGCGACATTGTAAACAAGACCTTTGAACATGAGACTACAAACTGATAGAAAAGTCGTAATGATAGATTTAAAATAAACAACTGAATTGATGTCATTGACCACATAAGTGCAGAAAAATCAATGTCGTAAATTTAGTGACATTAACATCTGCAAGTTGTCACTGGAGAATCCGTATAATTAATATTAAGGACATGAATATTAAGTCACGATCAGGAATTTGGCGGCTAAAGTTATTTGTTTCATAAAAAGGGAAAATTTTGACCTAAGAGACAACATAAGTAAATGTAAACAAAATATTTTATACTTTTGACGGCTTTAGAGAGATAGTTTTTATGGACGTAAAGATTTAGCTTGACGACATTCGACAGTTCCCTTCGTTATAATTAAACTTACTATTCGACATTCACTATCAGCGTCGACTAACTTACAGTCTATTGTTGGCCTTTCGCCTGATTTCGTTATTTGAGTGCTACCTCCGTCTACAAAGACACATAAGACACAGCGCGGAAGCACCTAACACGAAAAGTGTGAAAATATACGATTGATTTATTTTTCTGTACCACAAACTTATGGCATGAACTTTCTAATGTTCATCTTCATTTGTAATGCTCTTCGTAAAATAATTAATTTAAATCCTAGATAGATTTCTATTGCTGTTAAATTTGATCTTGACACCATTAAGAGAAAGGACACATTTAAAGAAAAAATTGGAAGTGCAAAGTATGTGTGTGTAGGTGTTTGTGCGTGTGTGAAGAGGGTTGTGGTATAAGTCTAACCGCTTTTGTTAGCCTCTGTTTGACGCGCCTAAGTTTGAAAATATGAGGAAGTTTGATCTTCAATAAAAAAAAAAAAAGGAAATCAAAAGATTATATAATATTGAATAGGTTGGGGTGAAAGTAAAGACGCCATGCCTCTAACACGCCCCAGTTGTTACCCGATTTCCGCCCCATTGCCCAGAAGTGTCGCAAGTGAAAGAAAAAGGCATGTGTTTGAATTATTTAGTTTGACCCCCTCCCCCCTCCATCTCGGAGAGTATTGTTAAAGATGGTACGCGAAGATAGATTTGTTTAGGTCTTGAGGCCCAGCGTAACTGATAGTCTGGTGAGATCCCCACTGGCTCTCCCCTCTTCTTGAGCCGACGCCCCACGGGTACTGATGTCACGTGGCATTGGACTTCATAAAAATATGTGCCCCCTTATATCGACCTCAGATTGTGGCTCCCATGCTGTGATAGTTTGGACTTTAAAAAAAAAACAACAGTAAAAGTGATATAGGAAAGGGGTGGAGTACAGATCAACAGTGAGACTAAAAAGCGACCCCCCCCCTTTTTTTTTTCAACCACTACACTTTGTATGGGTGGGTGTGTTTGGTTTCTCTTTCTTGATTGCAGAGAACATTGCAGCAATTAAAAAGGAATTGGGTTGAGGGGACTGCAGTTAGAATGACTAATGATCCGAGACGGAGATACACTCTGAAGGTTGCCGTGACCAGGTGTACGCACTTGTCAGCGATAGTCTCGCCAGCTCCATAGCATAATATCTCTTTCTCTTTTTAAAAACCCATTTCTCTGTTTATATCACTGTCTTTTCATTTCTATTTTATACTCTCACCTTTTGTTTAATGTCTCCCCCCCCCCCTTTTTTCTTTTTTTCCCTACTCATCTATCAAATGGCCAGATAGCAATCTTTTCTCTTCTCTCTCTTAAAACACTTAATATCATTTCCTCACGTAAACGGCGCGCACCTCTCCCTGCGCCCTTTTCAAACTATTTTATGGACACCCTATCTATTTATCCAACACAGAACATAAAATTATTTAATTTTTAAAAATTTCATATGCCAACCCCCCCCCCCCCCCTCCGATCAGTTTTCCCAAACTTTGACAACTTTATGAAAAAAATAATAATTTAGTGTTTAAAAACTTCAGAGCTTTTAAAGTAAACGGAAGTCAGTCTAACAGACACACAAAACAAAGACCTCGCATCGTTTCGCACCGTGCCCAGCCATAATGCATGCATATGATATGATGGGCACTGTGCATAACATCAACAAAGAATTCAACCCATTTCTCGCCATAATGCGCTGCCCTTATATCAGAAAATCTGAGATGAAATAATTTTCTGTGTTCATCATAAAGAAATATATGACAAAAATGTTTGAAATAGTTAAAAAGTTAACGTATTTTTCTTTTTTTTTCATTCTGTTTTTTTTTACATTACCATATCCTATTCTCCCTCCCTTTTTAAAAAAAATAAATATGGCGTCACGATGTCGTCTACTCAATTGAAATACGACCATGTTGTTAAAGAGACTGGTCGTTCTATTGCTATATAAGTCTGAATGGATATAAATTGGATAAATAATAATACTTTGTCAGTCCAGTTTTTATATTTGTTTCTTCAAAATAATTGCTCCTACTTTCTCGCGTTTAATAAACATGGCTGATATGAAGGGTACAAGAGTGGACCAAAGTTGTTTGGAGAACGAAAATATGAAGCATCAATGATAGGTTTCAAACCCATTTCTTTTATAGACATGGAAACTGTCTTATCTTATCTATCTAATACAGACGTTACTTCAAAAAAGAAGATGATCACGTCCTACGCGTCATGCATTTAGTCTAAGTCATGTACATTGCGCCCCCAGGCCACCCCAAATTCATTTGTTTGAATTGTCGTGATAGATCTTTAAAAGACGATTTATAAAAAAACCCAGCTTGCCCCCCACCCAAAAAAAAAAAAAAAAAAAAATTAAAGGGGGCGGGGCGGGGACATATGTTTCTCTGTAGAGAACATTGAACTACTGGACTGACAACTCTATAAGCTAAGAGAGATTTTTAAAATCTAAGTCTTTTAGATTCCACCTTCTTCGATGGCTGTGGATTTTATTAACTTTTAATGTATCTACTCATTACGATAAGGGAATTTTAACATATTGAGATGACAGATCAATATTTATTTCTATCAAATTTTTACCATAGGAAAGCAAAGCGAGTGTGGGGAGTGAAAAAATAAAAAGCACACAGAAAACAATCAGGAATACATTTTTAAAAATGCATGACTAAAGTGCAAGTGAAGTGGAGGGGAAATAGCTATTTAAAATAGAACTATTTGTACATCATGATGATTGTCTCCCTTATTTATTATTGTTATTAAATTTTTTGTTTCCTATATTTGATTAATTATCAAATTACATTTCTTTAACTTTGAGAAATGTGTTTATTTTTAAAGTTTCAAAAAATAAATTATATGAATAATAGCTACTATTTATACAAAATATTGAATTAAATATTGTACATATCGGCTGTGCTGCAACTGAGACTAATGGAGATAACAAATAATTTTAAATGGTATGATATTTTAAATATTACCTCCCTTTAATTAAACCTTTAAAAAAATCTGTTTATTTATTTACATTTTTGATCAAGCAGATCTGTATTACATGACATCAACAATGTTATGCACGTTTTAAAAAATTAAATTGTGCATTGAGGTTTATGTCTTCCATATGTAAAGATTTTAATTTTGAAAACATTTGAATAGGTAATCAGATTTATACAACCTTTAATTTTATAATACATTTTAGTGAAAAAACCAAACATATAAAAACTAATCAAATTATTACTATCCTGTATTATAAATTATTATACTAATTCTCAAATTTAAACTACAACATAGAATACTCATTAACGGCTATAGGATGTGTGGCTGACCACTTATCTACCTATCAAGGAGGCTTGAGTTCAAATTCCAACTCGAGTGTCTAAAGTCAGAACAGAAATTTTCTCCCAGTAACCCTCCACCCCAACTGATTCACAAAAGAGATTGGATCTTAAAGCTCTGAGCAAGCTATAAGCATGAAAGTTGGGCTATAGTAATGGAATTTAAAAAATAAAAATTGTAGTTATTTCAGTGTTATGAACATAATGATAACAGAGTCGAAAACCATGTCCGCTTAGTATGGCTTTAATACACTGAATGACTACACAACACACATTTCCTGAACACATTCTTACGGACGAGTTACAAGCACTTGTAAACATAAGAACGACAACCGATACAGCATAAAATTATCATAACTTTCAGCAGTTTATTTTTGTCTACTTTTGAAAGTACTAAGAAAAAAAACAGTTTATTTTTCATGATAATGGAAACAAGCTTATACAATGTGTTATGCTATGTAACATTATGTACTGTGTAATCAGATAACATTTAAAACAGATAACTTGTACTAACTCCTATTATTGTGAACTATATAAAATGTGATCTTTGCTTATGTACATGTAGTATCAATGCTGACTGTCGTACTAAGATTATATCATAACAAGAAGGTAAAAGAAAAAGAAATAAAGGAAACCCTCAAAGAACCTTTAAGATGATTCAATACTGACAGTCCCTCCTAGGAGACTACAGCTAAAGACAGAGATTCCTGGTGTCCTGCTGTGAAATCTGGTGTCAGACTAAAAGAGGAATGTTGCTGAAGCAGATCCAGAAAAAAAAGTCTTTAGGACAGCAGTAATTGAAATATGCCCTATTGGCAGAAACACTGCTTACAAAGGACAGCTTAAGAAAATAGTCATCAATGGTCTACATCAAGAATGATGGATAAGCAACGATATATTATTACAGAAGTAAGTGGTTATCAAGTTTACCAAGTTTTAGTCTAACATTGTCGCCTATTTAAAGTTGGTAATATCTTTTTTTCATTTACAAATGAAAAAGAATTTATTGACATAATTATTATGACATGATTTAGTAGTCTGCACGGTGTTAGAAGTGCTGTGGTTGAGTGGTAAAGCGCTTGGCTTCTGAACAGGGGGTCTCGGGTTGAAATCCTAGTGTAGACTGGAATTTTAATTTCGGGATCTTTCGGGTGCCTCTGAGTCCACCCAGCTCTAATGGGTACCGGACATTAGTTGGGAAAAAGTAAATGCGGTTGGTCGTTGTGCTGGCTACAAGACACCCTCGTTAACCGTATGCCACAGAAGCAGATAACCTTTACATCATCTGCACTATAGAACACAAGGTCTGAAAGGGGAACTTTCCTTTTTTTTTATACCCCAGAGTACCAAATGAAGGTAGTCAAAAAAAAAAAAAAAAAAAAAAAGCCTGATTGGAGTGTAATGCCTGCCCCCCTAATTGTGGTTCTGTTGGTGCCTCCTCAATAGAAGAAGTGAAAAGTCTTGACTGCATGCAGCGTCATAGCTGCACAACTAAGTCCCCAATTAGTTTTCATTGAAAGGTACTTCTATGGTGGATAAAATATAATCTAACCTAGCCAGATATCAAAATTAAAAAAATACCCATTATAAAACCTATTAGCCTCCTTCACTTGTAAAATGACTATGGTTCATCTGGTAGAACACTTTTTCATGTGACTGTAGACTACTGTAGAGCCTATTCTAGAAAGGCATTCCCATCTTCATACCACACACAAGGTGAAGGCCATTCACTTTAGTGGTAGAGGAGCCAGCTTTTTTTGGTTTGGCAAGCTAGCTTTTCTTCCAGAGCTGAGGCCAATACTTTTTTGCTGTCCATAGCTTTCTTGGTCACCATCTCTCTCTCAACATAGTGCGGTCTAAGGCTATATCATCCCAATAATCAACATCAATTTCCAATGCTTTGATATCCCATATCGGAGGTGTGGAAAACTTTTTTTTAATCTCTTACAAGTTGTCCACAAAGGACGACTTTTGGGATAAAACTAAATGATCATTAATTGGTGAATTAAAAGTAAACTGAACACTAGTAGGTGAGCTAGAAGCAAACTGACAGATATTTGTTAGCTTGGAAGCAAACTGACCACTAGTATCAGCTAGAATCTAAATGACCACAAGAAGGTATGCTAAAGCAAAATGGCTGCCAGTCAGTAACCTAGAAGCAAACTGACCACTAGTGCGTGAATTTTTAATGTATTTTCTATAGCTTAACTTATTCGACATGAATATAACATGAATAAAAGTTTTTTTTCCAATAAGATAATTCCATCTGAATCATGTAATACAATAGTCAGAGTGAGATCTGTTTTTGTATACACAATATAATGTTAGGAATGATGAGTTATCTTTAACATAAATTTTATGAACAAAGACTTTACATTTAATACTTGATATGGCAGCAAAATAGAAACTCAATATTAAATAGTAAAATGAGACAGAAAAACTTAATAACAAAAATATGTGATTATTTATAATATTATGCTCCTAAACAGAACAAACAATACAAACTAATATTTGCGTAGAATACTTTCTAAGTGTCAGATCATTATCACAGCATAAACATAACTAATTTACAATATAGCACATAAAATTTTTTTATATTTAAACCTAGAAGTGTCAGTGATATAAAGTCTATTGTATAAACAGAAGCATGGGTTATAGTCTGTTACAAGCAGGTGACTACATCAATGAAATGTTTACCTACTTTTATAAATCACAGACATTCATTTAAATAAGAAGACAATTTAAATGTGGATAAACGTATAAAATGAAAAGATTCCTAACCTTTTTTTTTCTGACATTAAACAGAAATAAATCTTAATTTCATTTTACAAATCATATGTCCAACAATTGTAACAATCTTTATGTAGGAAAGTTTGTCACAAGAGGTAAATCACATACATTTTAAAAATTTAAATAGATAAATATTACATTAGGTGCAACAAAAGTTTATTTTGTATCACAGTCTATCTTTTTGTACCATCCAGTAGCCCGAATTGGACAATGGTCTGATGTGTGTCTGGCTCAAATTCATTCAAAAGTTGTTCTGCTATTTTACTACGCAGCCGTCCACCAACCTGTATCAATAAGGAAAAAACTTAGAACTTTAATAACCAAATCAAAGCCAGTGACCTAATTATCAAGGGGAACTAAACGTGTTTGTACAGAAAGTTTCAAACATTACAAAGTTTCAATGAAAAATCTAAATAGTTCAAACTTAAGCATTTTTTTTTAACTTTGAAGGGATGTAAAAATAAATAAATGAAATGTCAATATCAGTAAACGTATTTAAAAAATAAAAATAATAATTATTAAGAGATCTTTGAATATTATGAAACAAAAGCAAAAAAAAAAGTTCAATATTATATTCATTAGACAATAATATCTCTCTTTCTCTCTGTACACTCATATATAATATATATAAGTTGACAATTAAACTATTCATGCTAGACGCTTTTTCCCATTTGATGTTACAGTTTATAAACTCAAAATTATGCTAATTAAGAGAAAAATAAATTTGCTGAGCCACAAAGTAGCCCAAGGTTTGTAAAGCAAATTGGTATGTAGAGTTTTGATAAATAAAATGTAACTAGTTTATTTAGCCACCTGTCAAACTCTTTCTGCTTAAGTGTTGCTCCTTACAATGTTGACAGCTTATGAAAAAAACAAAACCATTGCTGAGTTTTTAATTGAAAGATATAGCTTAAATACCTTGGATATAAATATTTTAAAAAGAAAATCCTTTTTAATGTATGTTTCATTTTTCGTTGTCTATAAATAAACACTCACCGTTTTTGGTCTCTGAATTTTCTTTTCATTGTTATTCATTTGATTGACATCTATGGGAACTTCCCCCCATGGGGTCAAGCTTCGTGTGGCTGGCCAAGGAACTGGGGGTGGCCAGTGTGAACTCACAGTTGATGGTCGACTGTGTCCAGCCATGCCAGCAGAAGTTGCTCTGGATCTAGATTTACCTGAGAAGTAGTGAACAATAAAAATGTTTTCACAATGTAAAAAATTCTTAAGAAAATATAAATGTGCACATGTAATACTTATCAATCTGGTTCATCCCAATGCATTTGAATCAGGTCATGTTCTTACCACAGATTTTATAGAAAGCAATGAATTGTAGGACCACCAAGTTTAAACAAAATTATTTATGCCAGTAAGATAAGATTCTCAATAGAAACAACAAACTAGTTAAAATTTTAGAATGAAAGTATTACTTACTGAGGGCAGTGGTGGATGACATAGGTCTGCTCATGAAACAAGTTTCAAAGTCATAAACCTGTGCCAGATAAGTTTCAACAAGGTATTATTGATAGTATTTCATTACATTATTTCCCCATTGAAAAAATATTCATCTATAATTATTATAAAATGAAACAGTAATGCACTATTTCCAGAATAAACTAAACATTAGAAATTCTTTGAAGACATTAAGCTGCTTCAGATATTTATTGATTACAATTATCTGCTGGGCAAGTTGGTATGAACTATGGACTGTAAACATAATGTCAACATTATGTATTAAAAGTAAACCTAGTTTTGAACAAAGACCTAACACTCATGTATGTTTTCACAGCTTCTAAGCATTTAGGCTCTTCAAAACACTTGTAAGATGGTCTTCTTTTCAATAATGGGAAAATGCTGTTGTATCTTCTACTATCTTGAATGTCCTACTGTCTCTACACGTATATTCCCCTAACCTCAACTTGTCCTAATTTCCTGTAGAACTCTAGCAGGTCTTCTTGTTCTAAGATTTCTACCTACAAAATAAAACTATTTTATACTGCTACTTGCTATGTATCTCAACACTATTTTTATCAGAGGATTGGTAATGGATGTAATAATTTTGAACCTAGTTTTTGAAATCTATAACTGTGACAGTCCTATCAAGAGTACCAAACCCTAATAGTTAATTTTTTTGTCTTTAATTAGCAAACAAATTCTGAACGTTTACTTTACTAGAAGAGTGGTAAACTTAATTTGGCTGAAGATTTGAGCAATTTATTTTGCTAAATGTGTCAAAGGGAAAGAGTTAAAGGTATTCATCTCAGATACAGCTGTAGAAAAGTAAAGTAATCATTCCCTTTTAAGAATGAACAGTCCATGGTGGCAGGTGAAATATAAGTTAACATAATTTTGTTTACAATAACTGAAAAGACAAGTAGCAGAAGACAAAAAACTTTACTTTTATCCTACAGTCACCAGGTACCAATAAATCAAAACCTGCATCCTGGAACAATTTACTTTATCCTTAGCATTTATGCCCAAGACGTCTTATCCAAAAAGCCTGGCAACCAAGCTAATGACCACTCAAGACTTCTGATGCTGGAAGATATTTATTAAAGCAAGGAGTATTGCTGGAGGCAAATATAGCAGGCAGCAGAGGGCCTCTGGAAGAGACAGTTGGAGAGCTCTCACAAACGCTGCAAGTCACACATTTGAAAAAAAAAGTCCTTATTGAAGACAGCTGCAGAAGACAAAAAGACAACTTAAACAGACCACTGGGAGTCAAGGGCTTGAGATGTGGAAAAATATGTAGGTAACAACTGGGTTTGCATAGTCAAGTGAAACACTGTACTCAGCCTTCTTCAGAATCAAAGACATTATTAGTGTTTAAAGTCCAGAACAAGTACCTGAGATTGTAAGGTGTCCACTCTGTTGAAAGCTTCAACTTTGAGTGATCTCTCTTGATTCAACTGTTTCTTGATGATTTCTTTCTCTCTTTTGGCTTTTTCATAAGCAATCTGGGTCAGTTTGGTCGTCCTGTCCTTGTCTTGTTCGATCAGTTTTAGTTTTGTTTCTTTGTCCATTAGGTCATTGACCTTAATGATGTTAATAGTTAAATAAAAAACAAACAAATGAAAGTTAATGCATATGTAAATAAAACAAGCAAAAAAGAGACATAAAATACTAACATTTACTTAGTATATATATGGAGAATATCAGACGCATATAAAAAGAATAATTTCTAATACTTTTGGAGATTCACAAATAAAAATTACACATGAAAATGTAAGGTATCCCACCAAAGCATACTTTTGTATAAAACTATTTATTATTATAAATTACTGTTCATTTAAATGTTCAAGCAATTCAGCTGCAATTCTAGATATTGTGGTGAAATATTTTATAGTAAAAAAAAATAAATCCAAAATTTAATGTTAAAATGTTAAATTAATATAGATGATTAAAAATACTGAAAAAAATTTTGGACTGAAAAAACTCCCCAACAATTTTCTTTTCTTATGTTGAAAAAAACTAACCATATCATATTTAAAATAGAAACAGTTCATAACTTGTACTGAATCAAAATGTGATAAATTATTGAAAATATTGTGGTTTATACTATAAGATATATATGCAAAAGACTGACCAGTCTGTCCATTGTTGCCTGTTTGGCTTTCTCAAGCTGCTGTTTACTTTTTTCTTTCTGAGCCTCCTCATGTTCTTTCTCAGATTTAAGTTTGAGCTAAAAATAAAAATCTTAAAAATTGAACGTAAAAAACAATAAAACAATACACAAAGACATTCACTTTGGTTTGTCAACTTGGGTCAATTCAAGTGGATTCTGCCAACAGCATCCCCTTGCACCTTTCAGCAATAATGTCTAAAGCTTATATCATTATTTAATAAAAGTTTCTAGACCAACAACAATAAATCTGTGATTAGAAATATTTCTATATTTTTTTTTTAGCACTATTTCATGCTTTTAGCTTTCTCAATACGCTATAATCCTATCGCTTATCTGGAGTCCTAACATTTATACGAACCAGTCGGGAGGGGTAGGAAGAGAAAGTAAGGGATATCTAGGTAAATTTTAACATGATGGCTTTTGAAAAGAATTAATAAAGAAAAGGGGGAACGACTTGAATTTGAACTGATGGCTCAAGCCTCCTGAAGCCAACATCCTAACTACTCTACTAGTGAAAAGCTTATGAATACAGAGGATTGTATGGTTACCTATTGTTTGTTTGAAATTTACTTTCAAGCAGCAATCTATAAAGGGGACTAATTCAGCTTTTAGAACGAGGTTAAGTTAAGTACAATTTCTTTCCCTTGTTCAAGATACTAAATAAACGACTCATACGAATAGTAATTTAAATGATTGATTATTTTTTTTTTATTGATTTGCCTGTTGCCAGGTAAAAAAAATAATTTTGAAAATTTTTAGCTTTATCCAAGATTGGGTGTTAGAGAAATAACAAGTACAAACTTTTCACCAGACAGAGTTGATATAAGCTTAAAAAAAAACAACTTAATATAATGGATTTCCCATTTCTATACATCACTCAAATCAATAATTACAGAATATCATTACTTACCTCCCTTTCAAGCTTCTTTCTAACTTGATTACAGTCCTTATCTGTTTCTGTCAATGCTTTGCGTATAGCCAGCAGCTGTTGACGTAGTTGTAGAATTTCTTCTTCAGCCAACATCTTCACTTCAACATGTTCCTTTTTGTTGTTTTCTGCTATCTTCTGCAAATCTGCAGCCTAAATAGGACAGTTCAAAGCACTGAACACTCAACAGTATATATACTTCAATGTTTGATATTAATATATAGGCCTTTATACAAAGCAAAATTAAACCATCAGTATTCTATGAAAATTTAATCCATATCCTAAATACAATAATTTCATATAATATAATAAGCTTAAAAATATTTAATTAAAACATTATATTTTTTTGCCATCGCACATCTATTTTAAATTTATAATATTAATTTTTGAGGCGATTCCTATGACATGAGCTAGTAATACTAATTCATTAACAAATTCTGTTTTATTTTACCATATTTCTGACTAGAATATTAATGAAGTCAAACATCTTACAGATTTCTGAAAGTTATGTTGTTTGATGTTTTGTCTCCAAATATTTAAGGCTTTCATCTTGAGAATGATCTGATTGAGTTGATGGTTCTCAACTTGTAGGTTTCTGAGCTGAGACGCCGCTTCCAAATTTGATTTCACTTTATCTTCATCTAACAAATTAATTAAAATAATAATTGTAATGCATAAAAATCCCATATAGAAAATATATTAAAGTTATAATTGTAAATGATTTAATTTTGCAGAATCCAGAAGAGTCAAGTATTTTACATGATTATGCAGACTAGTTGTAATTTAAATTTTTTATTAAATCAGTTGCAAACAAAGACTCTGACTAATTTCATTTCACTTTTAAAAGTCATCAGCACCTGTGTCATCGGTGGTAGATTCTCTTTCAATCTTAAATATATGTGCGTTTTTTGAAAGCCAGTTGCATAATCCTGGTGTTCCCATCTATGCCAGTGAATGTACTTTAAACTCACTGAAAAAATTAGTATTTAGCACATGGTCATACCTCTACACAGGGCAGCACCCACCCAGTGCAGCTATCAAAATAATACAGATTTATGCCATTGCATTACTTATAATTTTATCAAAAGAAATGTAAACTTAAAAATAAATAATAATGTAGCATGTTAGATGTTATATTTAGAAAAACAAAACTTATCGCTAGTGTAGTAAGTTCTATCAATGGTAGGCTACTGACCAGAGACTCCTTTAAATTTGTACTGCAGTTTACTGATTGCTTCCACAGCTTCTTTTCTTGTCTCACTGATCTTACTCAATACATTGTCATGTAATTCATTTCTGAAACGTCAAACATTTATAACATGAGCCCTAAAATATAAGACTATTTATATTTCTGAATTCAAAAGTTACTTGCCTGTTCTTAAAAGTGACAAAAATGTGGAATGGATCAAATGATTATTATGTAACTACTTCTAAATTTGTTTTTTATAAACAAATAATAACAATGCCCAAGGTCATAAAAAAATAATCTTTAAAAAAAATTATAAATAATAGCCAATGTCAAAACATTATAAAAGGAAGTGCAATATGACTTAGAATAATTTAGAGAATTTAATACTTCACTATAACTGATTACAATACAACCAGGTTTGTTTATTTTACTTAAAATTATAAGTGATCAAATTTATATTTAGACCTGATCTTCAGTGACTCAGTTTAAGTGTCAGTACCTGAACTGATCAAATTTGCTTCGAAGTTGAAATGTTGAATTGAACATATTGTGTATCAAGTCTTGGTATTCTTCCTTCACCCTTTCTCTGATATCACGCTCTTGTGTCAGGCTCATTTCTCTCATCTCAGCAATTTTGGCTCGTAACGCTGTCACCTCTTTCAAAATATATTTAGAGAAAAGTTAAAATGCAAGGGAAGTCATTAGTATTGATGGAAAGAATTTCTAGTGTAATTTCACAAAAATATCAAGATTATCAAGTTTTGTGGCCCACATGTTGATAAAAGTTTAATGCAAAGCAAACTTGTACAAACATATTTAGGTACATGAGTTAATTAAGTTCAAATGACACATGTTCGGTAGAGTTAAAGCAATTAGTCATTGTATAGAAAACTAGAAAACCATTGATGACAGAAACAGGAAAATAGCATCTTGGCAATAAATAAATCATTGGTCATCGAGACTCATGCAATTTCCCTCACCTAAAATATGGTTTTAAAAATAAAATATTATTGTTAATAATTGTCTGGTCTGATGTCAAGGTTATGCAGTACACACAAATGGAAGTGAGCAGATGAACTCTTTAATGTAAACATCTAGCCTCCATTAATATGTCCCAGTTTAAGAAAGATGATACACTGTAACTTGAAGGACTTATAAAACAATAGTACAGAAAGTGGCATGCTTTGACCAAGTTGAAACTTGACAAACTAAGGGAATTAACAATGAGATCAAAATAATGCAGCAACACCTTTCAATACACAACTCAAAGATTCATGCTCTTAAAACAATAACTTATTACCCATCAATAAATCATGAGCTTCATCAGCAAGCTGGCACTGAACTCTAACTTGTGTATCACTTTGAGCCTGTTTCAACTGGTCTTTAAGATGTTTTATCTCCTGCAGCAGAGATTTCAAGATGAAAACAAAATTCTAATTCAGATTTTTAAAAGTACAATTTCTAATTTCACATATATTTAATAAAGTGAAACACTTATGTAATTACCCTTTCTCTTTGATATAACAGCTGGTGATGAACTCTCAGAAGGTTTTCATAATACATGGAATAACTGGGAGTAGATTGAAATTAAATGTTATTCAAAATGAAATGTAAGGAGGGAGACAGAATATAAGAGACTGAATATTTAATATTATGGGTTTTTGAGACATTGTTACAATTTAGGCTTTCTAAGACTGCTTTATTGATCCTTACAGAAATTTGTTGTGATTACAAGGACTCTTTTCTCATATAAGACAATACAACAGAAAAATACACATAAATACAACAGACACAACATAAAGAGTTCATTCAGCGACTACACACAGGCATCTTGGTGCTTTTCATGTTCCCTGATCAATGAGTGGCGGTGATATAGTCTGACCGAGTGAGGTACGAACGAGTTTTTGTATAACTTTGTTTTTGTTTTGATTGACAGCAGTCGCCCACTTCGTGACTACCTGACGTAGTTCTGATGGAGCGGGTGGCCATTGTCTTCCAAGATTTTTTCAATTTTCCTTAGACACTTTTGTTCAAAAACGTTCCTTTAAATATGGTAATGTTGTGAGTGTAATTTTTGATACCCTTTTATGATGTTTTCTAGATGTTGCAACAGTTTATGTGAAGCGTTGCCTTTCCAACAAGTTATTCCGTATGTTAGCAGATTTTGTATAGTACTATAAGGTTTGTTGCAAAGTTCAAAGGACTACCCAAATCACATTTATTTTGTTATAATAAATAAATCTTAAAAATGTTTAATGGGTGTATACATAAGTATATTAATTACCTTTATTCATGCGAGCCTAGTTAAAGCTATGAGCTTTATGATTAGCAGTGTAAGTAACACATAAGGTTCAAATTAGGGTAAAGTGTAGCTAAAATTACTTGTAAATAAGTTACATACAAGTTTGCCTGTTCATCACCATATTCACCTTTCAAAATTATGTTTTTCTCTTGCCATGACATTCCTGGCCAGTTCTGCTAAACATGTTTGAAGATGTTTGGAATCCAGTGTGACTGAAGATTCAGTCTCCTGAGCTTTAGACATCAACAAGTTGACAAATTTCTCAGCAACATGAGGGCGATTCATTGTGAAACTTTCACTCATTACCTTGATAAAAGCATTGCAGACAAGAATATTTTTTGAAACACAATTTTTATCTAAAAATTCTTTCTAACTCTTTGAAAATTTTAAATGCATAACACTGAAGTCTGATAGTTGAAGAATAAAACACTGAAGTCTGATAGTTGAAAAATTTAAAAAAACTGAAGTAAGATAGTTGAATAATAAAATTATTATAATTTTTCTTCCTGTTTACTTATTTAGGCTGCCCTCATTTCTAGCAATGAACAAAATACATTAAAAGCATAAATACCCATTAATTAATTGAAGAGTTGTAATTTAATAAAAGGCTACTTTAAATATAAGATTTGTTGCTATTTTTATTTGTTTGTATGTAAATACGTTTCAAAAGGAACACTTTTATTGAAAGGTTTGAGAATTTTCTCACTGTTCTTTTCCAGAGGTCTGTTGGCAAAGCCTCTTCTTCTCGTGCTCTTTCAGAGAGTGCTAGAGTGATCTCCCTTGCAACCCTTTTCCTGACTTCTCCAATCATGTGACATTCATAATTTTCCAAAAGTCTGTACAGCTGATAGAGAGATAGAGGAACATTTTTAAAATCTTAATAAAAGGCTATCACATTCTGGTTCTTAAAAGTGATTATTTGATTCCAGTAAATTAAGAAAGCTAATCAAGCTAAAGGTACTGAAATAAAGAAAAAGTTTCCCAATAAATGGCAAAGTGTTACCTGTTTGAGTCTGACTTCTATTTCTGAAGCTCCTTTAGGCATCACATACACATCAGTGTCCAGAATGAGGCTTTCATATAGGTCACCTTGGCCCAGCCTTCTGGCTACACTTTGTAAGACAGGCAGTAAAATTTCAGTTCTGTACAGCTTGCTGCAAAGCAAGATAGAAGAGCAACAAGTCTCAAGTTTAATTCTCAGAGAAGACTGGAATATTGAGCTTTTTTTAATGCTTTTGAGTCCACCCAACAAGACATAGGTTTGGGAAGCAAAGGAGGTTGGTGACTGTGCTGTTTTTGTTAATCATTGGCCGTAGAAACAGATGAGCTTTACCACATCTATTCCTATAAATTGTAATGTCTGAAAAAGGTACCTTAACCTTTTTTACCTAGAATGATAAACACTGCACAAGACAATCCACCTTGCTAACTGGTGAAGTTATAGAATAGAAAGTCCATGGTTTGTTCATTGATTGAGATATTTCAACCCATTTAATTCCTCAAATTATATATATGTAACATTTAAGCATCATTCACTGTCTCACAATTTATCTCCATTCATCTTATAAAGCTAGTGTGCTACACATGGGAGCCTATCACACCATTATCTTGTTGGCATCATTTAATCTGTTTATCAATGTGATTCAAAGGCAGATAAAAGGCAATGCTGACGGAGTATCACATTCACTCTTAGAAGTGCATCAACTTATTCATGATTGTAATTTGCTGCAAAACAATTCTAGTTTCATACTATTTTTTACAAATATTAAAGCAGTAATTAATTACTTACATGATATGATTCTTTAAAACAAATGTCAGTCAACAACTAATTACACAAATGTCAAAGTTAAAGAACTATCATATATCATTCATCTTAAACTAAAGATTGTAGAATATGCTAAGGGACATGAGAGCAGAGAAGAGAGAATTTTTGGACCAAAAAAATATTTTTATTCCATATTTTAGCAAATCATTTAGATCAGAATATTGCTCAGTTTTCTTTTCTTTCTGAACACTCAAAGTGCATTTTATGGAGCAAAAAGTACATTAGATATTAAGTATCCTAGTTGTTATTTTTGTCTTCATATATAATATAAAATCTCAAACAAGATGCTCATTTTACAACTGTATTTACTTTACTGTAATACTCCTTAAAAAAAGACATATTACTTGATATACGGATAAATATATTTTTTTATTTCAGCCAATAAAAAAAAATGTACCAGTATTCTCTGTAAGTCTCACTGCTGTCAATGTTTCTGCCCAGGAACCTTCTCCTTCCCCAGTCCAGCTTCACCATCTCCAGACACTTCCACAACAGAAGGAAAAAGTGAAGCAGACGGTAGGATTCTAATGGCTGGTTCAAACGAGACAGACTCTGCTGCTGAGGGGTCACAACTAAATGTAATAGGCAGCACAGTTCAATAAGTATTCTGATTTTTTGTTGGTTGGTTAACATGGTATGAGTCAATATGAGACATACATAAATTGTATATTAAGTGTTACCTTAAGTCACAATGTTGTAACAAGTGACATTTTCATTTTTCCCTTGAATGCATTGCAAACTTAAATGTGTTTAAAGATCTTATAATTTACAGACATTACTTCATTACATCCTATGCATATCCTTGAGTTAATCTAGTCATGCATGCTAATGTGACTTAAAATCTGCCAAGTCGTTGGTTTCCCTGGCAGATTTAGGCAAACCATTCCATGATTTAACATCACTATAACTATAATATAATATATGTGTATGTATAATAGGAGGTGCTGTGGCTGAGCTTGGCTTCTGAACTGGGAGTCCCGTGTTCAAATCCTGGTGAATACTAGTATTCTTAATTTCAGGATTTTTAGGCACCTCTATGTACATCCAGCTCCATAAGTACCTGACATTAGTTGGGGAAGAGTAAAGGATGTTGATCTTGTGCTGGCTATATGACACCATTGTTAACTGTGGGCCACAGAAACAGATGACCTTTACATCATCTGCCCCATAGATCGCAAGGTTTGAAAGGGGAACTTTACTTTTTTATACTTATAATATAAATAATAACAATAGCTTCTTTAAGTATAAAGATTTAATAAAAATGAAAGAACGGAATGTATTTTAGTATAGGATCATAAATACTAATTCCAAGCCCCTTTCAACATTCCTCCTTGCTTTAGATGGCTATTTGGCAACCCTAGGCCTCTAGAAATTGCCAAAAGAGAATATTTTTCAGTTTAATTTCTTTTGGTTATACTGATTTATTAAGAGTTTTTCTTTAAATCTACATGGTTTCAATCTTGAAAACAAGGGATACATAATAATTTTGTACAACTGCACGACAATAGAAATATAAAAAAAAATGGTTCTTTAACAAAATGTAGGTGTAAGTCAAATATTCTGTAAATAAAATAAAGTCCAACATTTGTTTTTACAAGGAAAGAAAAGAGAAAATAAAAATGTAGCACTGAATATTCTCAATCAAGCTGGGCAAAACTTCAAAAGAAATATGATAGCCCAACTGGATTCCAAGTTTTGACAATCATCACATACCAAATATTATTTTTAAAAAAAAAGAAATACAAAAATAACTTAGAAAATTAGAACACAAAGCTACTGAGAACTATTCAATAAAGTTACAAGATGAAATAAAAGTCTTTCATTTTTTTTTTTTTGGTATAAGTTTTTTAAAGCACATCTTTCATGCTGTAGCAGGCTCAATGCACTTTGGTTTGACCTCTTTTGTGGACATGTGAGGGGGGAAGGAAGTTATCTGGAAGGCGGTTTTCATGCTGTGAACACAACTCAGCTCGAGCTAGGATTTGAACTTGAGCCTCCTTGATAATAGCTATGCAGTTTATGGCATTTAGCCACACATATTTGTTCAATTACAAATACATTAAAACATTTAACAAGAAAAAAGACCAGATAACTATTTTTCGACAAAAAAAAACAACAAAAAAACCAGAAAGAAAAAAATGATTTTAATGTCAATGAGGATGTGCATAATGAACAATTAAAAGTTGAACTCACTCAGAGCCTTGCTGACGTCCTTTAGATCTAAGAGAACACTGCCACTCTTGGATGTTTCCAGTGCTTCATTCAATGACTCTGGCCCACTGTGCATTTTAGAATCAGTGTCAGAGAACATGGCACCAGATGTTCCAGACTGCAGAACATCTTCCATAAGCAGAGACACTCCAAGAATTTCTCCATTGGCAACATGTCTGAGAAAAAAAAAAGTGACATACTGTTATGTCTTCAATAAATAAATACTTTATTTAAATAACAGTTTATACATACATTATATAGATTGTCACATTGAAAGTTTATGTATAAAGCTAACAGTTTTTTTTTTCTCTTTTTTATTTTTTGGCAATTACATTCTGAATAATCAAATAATTGCTTTCCTTTTGATAGTTTTAAGATAAAAGTTAATTTTCTATTTTAAAGGAGACAATAGTTCATAAAAATAAATGAAACAAGAATGTGTTCCTTACCTTTCAACATCAGTCAATCCAGCCAAACATAACATGATATAGTTCTCAATTCGAAACCACTGCCAGAAGGCACAAGGAAAAGGTCCATTACTAAATAAATAAAAAAGGACTGATTGAATCACATTTTTGTTCTTCTGAATTTATTTTTAAAATATTTATGAGGGCTAGTTTCTGTGAAAAGATTAGATAGACACCTTTGTTTATACCTACATCTTGCAAAACAAAAAAAAACAAAAAAATTTTAGCCTATCATAGATACAGAAATATTTTTTTTTTCAATGCAAAGGTGATTAAAAAAGTAGTTTCTAACCATTTCAATGACACCAAAGATTAATTATGATAATTATGATTTGTAAATATCTTCATTCCATGCAATTTAGAGTGTGGGAAATAAAAGAATAAAGCATTTCACTGAATATTATAACCTATAAGTCAGATCAAAATTCAATTTTCAGATAAATAAGTAACAAAAAATATCTTTTAAATAATAGAATTCCATCATAACTATTTCTATTGCTATTAATAATAATAACAATGACCTTTATGTCTTCTGCCCTATATGCCACAAGGTCTGTAAGGGGAACTTTACTTTTTTTTCAGTTCACACAAATCTAAGTGGGTAACTGACAGTAGTTGGGGAAAGTAAAGCAGTTAAGTTATTGTGCTGGTGACATGATGCCTTTGTTAACCATCAGCCAAAGAAACAGATGACCTTTACATCCTCTGCCCTACAGATCACAAGGTCTTAAAGGGGTACATAGCTTTTTACTATTGTGCATTACACCTAACAATACATTATATGGAAACAAAATATATGTTCATACGAATTTCATTAAATATTTCATGTGAAGTGTGCATCAGAAAGTTGAATTTTATTAAACCATTTAAATGCCTAGGGAAAAAATGCATTTGGAAATTCGTTTTTCAAATATAAACCATAAGTAACTCAATTTTCCTCATTATAAAAGGTACATTACCAGTTAAGAAAAGATCTGAATGGAAAGATCTGTTTGGCCAGCAGATCTCTAGCTTCTAGAGGCTCGGGTATAGTCATGTAGGTAGCCATCAGACTCTGCCTCTGAACATTACTTATAGCTGACAGAGCTGGGAATGCACTCTGTACTATACTCTATATTGGAATATACATTTGTTATTAAAAAATGAGCTTTTACAAAATAAAAAATAATAAAACATTAAATATTAGATTATTTTTATCTAAAATAACAAAAATTGTAAAATATCATATCTGAATAAAAGATAAGTTCCCCTTTCCCTTTCAGACCTTGTGGTCCATAGGGCAGCTGATGTAAAGATCATCTGTTTCCGTGGCCCATGGTTGACAAGGGTTAACAACAGCCTTTACTTTTCCCCAAATAATGTAAGGTACCCATTAGAGCTGGGTATTTCAGAGGCATCCAAAGATACCAACATTATAAATTTCAGTCTTCACCAGGATTTGAACCCAGGTACCCAATTTTGGAAGCCAAGTGCTTTACTGCTCAGCCACCAGGCCTCCGAATAAAAGATAGCTAAGTAATGAGAATTTTAAAAATCTAGATTACTCTAAGTTTATTATTAACAAAGTTTTTCACTTTTATTTCTACCTGTGTAATTCCATTTTTAATATTGGAAAACATTTACATGAAACTACCCAGAAGAAGGTAAGTTTTTAATTTATACAGTTTTTATAAATATATAAGGGCATTATTTTGGTTGATAGCGTAGTCCTTTAATAAATATTTAATATGTACAATAATAATGATTACTTTGTAAGCCTGCACATTGTTGGTGGACAAGAAAGTGTCTGGCATAGAATTTCTGATGGCTGTATCTAGCTCCAGGAACATGACATTACGTTTCATTGTCAGAAGTTCCAACACATACTCAAGATTTGTGGAGTCTGGTAGATGTTCTACTTGTTTCTGTATCTCTCTCAGTTCTGAGCCTAAAATTTAAAAAGTTCAAATTTACTCTCTTTTTCCTCTGACCAGCCTTTAGTGATTGAACTGTAGTCTCTTATGCAGCAGTGCCACAGAAATAAGTTATGATGTCCTCCTTATCTGCTTCACACTTCCATAGTAGATGCATGTCTAGCTTGATGAGGCAAAAGGGTCTAAGATGGATTCCCTCAGAATTGGAGATTATTACATCCTAGCTGAAACCTACTGCAAGATGCCAAGGGGCATAAGTGAGAAGGGCTTGAATTAATGACTTTGTGAAGACAGTCTTAAGTGTGTATCGCACGACCAAGCAGCTACCCATATTAAAATCTATGTTCTCAATTATATTTTGATTTTTAAAAAGTTAGATTATGACACTTTGAAGTTATTGCTAAATAAACTGGCAGAAAAAGTTTCACAAAGGAAAAAAAACACACATTATGATCAAAAATTACTTCCATTTGGAAAACAAAGGCTGCTCTATTTCAACTAACTTTTAATTGAAAACAATAAAAACTTGGAATAAAACAAATGAGAATTTTTAATTGAATATTCTTTTCAGTGATACTATTAAAAAACATTTTTATGAATACAAAATTCCATTACCTAAGCCTTCAGTTCCTCCCCAATCTGCTGAAACAAACTCAATCTTGTCAGAACCTTTCCTAGCATGGGATGTTCCCAGTTGAGCATGAGCGCTGAGATACTGGAGCATGTCGTGGAGGGCTGCAATGATGCTCACTGAGTAGGACAGTGCACGAGAGCATGCATCATCATCCAGTGTCTTGAACAGGACCAGGATTTCAGTGTAGTGGGGAATGAACCAAATGTTCAAAACATATCTGCCATCACTAGACAAAAGCCTACGAGGTCTCTTCTTAAGAACTCTGAAAGAAAGGAAAGAAAAAACACTGAAAATGTATTACAGTATAAAATTTAAAGTGCATCTAATGAAATGAGAGGGGGTGTGGTGGCACAGTGGTAATTAAATTTCTTGGTTTTAGAACCAAGTGATTGTTGTGCACATCTAGAGTTGCTTCTTGTGTGATGTTTCTCTTTTTTGCACTATAATGGTTTGTGCATTAGTTTCTAAGGACGCGCTATATTGGTGTCATTGCTCTGTTTGTTTTGCCTTGAGATGGAGTTCTCTGTTGTGGTTTTCTTCCCCAGTGTTGGGTAAGTTAGTTTATTTTTACTATCTTCTTCATGTTGTAGATCTAAAATCGTTTTTATTATAATCTTGTGAATGGCGGTCTCGAGGAATGCATATTTTTCTTGTTTAGGGGTGCAGGCTTGGGACTCTGTTGTAGTCAAGCCTGATTGTATGGTTTGGTTCTTGCATCCATGGCTTTGGATTGTGGGCTTCGCGGGCCCTGATCGAATTGTGACACTGAGATTAAAAAGTGCTATGTTATTTTGAATAAGCTGCTTGTTTGTACTTGGCCTTGTAAAATACTATTTACCAAACACGTATTTATCTGTCATGTCAATGTTACATTATTTTATCAATAAATTTTTGCATTTACATTCTTGTTATTAACTGATATAAGTTAAGGTAAAGTCAGTATTTGTGTTGCAAAATTATCTATATATTAACTAATAAACTGCCTGGGGTGTCTGGGCAGACAAGCCACAGCCAAATTACAACCCCGGCAGGAAGTTAATGAACACTGTTCAGGTGGGGAGGAACCCAAAGAGTAATGAACTTATGTCTACCCCTAGATGAACCCGAAAAAAAAAACCCACCTGACAGTAATCTTGGGTTCAAATCCCAGTAAAGATAGGGATTTTCAATTTCTGAATTTTTACAATGGCCCCTAATTTCAATTATCCCTAATGGGTAATTGACATTTCTTGGGAAAAAGTAAAGGTGGTTGGTCATTGTGCTGGCCACATGAAATCCTCATTAATCTTGGGCCAGAAACAGAAACAGATGACCTATGCATCATCTGCTCAAAGTGATTGCAAAGTATACAAGGAAACTTTACTTTTTTAATGAAATGTGACATAAAAATGGAAGTAATCATAGAATTTACTCCAAAATAATAGCCTGATTGTTACCAGTACATTATATAAGATAAAAAAATCTGTGTTTCAAAAGCAGCCCCCGTTGGCCATTGTTTTGGTAAGCAATAAAGGTCAAAGGGCATTTTTAAAAAAACAACTTTTGAGCAGAACAAACAAGAGGAGGAATTTCAATTACAATAGCATTTATCATTTCTGACATATTATTATGTCACTAATGACTTATTATACAAGTAATCATAAATATAAAGAACTAAGAATGCTCTTAGGTTAACAGAAAGACAGAAAAAACCTTCATGTTTAAATATCAAAATTTATGAACTACACATATTTTTAATGACCACAATCTTGTCTTCTCCGTTCAAAATATATATTAATGGCGTGGGCATATCCTGCTAAATTTACAATTTAAAAACACTAATGCCTATAAGATATTGTCTTTAAAAATATGTTTAAATATATGCATAAGTAACTGATGCACTGATAAACACATATGACACATTAATTTTCATTTTTAGCACATTACTTTGAAAAACAACAAACTTTATATAAGATAAGATAAGATAATTTTTATTGATCCAATAAAATGGAAATTCAGTTTGACTACAATTGACAGCCTCAGCGTAACTACTGTACAATAACAATATAGATGAAAAATTAGGTGATAAAAAAAGCAGTATTATCTCCCTTCTATGTCTTAGTTGTATGTATTATAGAATACTTTAAAGCAGTGTTTAAAAATTACAAGATATTGACATGCAAAAATGGTTGGCATATAATAATAATATAACAATAATTTCTTTTCAGAAATTCATAAGTATTTATTGCACTTATTTTTAGCATGCTAAAGAATATGTGAAATCAGGGTTCCAACAGTCTTTCTTTATTTTTGACATCTAAACATGTGAAGGACTACACAAATGGGAAGCGTAGTTGAGAGGCTAAGTATGCTTTAACTTGGCTACCTATGAGGGCTTGAGGTTCGACACTTGACTCAAACAAGTTATATTTACTGAGCGCATAAAGGCAGCACAAAAAACCTTCTCTTAGATACCCTCTCCCCCCACTGGTCCACAAACGGGATTGGACCATAGCGCTCTAAACATGAAAGTTATATAAAAGCTATAAATTATTTATTTTTACTGAAAGTGGCTTTCCCCTTTCAGGGACTGCTAAAAATGAGATTCATCTGTAAGGAAGGTTTGTAAATGTTTGTTAATATTTTAACTGACCTTGTAAGGAAGGTTTGTAAATGTTTGTTAATATTTTAACTGACCTTGGGTCAGGTTTAAGTCCATCTAAACTGTCCTCTCCAGTTTTCTTTTCACTGGCTTCTCCCAGGACAAAATAAGTATCTCTAAAACAAATAAAAAATTTTTTTTCAATATTTTATAACTTAAAGAAAAACATTTGAACATTTTTTGAGCCAGTCACATAGGTATTGTACAGCCAACACAAAACAAAAGGTAGTCCATAAAATATGTTACACCCTAAATACTGACTAAGCCAACACTTGAGTAAATAGTTGGTCATTTAACTATAACAGGGGTGTGGTGGTCAAGTAGTTAAGTGCTTGGCTTCCGAACTTGGGGTCCTGGGTTCAAATCTCAGTGAAGACTGATTTTTGAATTTTGGAATTTTTAGTGTGCCCCTGAGTCAACCCAACTCTAATGGGTACCTGACTTTAGTTGGGGAAAGTAAAGGCGGTTGGTCGTTGTGCTTGCCACATGACACCCTGCTCGTTAACCGCTTGCCAAAGAAACAGATGACCTTAACATCACCTGCCCTATAGATCACTAGGTCTGAAAGGGGAACTTTACTTTTTTTTAAACTATAACAGTTCCCGCATCAAAACACTAATAATTTACAATATTTAGATATCTGACAGAGCCTTTTCAATATCTCAAAAAACAAATTAATAGCCTATAATTAATTAGAAAATATTGCTGTTACTATATCTCAAGAATGTGTTGATTTGAGATGTTATTCTTACCTAATGCTTGGGAATTTGTCTAGAACTTTGAGTATGCTATTGTAGTATGCAAGGAGTTGTCCCCTCATGGAGGCATGAGCTACACGGCTGTGGAACCTAAAACAAAACTCAGAAATCAATTTCCTTTTCACCTTTTCCAACTCTTCAGGATTCTTTAGTATGCTTCCCATTTGTTGCCTCTTGGTGACAAAATCATTCAGCATTAGATCTCTACTTGGTGTCTGTAAAGAACAGAAGTTGGAAACAAAATTAATGACTAAAATTATTTTAAATAATTCTAAATATCAAAATTAGTGTAAAAATAAATATATATATTAATAATTTTTTTAAAAATTTAGAATGGGGATAAGTTCTTTAATAAAAATAATTATTTATAAACTGAAATATTTATTACTTCAGATTTAAGAACAAATACATAAATACTTTTTTAACACTATAAAAATAAGAAAGGGTAATCCTAAAAAAACTGGCTAGACAATGTGAAAGAATGGGCCCACTCCTACCTAAGAGGTGTTCCTCTAAGGATAGCTGCTTACTGGAAAGAGAGAAGGGATTTGGTTTAGTGAACCTACACTGCCCCTCATTTGAATAGAACTGGGTTTTGAACAAGAAGCAGAGATTCTAAATAGTATCAGGTTTTTACTGATTATATAGTTATTGATTTGTACCTTCTCCCACCCCAGAGATGAATAATTCCTGAGATTACATAAAGTTATTGGGTTCTACCTTCTCCAGTTGTAAAGAGAAGAAAGCTTCAGCTGCATGTCTACTTTTGTTGCGCTCAGTGTTATTTCCAGAGCTGATTGGTCCACTTGTTCCACTGGAAGCATTTGTCAGTTGGGTCAATGAGCTTTTCTCACTTTTAGTTTCAATGGGGCTGATTCTACCACTGAAAGTAGCAAATACAAATGTATAGCATGATGTTAAAATTTCTAAACCAATGAAGACTTTAACTGATATCCTTCTTTTTAAAATAAAAAAATTAATATCCATTTTAATCCATTAGCTCTTACAATGGTAGAACTGGGTTTTATGAGAAACTCTTAATACTGTACAAAAGTTCACTTGACAAAATTTAAACATTTTTGTAAATGGAGTATTCTTTTTTTTATCTATGAAGCTAGATCACAAATGAAGAAAATTAGAAATATAAACTAATAAGTTAAGACTAACTTCTTCCTTTCTTGACCATTGACAGGGGTGCAGACATTGGCTTGTTGTATGGCCGAAGTCAGAGCATTTTTATGCAAAATCTGTGCTTGTAGTGTCACCTGGAAACTCTCCATACCACCTTGTTTCATCATCTGTTATTACAATAAACATTTTCATAAGTTCCATTTACAATTGTAGTCTATTATATATATATATATATATATATATATATATATAGAGAGAGAGAGAGAGAGAGAGAGAGACTAATTACTAGACTGTAAACAAAACAAGACAAAAGGTTTGACAAGACATTTACCTGCAAGAATCCATCACGATTTCGAAATGTAAATCTACCAACATGCCCTTCATCAAGCTCATGTATGGCTAGCAGCAGACAGGAAGGGGAATATCTAGAATACAAATTTAATAAGGAAAGCTTTTTAACTGCAAAATCTGGTACAAGGATGTTATATAAAGTTTTATTCAGCTGCCCCTGATCTTATATTATTGGTTTCAAAGTATCTTACAGTATCAATCGGTTTATATATATATATTTATATTTATTAGTTTAGCAATTTTAGTTATATAGGTGATAGAAGGGGGAAATTACATATTTGAAAAATTGTTCCATAACAGAACTTGAAAAATGCTATTGTATATGCCAAGTATTCTCTGACATTTCTCTCCCTTACTTGTCTACTGCTGTTTCATCTTCCTGTATGGCTGTAATAAACACTGGTGGAGGTTTCCCAGCTTTCTCTTTGTAATTGGCAAATTCAAACTGAACAAATCTGATGTTTATGTGGTATTCAGGGAATCCCATCTCAGTGGCTTGTTTTTTGTAAATCTTAAAAAGAAATGAAAAGAAAAAAAAAATAATCATAGAAATTTAAGAAACCGTTTATTAAAATCTTAGTTTTATTAAAAATAAAAAACAAATTATTATCCTGAACAGCTTGTGTACCTTTGATAGAATTTCACTTTCCCAAGCTGAATCAATCATTCTTTGTCGTAGTGTGATTATCTGAAGTATTGAGGAAAAGTGTCTTTAAAAGAATTATTTGTTTCAAATATAATGAAGTAATGATGCTATTGAAAGTTACAAACACAACTTAAAAAAGAAAATGTATATAAAAATGTCATACTTCCATAAGTCGACCAATGGTTTGAACCATTCCTATTTGCTTCTCTTTATGGGACCTTCGACCTCCTAGCTCCTCCTGCTGTTTGACTGAATACTGAGCTAACTCAGACATGAACAATGGGTCTTCAGCATACACAGGAGAAAATAACTGTAGGGATGTTTTTGAAACAGATATATCACAATGAAAGCAACAATTATATACATATGTAGCAGTCCAAATGAAATAGAATCTTAAAATAAAATAAAATAAGGTACAAAATGCTTTCTTTTGTTAAGATGGCGAGCCAAAAAAAAAGGATATCTGCCTGCAGAGCTCTTGGAATACTGAATTCAGAGCCTGCCAATTTTTATTGTATAGAAGCATGAATATACTATTTGTTACAGGTCTACTATTTGCTTTTGCATTCTCCACTTGAACAGTCATATAGTGACCACCTTTCACAAATGAGCCCTTCCATACATGCAAATAAACACATATTTTAGCTTATTTTAAAAAATATAACATCTTGGATTAGAAAATATCTTTTTTTTATAACCCCTAATTATATATAGATTTAGTTACTAGAAAGTATTTGCTTCATTTGTTTTAAAAGAAATTTTGCTACATACATCTTTCTGTACTTGCATCGAATATGTGCTGCCCAAGGGAGGCAACCCCTCCCATTCTTCTAGTGCAACTTGTAAGAGTTGTTTTTCCATTAGCAAGGATGAGGACAGAGTACTTGGCTTGTGTATTTCATGGAGTTCCTTGAGGCAAAAAAAAATTTAAAAAATTTAAAACTACATTCTACATATTGTATGATAATGGAATGATAAATGAATAAATAGCTGCCTTACGGAAAGAACAATGTTTTGTAGCTTACCCAAAATGCATGTTTAAGAGCGAGTGGAATGCGGCTGGCTATGGCCAGTGTTGGGTGAAACTCCAGCATGTATACACTCTTAAGGGCTGGCCTGTAAACATAATTGACTGAGATGAAAATATGTTATAAAAATCTTACTAGCCTTTTCTTCAATTTGAATTTTGTTATTGGGAATAATAGACACAAAAGAAAAAAATATGAATACTAATAAATAATATATTTATACAAGAAAAAAAAATGTCAACACCATTTAGCAGTAAGTGATGAAAGTTAACTAGTCACAACACAAAAAAGGGAAATGGTAAGTAAATGTGTTTCAGCAACTACACCAGCCCTAACCCTTGCCCTGAGTGCAGATTGTTACAGCTTTCTTTTTTTAATTCTATGAAAACTAAATCAACTAGTTTCTAACTACTGTCTAGTCTTTCCTCTGGTTCTGTTCTAACACTGAAACAACTGTCATATCAACATACACAGCCTTTGTTATCTCTTCACACCAACACACAGTATCAACTGCTCTAAATTGAACTTTCACACTCCTTATAATTCTCTCTCTTCCTTTCAACTGACCTAAACAAGTAGAATTATTTTATACATACATACACATATTCAACTTCTAAAAACTTTTATTAACCACAAATAGGCTAAGAATGTCTGAATTCCAGACTCTTGAAAAAAAAAATGTGTGATCTTTGTCACGCATCAATAAATTATGATAACATTTGGAGGCCTGGTCAAGTAATAGGCACTTATGAATCTGTTACCATTTTTTAAATGACTTTCATATTACATTCTTCCACCCAGAAGATGGCTAAATCCACCATCTTATAAAATACAGACATTACTTCAAAAAAGAAGATGATTACGTCCTATGCGTGTCACTGTATCAATCCAGTCATCCATGTTAATTAATGACTTAAACTTTGCCAAGTCATTGGTTTTCTTGGCTTTTTACATCAAAGTTATGGTTCTTTCTTGGAGTGACAGAGGACAGGTGCTTTAGCTGTCATTGTGTTTTTTTTACATTAAGCTTGTTCTTTCTTGTGATAGCAGGAGATTTTTTATTTTAATTTGAAGCATTTTCGTATGCTCATTGGTGTTTCATATTGATCTGCATTGGCAGAAGTCATAGTGTCTGGGAAATTCTAGTGAGCAGCGTAAAGATACTAACATTTTTTACTTAAAAGATAGTGGTTTTTCTATAATGAAAAAAATGAGCTTTACCTGCTGAGATTAACAGCAATGGGTTGCTTTGGAATAATCTGATGAGGCAATCCATATTCTGTGTCTCCCTCTCTGGTTACTCTCTGAATGTACTCTCTCTGAGCCTCTATTTGTTTGTCCAAAATGGACTTGACCAGAGAAGCATGTTGTCGCAAAATTGAAAATTCTGTCCGATAGATGTGCACAAAATAATCAGCTTCCAGGTCAAAACGAGGTCGCTGATGAATGATGTTGGTGATGACTTGTGCTAATTTTCTTTTTTCATCTTGATCATAAACATGCTGATAAGCCTCAAAATAACAGTCTAATAACTGAAAATTAAAAAAAAAAAAGCAAGATTAGCATAAAAATTAATTATTCCTAATCTTGTAAAACATAAATAAGTTTAAGAACATTTTACAATGTTAAGGAAAACATGTAAACTTTTTTAAACAATAAAAAGAACAATATGACATAATAGCTTTCAAATTTGCTTTTTAGTTCTTGTATATTTCAATTTCAATTAAAAATGCTTAATGTTTCAATTTTAAGTAAGAACTATAATTTTTAAATTAACCTCTCGCTTGCACTCCTGGAAGGATGCTTCATTGGTCCAAGCATCAAAGATCACTCCGTATCTGTCAACATCTTTATGAGCGTAACTTGGAATGTCAAAATCTCCAGCCTGTTGCTGAAAGTCGACAGAAAAATTTTAACTGCAGAAGGACCAGGTCATCATTCTTCATCTTTGTATCACTACAGCATGACTTGATGTCATCATAATTTATATTTACCTGACAACTAGAAAGTATGGGGAATACATGCATGAACTTACAGAATGAGTTCTGGACAATTTTGTAGCTCTGCGCAAGTCTTGATCTTTTTCAATGTAATAGCTGGCAACCATTTTTAGTTCTTTTTCTAATTTACTAAATGATAAAGAGAAATGTTTCACAGTCAAAATCAGCAAGAAGGGCACTAACTTTCCAGTATTAAAATAAATAAAATAGAAAATTAAGATAATTTTGTGTTAATAAATTAGATAAAAAGCAAAGATATAATCATTGATTTTAACAGGGTACATAAAGAAAATTCTATAAAGTTTTGAGATTTAGGGTAATTAATTTCCATTGACGGTATCAAACAAAGTAATTAATTACCAGTAAATAATTTAATAATTGTTAATTTTTTTTTTATTGATTCATGTCTTGTCAATGCCAATAAATAATTGTGTAAAGTTTCAACTTGATAGGAGAATGGGTGTGTGAGAAATAACGTATACAAGCTTTTAACCAGACAGACAGACAGATAGAGTGAGTTGATAGAAGCTTTGTAATGACACAGGGTGTTCTATATGTTAATTAGCACTGACCTAAAATCTTCCAGAGCCTTGTCATACATGATATAATGACCTTTCTGATCAAGGACAAGAACTCGTCCATCTTCCAAAGAGTAGAAGTCATCATGATTTTCTACCTCAGAGAACTCAATAAACTCAGACTCACTCATTCTAAAACAAAAAAGAGAAAATAACCAAAGCTTTCTCATTTTGTGAAGCTTATTGGACCATCAAGCTAGACAATATTGTATCAATTAATGAAAAATAGCTTTCTAGGTGTAGTGCACATTCACATGTGTTTAATGTAAAAAATAAAATACATACCAACTGAAATGAAATGTTTTTTTTTTAATGTTAAGAGACTAATAATTCTCATAGTAGATTCCAATAATTTACCGAGATCAATATTTCAACTGGCTTTGATGGCATCATATTAAACTCTTGCTTAATTGAAATAGTTAAGTCTCATGAAAGTTTTCCCTAAATTTTATTTTCACAAATTTTACTTATAACAATTTCTCCCAAAAGTCTTACTTAAATAAAAATATGTCTGACAAAAAGTCTTACTTGAAGTCTACTGGAGTGTTATAAAGGTATGTATGAGATCCAAGAACTCTGCCTCCACCACGACTTCCATTCAGCTCAGTGCCATATTTATGATTGGGAAAGCTAACAGGAATAAAAAATAAAAAGATAACATTCACCGCATTTCAGAACGTTGTCATGTTATAATGACTTTGTTTTGAGTGTAATTATAAAATGAAGAGACAAAAGGTGACAACTAATTACATGTTCTGTTTCAGTTGTCCATCATCTGAGATCAAGCCCATGTCATTGATAGTCAGAGTCCTCTCTATAGAGCGAAAATAATTTAGCACTGACAAACACTGAGGAGATTAACAATATGAAGGGGATAAATATAGCTCCTGCACTAGAACCACATGCATTTTATACAAAAAATCCTTTAAAAACAAAAACAAAGCTTATTAAAGGGAAATAGCTATGCACTTACAACTATATCTCTTAATAATGTAAAAGTTATTTCTCTTGTTCAATATGATATAAAATAATAACGTGCTCAACTATCTAAGGGTACTAAATCTTATATATTTAGCAGTATCTGTGAATACTGAAGGATTAATTTCCCTTGTTGGCATCAAACAAAAAATTATTATTTACCAGTAATTAATTGATTAATTGGTTAATTTTTTTTATTGATTCATTTCTTGTCTATCCTAATGAATAATTATGCAAAGTTTAAACTTGATCCGAGAATGGGTGTAGAAGAAATAATGTGTAAAAACAGACAGACAGACAGAGTGAGTGAGTTGATATATGCTTTGTAAAAATGAAACTTTTTCTTAGCAAAATATGAGCTTGCTATATTGCTTTTTTTTAATGCTTAAAAATTTAAAGCAATTATTTTCAATAATTAATTGCTCAAATTTTACTTATTAATATTTCATAAGTTGAAAAACTAATGTGTAAAATTGTTTTTGTGAAACAAAAGTTTAAAACTGTTAAATTTAAAAAAAAACAAGAGAGCTAACTGTTTGTTGCAGGTCTCTGACAAGAAGATGTCTCAAGTGGAGAAAAGACAGAAATGAGCCTTGAATTGTAGACAAGTCTGAATCATCCTGCTCACCATCATCTAGACCTGATGAAAATTGTTATTACAAATGTTACATTCTTAAATGCAGAATATTAAACATTGTTTATTATACCAGATAAATAAGAAACCGGGTGAAACCAAAATTTTAAAAAATATTAAAAGGACTAAAAGGGCTGGCAAAGACCTTTCTTCAGGTAATAGTAACAGGAAAAAGAAGAAGAGGAAGACAGAGAAATCAATGGGAAGACAACAATGAACAATGGGCAGGCCTGTTATGGAAACATTTTTTTTACAATGCAAAAGACAGAGGAATGGAGAAAGACAGTGAATCAATCCTTGCAGTGCCACAACAGCTCAACAGACTAAGGGATAAGGTAAAGGTAAATGGAATTATATTTATAAATCCTTTGAACTGGAGCTTGTCACTAATCGGTCAGGAAAATTCAACTTGTAAATAAAACCAAATTAATTGCCATAAAAGATTGTATTTTTCACAATTGGAAAACTTGTATATGTTAATGACATTCTCCTATTTCTGTATAAATTAACACGCGAGCAAAGCTACTCTGCCTCATCGTGGCGCTTGTATGGAAACGACCTTTAGAGGAAGTGGTTAGGCTAAATGGGTAGCAACATAAGACTCCCGTGGGGATGCCCACATGTAGACGAGAGTCAGCCTATTGCATGGCGCGGAGTTGTAAAAGAGTCCCCACAAACCTGTAACAAATCCATGTGCCGTTCCTCAAGGGACCGTTGCATAAATGGCGAGTCCCCCACGGTTAGCATGGTATAACGAAGGAAAATGGCAGAGGCTCCCGGTGCCCTCGGCCTTCGGCCATGTTCAGCCAAGTATGCCTTCGGGGATAAGGCATTGGAAACAGCAATGCTTTACATAGGCATTGACTCGGGTCTCTCTCAAACAGAACTGTGTTCACACAGGTTGTTTTTTATTACTGTTTGGCATCCAAACAGGTTTTTTTTCAAACTTAGAGCTCGAAGAGCCTTCGGCTCAGCTTTTGGACGATCAACAAGGTTATAAATTAATGATTATGCCAATGAAGAACTTTACCTAGCATTTGAACTGTGCTAGAATAGTCATAACTGTTTCTGTGTTTGGATGCACTAGAACTACGCCTGGCTGACAGATTGATGTTCTCCACATCTTTCTCATCAAAGTCAGGCATACCAGAGCCAGAAGCAGATTCTGTACTATAAACCAGAGAAAATATGAATTACTATCACTCAATCTTGAAAAATTTCAAATATCAACAGACAAAAAGAATATAACTATCAAGTAGTTTAGTATAACAAAAAGGACTGTGAGCATGACTTTCAAAGTTATCTCATTTTTTAAAATAGAATATATATACTTAATTACATATTGAGAGCATAGAACCATCACAGAAGCAACATATTGTTAGTGACAGAAACTTGACTGATTCCCATATGTATTAAATGTTTATAATCAATGATTCAATGTTTTTGATTTGGTCAATCTTAGTTTAACTTTGTAGTATGAGTAGTGTGCATCAGGAAACAAAGGAAGAGCTATGTACAAAGAAATGACCAGGCCAAACAAACTGGACAGTATGAACTTCTTCCCCTGCAAAGAGCACCAACAGGGCATACACCTTTAAATTACCACCTTAACAAAAAATACCACACACAGTTACTCCTCTGTAGATACTGCACCCAGCTTTATGAAACTGTAAACCATATCCTCTTTGAATCCTCTTTCTTAATCCACCTTTGGCAGACCCTACTGCAACTACAGCCCAACATAACCAACACTCTGTATGACTGTGCTGAACAACTGAAGAAAACAGCACACTATTTATCCTTAGCACAGTCTTCAAAAGAGCTTACAAGCTTAGCAGCAAAAAGTTTGCTAGAAAAAGAAGTATGTCTACCATCTTCAAACTCAAATTTATGTAAAGTAATTCACCAGCACAAATATACTATTCCTAGAACAGGTTAAACTTCTAGCAACCAGCAAATAAACACACCACAGTGGCATATGGCAAATTAATAGTTTGAAATAGTTTAGAATCTGTATAAATGTATTCTCTGTTTAAGCTTACGTTGTAAATAAGTCAGGACTGGAATAAATTTTCCTCCACAAACTTGCAGTGTTACGAGATGATTGATGTGTTGGTGTTCCAGAGAGTGGGACTTTCAGCAGTGCAGCATGTTTCTTCAGTGCATCTTGGACTTTCTGAAATCAAGTGAAAGAAAAAGTTTTGTCTTTATATTTGAAAATTTGTTTTATAACAATGAATTCTACAATATAATAATGCCAATTACAATTTAATAATAGCAGATTTATTGGTATGTACCCAAGTATCCAAAACAGCAACACACAATTTTTTTGTTTTTGTTTTTAGTGTGCAATTATCCACTGAATTAACACATTATATTGTAAATATAATTTTAATTTAATTTGAACAACTCTACATCACTGTACATGACAAATGTATGTGGCGGCAGTAATCAGGCTGGACTGTCGTTTAAACACCTCAATTTTCCTGGGTTTATACCCAGCCTGTTGTCATCTCCCATCATCCTACAGAAGGTTTGGACTAGAATGTAGATTATCTTCACATTCGAAACATAGAAAAAATTTAACAAACATTTCTACTTCATTCCTTTAGCTAATCTCAATGACATAGCACTTAACTGCCTTTGTAAATATTTTGTGACATGTTACCTCAACACTCTTGGCATGTATAAAGTGCGTTGTGACTTCCAGCAGCTCATCAACATATTTTCTCAGATGAAGAGTGGACCACATCTTCTCTTGTTGAAGATCTTTTTCCGGAATTAGATTTATAAACTCACACCAGGTGGCTTCTTTTTTTAAGGTGTTTGCTGCACTCATAGGATCAGAGTTCTCAGAACTTGTCTATACAAAACAGTTTGAATAAAATTTGCAATTTGTTAAAATATAAAATAAATAGCAGAAACAAAAAGAAACATAGGAAACTGAAGACTAAACCATGGTCAATATCTAATTTAAAAAATTTGAATGTAAAATAACTAAATTTTATTTTTTTTAAACTGCAAATGTAAATATTATTTTAGAAAGAAAAAACTTCAGTAATGCAAAGCACACAAAATAAATGGATGTCATCTTTGAGTGCAAATAAGATACTTGTTGTTTTTGTGTTTCTCACTGCCATTATGAAATTGGAATGAACTAGAGTAGTTTATTTATTCCGGACATTATATGAATCCGTACCACTCGCTGTTTTTATGGTCATTACATCTTTTTTTGATATTTAATATGAAACTAGCGTGCTGCATAATGTGTGTGTCCATTTTCCAATGATTCTGACCTGATTTCCTTCCATTTAGCTGTTTTATGTATTTTAAGTCAGGTTGTTAATTTTTCCTATGTTACCAGGATGACGTTACCTCTTCCTAGGGTTAAGACAATATTTTTGGTTGGCTAAGTCTATACTAATGAGCCTGGCAATATTTATTCTGTTTTTGGAGCTGATTTATTTGATTCATAAGCCAAGTTGTTTGATTCCATACAAAAATAGTTTTTTTTTTTTATTAAATTATGATTTTCTTATCAAAATTTATTTCAAACAGCCTGTTTGGACATCAATGTTAATGATCTAATATTATATTTGTTAGTTTGTTGTTGTTTTTTTAAAGAGAATAAATGGGCAAATGTTTGGAGTGAGCTTGACACATTGAATGAAGTTAAATGTCTTGATCTAGACCTACTAAATAGATCTAGATTTATATAGAGAGAGGATTCAGCTATTTAGGCAAGAATGGCCATCCTAGCCTGTAATATACTACAAAAGATAATCTGCATTAGAAATGTATTAAATGAATAAACAAAAAACATAAACATTCAACACACATCTAATCATGCAAACATAAAATACGTCTGTGTAGAAGTCACTATCCCAGTGACCTAATTTTGGTAGAATAAGTGTGTTCATATTTTCATTTTTTGTGTTCGTATTTATGCATAATTTGAAAACAACTTAATGATTTCATGTGAATGGCTATGCCTGGGGATCTTAAAATTTAGTTAATATCGATATAGAATTAAAATCTGAGTTTATTGATGCCAAAATTTAGAGACTGTTTGTGTTTGAAATAAATTTTGGTGTTTAGAATAAAAAAATGTGTGACAAATTTGTTTGAATTAATTGAAAACACATTGCCTCTTTGACCTTAAATATAATAACAAATATAGGTTAGGGGTACAAATATAAGTAGTCATCCTTACTCTCCATAAACTAAAAAAGATTTTGATACTTTATTTTCTTTTCTATGTCAAACCATTATCAAATAATGCGCTGTCAAAGTCAAACTTTGATTTTTTGGCCTATAGGTGTTTGAATAGCATAAACTACTCTAGTTAGAAATAGAGTAATTAAGTCCTTTAACTTTTTTTTAGCAGGCTATTAAAAAAAAACAACACAAAGCTTTTTCTTAGTCTGGACAAAGTCCTTAGTACTTTGAACTAAAGCTAAAATTTATGTACCACTTCATTTCAGTATAACTACAACAATATCTACCTCATATAAGTCATACATCTTGAACAACTTGAGTTGCTCCTGCTTCATGAAAACTTGTTTGAATTTTCGATTCACTGCACCAAATAACTCCATCTCATCAGCACTGTTGTGGACATCGTTAAGGTCCTGGACAAAGTGTGATAAACAATAATTAGTAAGAAATTTGAAGACATTTTTAAGGAGGAGATTAAAGACTGATGAGTGATAGTGTAATAAGTAAGAAATTCTGAGACATTGGTGGTGATAGATAGTGATAGCCAGTAGATAGTGGTGAAAAATAAATTTAACAATGTCACAATATAGTGCTGTATTTATCAGCATATGATTGAAAATGTGCTTCAGATTATAAAAAGTGAAACAAAAAAAAATTAATTTGTAGTAAGAACTTTGTGCAATAAAAAGTGATGCAACATGAACTCTAACTTGTACTCACTAAATCCTTGCCATTCCCACAGAAGGCTAAAAAAATTTATTTGGCATGAGTAAAAATAAACAAAACAACAACAAGGTGTATCAACTATTTTTAGTTTGAAATACAGTGTCGCACTTACAACAGAAATACCATAGACATTCATAAGAAATAAAAGTTGCTGCTTGAAGGACTCAAGCTCCATGCAGTGTACAGGCAAACCAAGAGATCTGTCATCAGAAACCAGAGCTCCTCCTGCAAAAGATAAATGACAGGCAAGATGTGATATTTTGAGAATAGCTTCTGCTGCTGGTGAATGTGGAGACCAAGGGTAGAGTGCTTTACCAACTAGATCAAGAGTCTTGAGTTATAATCCATAAGGAAACTTACATTTTAAAATTTCTACAATATTATATATCAGACACTTTTACCCACATTATAAAGTACCTGATATCTTTTAAGGAATGAAGAATAAAGCCTGTTGGGCAAGTACTGTTCACATAAGGCCTTGATAAATGTTGGTCATATTTTATATCATTAACCTCATGGATCATTAAGTCTTAAAATGGGCTTTTATAAAAAAAAATAAAAATAAATTTTACTAATTCTAAATGATAATATTAAAAAAATAAATATTTTAGAATATTTGAATCAATCTTTTGGCAAAAACTTTTCCAAGATATTATCCATTTATCAAAAAATAGAAGTAGAAATGAATAGGTGCAAGTATACAAAAAAAATAAATTAAAAACCACTTAAGATAACGGAGGGGAAAGAGTTATCCTAGGAATAGAAGGCATATCATTCTAGCCAATGTATAAAGCCATTTCTTTATGTTATCTTCAAAATATAATCTTTCTACCTCAAGGCTATGTTATATTCTAAGTATGCTTAATTTTGTGTTTTTATTTTTCCACTTAAATCTAGGCCAGTCTAGGGTAATTTAATCTAGGGTAAATAAAAAAAAAGTCAAACATTTACAAATAGCCACTATACTATTTTTTTAAGTAGATAAAATAAATATCAGAGGATTGCTAGGTATTATCTTTAATCATGTGAACTGTTTTATGATTAAAATACTACCTGTTGCAGCTATAGCGAAAGCATGGGCAGATGAGGGCAGAGGGCTTGATGTTAAAAGTGTCATGTTGTTGTTGCTGGTGGAACTTGGTGATGGATCAAGAGACACAATGCTGTGCCCAGATATGACAGACATGGGCCTGGAACTGGTGGATAAAATGTTGGCAAACATGTCGTCCTGGTACCTGGAGGCCATTTTAGATCCAGGCATTGACTCATCCTGATTTTGAAAAACATTAATAAAATGTCAATGAAGATTTTGAGATTCATCACTCCTACTTATGATTTATATTAATGCATACATGTCAAACACCTGTTGTTGTTTTTTAAAGTGGCTTTTAAACTCTAGGCAGAAGTACTCATAGCTTCTGGTCATCTTTGTGGTTGATTTGACCCTCTAAGTAGTAATAATAAAATAGCAAGATGCAAGGCTTGGAAGTGTAAGCTAGTAACATATTATCTGCTAACATAAATATTTATTCCCTTATGATTGACATTTATATACAGAACAATGTTAGTCTTCAGTATGTATATTCAATAGGTTCATTTGACAAAAGTGATATCTTATTGCTATGATAGTAAAACTGTCTCAGTAGAGTTTCAATCTACAATTGATAGAAACTTGATTTACAAATGGGTATATGTAAAAAAAAAGAATAATCTTATCTCTTGGAAAAACATTAATTTGTTCATGTGTTTTATATACTTAAAAGAGTTGAAAATAATCTACATCCTAGCCCAAATCTTCCAAGGACAACAGGAGATAGTAACAGGTAAACAATAAACCTGGGTTATCGAAGCAAACCAACAACAGTGCAGGGCACAAACTGCACAACAAAGCAGCTCGCCTGGTCTGTAATTTTTTAATTATGATATAATGCTTACTTTTTTTTTTTGAAGGAACACCTGTAATTGATAATTTCTAAATCTTATATCTATTTTAGATGAGACCAATTTTAAACCACCCGTGACACTCAGTAGTTTTTTTGTCAGATTTATCAGTGATTAGACATTTAGATGAGACCAATTGAAACCACCTGTGACATAGAGTAGTTTTTGTCAGATTTATCAGTGATTAAACATTTACTAAGTACCATGAGATTCAAAATGAATTCCTCTTGACCCCCATAGGATCTGATGGAATTTTTGCAGTATACTGCAACTTACTGACTTTAAATCTTTCTGCAAATGATCTAAAATTGAAGCCACATATTTACAAATAGCTTAAGTTAGAGAAACAGCTTACATTTTCTGTGGTTCTTGAATCAGAAGGAGCTAGCTCTTCCTTGTGAATTACTGGCAACCATTGTAAAACCTGGAACAGTAAAAAAAACAATGATGGCATGTCTAGCACTTTTGTATAAAAGAACTTCAAATGATGGTTTCAAGCTATAGCTCATACCAAAGACTTTTGGCCCAATTTAGCCAAGCAATTTATCTTCCAATTTAGCCAAGCAATTTATCGCCCAATTTAGCCAAGCAAAGTTATCAAATAGACAACCAGGTCTCAATGACTGTGATCTTAATATTTTACTTTTCTGAACAAATCATTCTCACATACCTTAAGATATTGGTTGAATTTTTTTATAGAGTGCAGGTGACACACTAGCCAACGCAGGTAAATGATCAGGTCTTCCATGTTTAATGAAGTAATGCCCGACTCTGGACGGTCCAGCATCAATGCTTCCCTTGCAGGTGCAAGCCTTTGAGCTCTTTGTACACAGTCTTTATACTCTTTGAGCAGTTGTCTGATTAAAATAGATAAAGTCTAGTAAGTGTAGAAAGTAAATGTATCCCTTTTTATGTGGGATAGATGATATAAAGGTAGATCATCTTTTTCTGTGGCCCAAGGTTACCAAGGATGTTATGTGGCCAGAATAGACCTACCCCTTTTTCCCAACTAATTTCAACCATTAGAGTTATATGGACTCAGGAGTACCCTAAAAATCCCTGAAATTCAAAATATCAGTCTTCACTGACATTGGAACCTGAGACTCAAATGCTTTACCACTCAGCCATAACAACCCTTAATGTCTATAAGTACTCCAATATATTGACTTTGCAATAGATGTTTCAAACATGTTTTAACTAAATAATTTAAATAAAATACATGACCACCTAATACTCCTTTGAATGTTTTAAATGTTTTCATAAAAAAAGAAACTAGAACTCTGCCTAACAAAAAAGAAAATTATATATCTGTATAATACATAAAAAAAAATAAAAAGCATAAAGCATAAAGAATATAACATAGATTACATGTAATAAAATTTTTTATAACATATAAAGCAAATAAAATAGTCCCATTAGTAAGACTAATTAAGTTGTAGGATAAATAACATTCTTATAAACTAAACTTACGTTAGTCGCTGACTATAAAATGGGTAAAGGCTCTCAATGGTATTTGTGTGTTCACAGAATCTTTTCCAGCGAAGCATTAAGAGATACCTTAGATGTATCAAATGTTGTGTGCGCTCAGTGAAGTACTATCACATGGAAGATGAAGAAACAAGTGAACCATGAAACATTCAACACAAACAAAGGAACCAAGAAACATTCTACATAAGTTAGAAAAGTAAGAAAATAATCTATAAAATTCCTTATATTCTGAGAAATATTATTACATCATGACAGTTTTTCCCAAACTTTTTCCATAATTGAGCACTTAGCACATTCTGATTATTTAGTGGAACACTTTTCTTTTTTTTTAAGAGAGATTAATTCACGAGGTAGCCTACCAGTTAATTTTTCCAGTAATTCGTGGAACACCAATCCAGGCCTCATGCGACACTAGGGTTCTACGGAACACAGTTTGAGAAACACTGCACTATGAAATAAAAATAATTCACAATAAAAGAGCTACCTGGTGTGCCAACAATGGGAGACTACTGGTCGTGTATTCCTTGGTCAGAGCTAGCTCCATCTCTACCCTCATTTCTTCAGCTTGTAATCTAACAGGCTGTGCTTCACTTACCTAAAATGGAGATTCATTTATTCTTATTTATATTGTATAAATAGAGAATTATTACTCTTAGTTATTCTCTATAAATACAGAATCATTTTCAATTACTTATAATTTATAAATAGAGAATCATGTATCCTTAGTTATATTATATTAATAGAGAATTATTTATTGTTAATTATAATTTGTGAAATGGAGAATCATTTATTCTTAGGCAAGTGCATTGCTATATTTATGTTTTGTTTATTTTTGTTTATTTTGCAGAAGAAGTCTTGTGATAGGGCAGGCACCTCTAGAATTCGATGAATAACACTTTTTCTTTCTTGTTTAAAATGTTCTTTACCCTCAGGTATTGGCACTGAACTGAAAATCAATATAAAATACAATGCATATAAAATTAGAAAAAATATATATATTGTTGAACAGTAGACATTATTTTAAATTAAGTAAATGACTATCTTTCAAATTAAAAATACAAAGGCTAAGCAAGTAAAAGAAAAGATTTTTTTTTAAATGTTGATGTTGATGAAGAGTAATTGGGGTTGGTTTCTAAAATTACTTCTGACTAGCACCATTAGTTTACTGTGTGTATTACCTAAACTGTTTCAGGTTCCACTTCATACAAAAGCTATTAGCAACTTGCAAAAGAGATCAAACTACTGACCTTGTAGTTTTGGGAGGCAAATCAACTTCCTCCAACTCTGTACGAAGTTCCAGGAGCTCTTTGGCAAGCTCTTTTTCCATGTCTCTAACTTTCTCACTGACTCCTACTTGATAGACATCTGTCAGCCGTAGCGTTTCCATTGACATCATTGACATTGTTGCTTTGATAGATTTACTAATTTTTTTTTTTAATGTTGTCTATATTGTATATTAACAAAGATTCCTAATCACACAGAATAAAAAAAAAAAATTAAATAACCAAGCAAAGGGTTCTATTTTTGTAGACCAGTATGGTAAGTTAATTTTTTAGTTCATAGATACTGATATACTATTTAAAAAAGGAATCTTATAACTAAAATCTTTTGCAGCTTGGTAATAAAATTAGAAAAGTACTTGGCTTTTGAGCTGAGGGGTCACAAGTTCAAATCTTGGTGAAGACTGGGAAAATGAATTTCAGGACTGTTTGGATGTCTCTGAGTATGGTCAACCCTCATGGGCATGGGTACCTGACATTAATTGGGAACAGCAAAGGATATTGGGTGTACCGGAAATTTATCATTGTACTAGCCAAATGACACCCTAGCTAATCTTCAGCTACAGAAACAAATGAACTATAGGCTACGTGGGCAACAGGGTCTATAACTTTAAATCTATTATAATAATTTAAATAATTTCCAGGGAATTTTAGAATTAGCAGATTTCACAGCTAAGGTTCTACAAAAACCAAAGTTGAGAACTTCCAAATCCAAAATTTATTTTATTAGGTCAAGAATGAGACATTAAAAAAAAATTAAACTAGACTAATAGCGATCTAGATATATCTATAGTATATATATAATATAGATCTAGATTTTATCTATAATTTGATGAAAACAAAATTAAATGACACTTTGACTTTGACAGACATCATCTTTGAATAAGTAAAATGCACAGATCTATATTCTATAATCTATTTATGATTATAATTGACTTTCAGAAATCATAAAACTATGCTACTTTTTACAAGATCTAACTTAGGAATAGAATGTTACATTTAACTATGTTGACCTAATCCTAGTATCATCATCATAGCATCATAGTGAATGATAGTATAATAACTTAGTATGCTAAACATAAATTAAGTTTTAAAAAAAGAAATTTAAATAGATCTAAAATATATACTCACTATCAAAAATAACTATAATAGATGTACATTAATAATTATAATGATTTACTAATAATATTATTAAATATAAATATATATTTATATCTATTCTAATTCTTAGACTGTTCAGTATATAATATATATATATTATATATATATATATGGAATAATATAGATCTACTCAATCATGATCTAGGTCTAGTTTAAAGTTATAGTATTCTATTATAGTAAAAATTATACTACTATTTCTAGTTGTCTAACTTCTATTATTAGTAATTTTTAAAATTTAAATTTAGTTCTAGTCTAGATTAGAATTCAAACAATAAAATTGTCTTGAGTTGAGACTCGAGTAATAACAAATGATTATGATATGATATACGCAATAATGTTTTATACTGTGTCGTGTTATTTTATATAATAATACACAAGTGACCTTTTACACATTCACATAGACTCTACATAGACGATAGACCTTTATAGACATCTAGATTTAGATTTACTATTTTAAGTCTCCATCAATCGGGAACAATCAGTAAGCGTAATGATCTATAGAATCTAGATTAGATCTATATTCTATATCTTTAGATTTACTGATCTAGATCTAGATCATTTATTGTTTAGAGTTAAATTTTCTGTAATATTTTCATTTTCTCCCGGTGTGTTGAATAGTCTCCCCTTGTCGCACGGCAACAAAGTATTATTTAGTCTTCTGTTAAAAGAGCTACAAAGATAAATGTCACTGATATAAATTTATATTAATGAGGGCCGGGGGGTGGGGGGAAGAGCTATTTCTAGAAAGACCTTTTTAAAAATAAATTAGTTAAACATAATGGTAATAAAAAAAATTATTTACATAATAGTAAAAAAAAAAAAGGGTTTTATTTCCATGCATATATTGATACAACTCGCAACTTATATGCACCATACACTTTGGCTTTGGGTTACAAGACACCAGCTGTATTTCGCATGAAAAAAAAAAAAAAAAAAGACTTATGAAAGGCCTAAGGATTGCATAGTCTTACAAGGAGGACAAAAAAGAAGAGAGAGAGAGAGAGAGAGAGAGATACATATAATATATTAAACTTTAAAACTATTATTACAATTACGTCAGTCAGTAAATCAAAGGCTGCAAAACAACGAAATTAATTAACCTATCATAGTAATAAGACAAAACTAAGCCTTTGCAGTATTTTACTAATTTGCTCAAACATACAGGCATGGAACAACATTATCTTTGGATTTTACTTTATGAGAAGAATGCCTCTCACTGCATCATTGGGAAGGTCTATTTCTCTATTTTGTTTATTGTGTACCGACCAGCTAAAATGCTTTTTCAAAAGAATAATTCAGAAATTGTGAATAACTCTGGGTTTTATTAGAACAGCTTTGCTTCTAACTTAGATCGAACCGTAGGCATACAGTCAAATGATTAGCTAGATCTAAATCAACACTCACACCCCCCCCCCCCCCCAAAAAAAAAAAAAAAAAAAAAATAGTTATGAAAAGTTTGAAATAGTTAATTTTTTTTTTTAGTTTAGTTTAACTATATTTTGAAATTCATGACAAACTTTTGACTGCTTTATTTTAGTTAAAACCTAGTTTTAGTTTAACTTTTTAAATTTAGTTTAGTTCCCATCACTACTTATAAGAACACCTCTGTTTACGAAGGAGGTTGTCAAGTCCTTTTTCTGCTTTGCTAAACAATCAGGCTGCAGAAGGCATAATGATTAAACAACTGTATATGTTTCAAATCAATACCTCAAACCTTTAATTACTGCAATAAATAATTTATGAATGAATTAAACAACATAGTAAAAGCCTAACATTTTCTGTTAATGCCTGCTGAATAGGGATGTGGCCTCACAATATTATCTTCTTATCTTATATAATACAGACGTTACTTCAAAAAAGAAGATGTTTACGTCCTATGTGTCATGCATTTAGTCATGCATATTAAGCAATGACTTAAATTCTGCCAAGTCACTGGTTTTCCTGGCTAGCTCAGGCAACCCATTCCATGCTCTAATAGCACTAGGGAAGAAGGAGTATTTGTACAAATTTGTCCTAGCATATGGGACGAGGAATGTGCCTTTATTTTTGTGCCTTTCAGAGTATTTTATTAAATTTTGTTTTTGTATTTGAAGATTATGGTTCAGTGTTTTATGTATAATTGCTACTTTACTTTTGAGTCTTCTGCCCTGAAGGTTTTCTAAATTTAGTGATTTTACTATAGGTGTTAATCTAGTCAAATGTGAATATTCATTTGTTATGAATCTCACTGCTCTATTTTGTATCTGTTCCAGTTTCTTAATGTTTTCTTGAGTTGAGGGGTCCCAAACGGAGGATGCATATTCTATTATTGGCCTAACCAAGGTTAAATAACATTTTAGTTTTATGTTCTTATTTGATTTATAGAAATTTCTTTTAATAAATCCTAATGCTTTGTTTGATTTTTTTTTTATAGTTTCATCAATATGTGGATTCCATGACAGTTTTTTTTATTTATTATAACACCTAGGTATTTTGCGTTTTTAGTCTGTGTTACTGGTTTGCCATGAATAAGATAAGTGGAATTAATTTGTTTTAGTTTTTTTGTTACTCTTAACAACTGACATTTTTCTGGGTGGAAAGACATGCTCCAATTTTATTCCCATTTCTGTAATTCATCTAATTCTCTTTGTAAAATATCTGTGTCTTGTGTTGTTTTTATTGTTCTATTATATTATGCAATTGTCTGCAAATAATCTGACTTTTGTTCCTGAAGTAATGCAATTTGGTAAATCATTTATGTAAATTAAAAATAGTAGTGGACCCAAGACTGTTCCTTGAGGTACACCTGAGTTTACTGTTATCGGTGTTGATTTAGAGCCATTTATTATTACAGTTTGTTCTCTCCCTATCAGAAAATCTTTAATCCACTGATGCAGTGGACCATTAATGCCAAAATATTTTAATTTTTTAAGCAAACTATGGTGGTGAACTTTGTCAAAAGCCTTAGAAAAATCTAGTAAGATAGCATCTATTTGTTCACTATTATCTAAACCTTTAGAAAAATCATCATTTAGTCCTATTAGTTGTGTTTCACATGATCTATATTTCCTAAAGCCATGTTGGTATGGTGTAAGGACATTTTGTTTGTCTAAGTGGTTTATGATGCTGCTACATATTATGTGTTCTAGGATTTTACATGTGATGCTGGTAAGTGATACTGGTCTGTAGTTTCCTGGGTCAGATTTTTCTCCTTTTTTAAATAGGGGGGTGACATTAGCTTCTTTCCAGTCCTTTGGTACTCTGCCCTGGTTAAGTGAAGCCTGAAAGAGTATTTTGAACACTGGGGCTAGCTCATTGCTTAGTTCTTTGAGTAATCTTGCTGGAATACCATCAGGTCCAGACGCTTTATTTGGTTTGGTGTTGGCTAATAGTTTTTGAATTCCATTTTCTTGTACTACTATAACTTCTATATTGTCTACTTGGTTCAAATTCAGTAATATGTCTTTGTCTCCTGGGGCTGAGAATGCTGATGCAAAGTATTTGTTCAGGATCTTTGCTTTAGTTTCATTATCATTATGTATTATGTTATGTTCATCTTTTAATGGCGCTATGCCTGTTGTTTCCATTTTCTTAGACTTAATGTATGACCATAGGTTTTTGTTGTTATCTTTAGATATTACATTGTTTATGTATTCACTCTGCAGCTGTCTGCTTATTTTTTGGGTTAAGTGTTTAATTTTTATATTTTATATATAAAATGAAGGATAATTCCTCCTTTTGCCTTAATTTTGGTAACATTTGCCCAGTTCACAATATAAAAAATTCAAAGCAGGTTTTAGGCTTTTACTTTAACTAATGGTTTCACTTGTTTTTCATATCATTTAAAATTTCAGCAATAAAATATTGATAAATACAAGATACAACATGTAAGTTTCAGTACTTTAGAAAGCACCAAATAAATCAATTCCAACCAAATCCGTTACTTTATTTATTTTAGTAATTTTGCTACTTCAAAAGCCTTAGGCATATGGTAAGCTAGTTACAGAGTTGGCATAAACTGGAGCTATTAGGGCTTTTTGTTTCCTGTGCATTTAAAAAAAAAATTAAAACCTTATTCTCCTCTTCTGTCAGATGCAAGTTCCCACCAGTCTTTCTTTGCCATAGTTGAATCTGCCATAAAAAAAAAAAAAAGATTAAATCTATTTATGAATGGCTTGTTCCTATATTTTGTGGAAAATTTACATCCTTATCAAGGTCACTTATTAGTATTCATCATTTGTGAAAGCCTTTCTGGATGGCTTTCTTACAAGTTTTGTAACACCTTTGCTTTTTCATAAAAGTAGGAGCCTCTTACTGTAAGAAATGCTAATTATATTATAAGCAAAATCTATTCTACATTGTTCTCATTTTCTAGACCTAGATTTATGTTGTATAACTAGAAAGCAGAAAGGAGTTAAAGAGTAAAAACAATATAATATAATAAAATTTCTCTATGCTCTTACACTTGTTCTTTGGCTTAACACAATGTAGGCCTTATCAAGAAAACTATAGATGCTCATCACAACAAGTTATTTAAAATATTATTTATTTTGCTTGACTGGCATGAAAAAAAAACAGCTAAAAACTAAAACTATAAAGTCTCCAAAAAATATGAAAAAGGGCCTTGGGTGGGGGGGGGGGGGGACAAGCAACTTGGATAATCACATTTTGGAAATTTTACTTTTGTAACAAATAATTTTATGTTTGTCTAAGTGGTTTATGATGTTGCTACATATTATGTGCCAAATTAACATGTTTAACTTGATCAAAACAACTTTCCAGCGACTGGCTAGATTTTAATTTTCTTCTTCTCATGATCTCTTCTCCAGTCTCTCCATATTGCAAGGATGCTGTCACTGTATCATTGGGAGAGAAATATTAAGTACACCTGGGCGTTTTCTACTAAAGAAAGTTAAATTTAATCACCATAAATCATTGATGCCCAAAATACGGACCGTGGGCCAGATTCGGTCCGCAACATGGTTCCATCCGGCCCGCCAAAACCTAGGCAAAAAGTGTAATGTTGATGTTTTAAAAAACAACAACAGTTAAACAACATTTTGAAAAAATATGTGAATATTTACCAAAAAGAGACAAAAAAAAAAGAGTCTGGTAATTCTAGCTACATTCTTGCTCAAATTTCAAATAGAGAAATGAAGCTATTTTCTGACGATAAACTTCAAAATGTAAGTGCTAGTTCCTTGGGTATTTCAGAAAAATAGTTTCAGGTTAATTTCATTTTTTTTGTATCTTTTCAGTCATATGGCCCACGACGCGAGTGTCGGAAATTAAAATGGCCTGCAGGTCAAATTGGACATCACTGCCATAAATGTTTCAAGGGGGAAAAAAGTGAAAAAGAAAAGGAAATAACAATAATAAAATACAATTGTTAAAATTATGGAATTATTACATGAGGGAATTTTATATGTTATGTTTAACAAAGTGTTGGCTGAAACATTTGTATTTTATCTTCAAAGAATTTTTTACTTGAACTTGAGAATCATTTGTTTAAAAACTTAGAAAACAGTGCTACTGCAGTGATAGTAATTACAACACCATGCATATTGTTTGATGTGTGTGTGAGAGAGGTGAGATGGAAGTCAGTCTTTGTTCCACATCCTACAAGCCTAGGCCATCTGTTAATAACTAATGTTACATACTATGGCTGCCTGGATTGTTATTTAGTGGTCTCAGTGGTCCCAGGTTCAAATCCTGCATGCTGCCATTCCCTATAGGAAGTTTGGGCTAGGATGTAACTATCTTCAAATCTAAAGGAGCATCAGAAACATGTAAAACAATTTAACATTTTTTACTAACACTAAATGCCATGTCTATAATGAGATAATAATAATAAGGCTTGTCTTCGAGTGCTAAGATTAATGAGGAATGTAGTATTTCCTGTGGGTACACAGCCCCCAATGAGATAATAAAGATCAATCAATTGCAGAGTGTTCAAATATCGATTACTGGATCTTTAGGGTTAGGGAAAATATTTATGCCTGAAGAATGTCTTCATTTGTTAAACAGTGATTATTGGTTGGCATCCTGATATTATGGTGTTAGTTACAAATTCAATAGATTCGATTAAACATTTTTCTGAATCAAAGCTGTGTTCATATACATACATGCATCTGGTAAACATCTGAAAGTAATGTTTCATGTTTTCCTTGATATATTAAGTATGATATAGCGTTTTAAACCTTTTGATAGAATTTCATTAAACAATTAAAATATGTTAAGTCGAAATGAAAAAAAAAGTAGATAGATCTATTGATTCATTGTGAATAACATGTTCCAATATTTGGCCACTGTCGTTTATTTTTTTTTTAATTGTCAGTTATTCACAAAGTGATTTTTTTTTACTTGGGTGTCACCCTCCCTAACGGGTGTCACCCGATGTTGTCCGCACCCCCCTAATGACGCCACTGGGCATAACCATTTTGAATGGATCACTTATTGCAAAAAGAACTTTGAAGAAAAAAATCAATGTAGCGTAACTGAATTAAGCAAATCTATAATTTCTGTAAGTATTTATTACCTGAATTCCACAGTATCAATATTAAGCTGATTAAAATCAAGTAGATAGGTTAGTAAGAGCACATTCTTATTGCATCAAATTCGAGCTCAAATCAATAACACATGCTAAAGTTTCCCCCTTTTTTTTCCACATTAATAAGTGCAGAAAATATCAGAGATAAGACTTAGAAAAACAACATCAATAAAATAGAGCAATGTTAAATGTTTTGTACAAATTATCACCAATTTAACCCACATTTTAGTGTAAAAAAATAAAAAAATACTATTATAAAAAAAATTAAATACACACATTAGTTAATTATAAATTTGATATATATATATATATCTATATATCTATATATATATATATATGTGTGTGTGTTTAATAAAATATTTTCAACGGATTTTTACTTAATGTTATATTGTTATACTTTTAGAAGAAAAATTTTAGCCAACATGAATTCTGTAAAGTAAAATCTAATAAAAATTGTTTGTAAATGTATTTAAGAATTATAATTACAATAAACTTGTATGAGTTTTTAAAAGGCCAAAAAAATAATGGAAGCACTGAATTTAAAATAAACAATTTACTAAAAAAACTAAACAGAAAAAGTGGGATAAAAAAAAAAGACAAACAACTAGGACAATTCAATTCTTAATTTATTTTGCCATTTGGATATATAAACTTTTGATATATTTTTAAAAATTCATCCAGCCTCTAATTTAGAAATTGTTTTTTGTTTCCTAAATGCAGCAAAACATTGTTTTTTTAAACATTAAAATATGAGAACAATAGTAACTTACAATGTACTGATAGTTATGTCAATACATTTGGTCTCATAAAAGAGATACACATGTGAATTAGGAAGCAGATTTTGGGGAGAATATTTATACACTATTTCAAAGCTTAAAGTAATATGAAATAGATCTGGCATGTTTGAGATCATATTGCATTGGTTAGCATAAAATATTGAAAAAAAAAAAGCCCAGCTAATAAGCATAATAGGGTAAAAGAGCAATTTTAATAAAGAAAACACATTATAAATAAAAAAAAATGAAATCTACAGTGATAGGTCTTAAATATATATAGTGGAGTCCTGATAATCAGGACTTCAGTAATCCAAAAGTCCGCTTAATCCCAAACAAAAATTAGCATATTTTTAGGAATTAAAAAAAACTAAGAAAGAACATTGAATAAGTGTATTATGTAGGCTCTACTAAAAATAACAGTACGTTTCAAAGTTAGACAGTGTAAGGAACAAAACAGAATAATGTTCTATGTGGTTCTAAACTCTCTTGGTTTAGAAAAGTCTGTACATTGTTTTGTTGAAGAGAAGACTTCTCTTTTGAAGCAAAATTATATCACCACCACATATAAAAATAACTTAATTAAGTCAACTAGAATACTGTTTTAATAAAAAAGAAACGCCTGGAAATTCGTGTAAAATAGTTCCAGGAAGGGTATGTTAATATTATTCCGTGATGTGCAATAAATTGCATGGCTGCAACAGTATGATACTGCTGGTATTTTAAAATCTAATACAGTAATCTAGAAAACTACTCTGACTACTTTATAAGAAACATTTGGCTCTCTTGACATGCACTTTATACACAGAATTGATTTCAGAGTGAGGACATAAACTGAGCTTATTACTTCAACCTGTACCAGTTATGTAATCACATATTGTATTTCATAATTATGTTTTTCAGGTCCCAATCATTTCAGGCTAATGGCTATATACATATAAATTTTACAATTTTTAAAAAAATTTTCTTTTAGAAAAAAAAAAGCTGCTACAAATGTCCATTACAATGCTACCCCATTAATAAAACAGATATTGGAATAAAAGCGAATGCTAAAAATTTATATGTGTGCTAAAAGCATAAAATCTTTACAGGAAACATATGTATATGGAATGTGTAATTAAGAAAATAACATGTAAAACCTATGCAATCGTTTTAATTGTCTAGATAGAATAGTATAACTTCACAAAAGTGAAGCACAATTTTTTGATAATAAAAAAAAAGGAAATATACAACACACAAAAAAAAGGTTAAAATGTAAGTTGGAGATGGTTAAGTTGTAAAATGATTTACTTCAACCCTACCCCATAATTTAGTTATCTCCCCCCCCCCCCCCCTTTTCACCCATTTTCAGTTCCAAAAAAAAAAAAAATAATATATGAAATGATAGATTTCATTAGGAATGGTTAGCAGAAATTAGACATTCACTCTAATGCAGGCTTTTACAATTTAGAAATATATAAGCCTACCATTGTAAAGCTTAGAAAAAAAGCTTTCCCTTAACAAATAGGAAATAAAAGTTATCTGTATTATTTGGTTAAATGAGTATCTTAAGTCATTTTTTAAAATGTGCATTAAAATTATATTTTTAAATGTACATTCGTAATGGATTTCTTTTTAGCATCAATTCAAACAACATAGCAAAATAAGTTTTTGTCCAAAATTGTGACCATATTAAAAAAAAACAAAAACAAGACGTAAATACAGTATGTAAGAGTACAGCCTTAAAATTCATGCTTTCAGAATGATACAATTAGAAATATATCTTCTGCTCCTCAATATTAATAATTGGTCAGTTGTTCAGCTGTTTCAATGGTCCCGGATTCATACCTTGCTGGCTGCTGTCCCCTGTTGTCCTGCAGGAGGTTTGGACTAGGACATAAATTATCTTCAACTCTGTAGGAACATCCGAAACATATAAAACATTTTACAAACAAACAAACATCTCAAGAGACAGGTTGTAATTTTTTCTCTTTAAAAAGCAATAATAACAACAAATTTAGATCCCAACATTGATACCCACTGCTGTAACCATTATATAAAGCACCATTCAAAAACATTATAGGAATTACTTTTAATATCACAATATCTTTTCTGTGTAAATTTTGTCAATAATTTAAATAATTTAAATTTGAAGCAAATGACAATATATCATAATGCCCCACTATTTAGACCTGAAAACAGAATGTAGATATAATCTTCAATGTAACCAAGTTAGTAAGCACAATAAATATTGATATTTTTCTTTTACAAAACTGCATTTACTAGCCTGAGAGCCAGTCATCTATTTAATTGATTCAATTGATAAGAATGAAACTATTTCAAAGTGTACATATTTTTCAACACTTTCAGCAGACATCTCATTAGAAACAACTATTATCCCAGAATTTTTTAGGTGATAATTTTCTCTACAGTTCAAAAAAACATCTTATAATCATGTTTGAATATAGTGAAACTTGATTTCATTGATGGTTAAATTCTTGGACTGTAGAGCTCTGATCTAGATCATGAGTCTTGTGTTTCTTCTTGTTTCTGTAATTTTACAATGATTTGCTCAGACTGCTTAGCTCCTTCAATATCACCTACTTGCTGTTGGCAATGTTTGTAATAATGCCAGAATGGTGTCAACTCAGGCATCAGTTCAGTGCCCTGAAAATGTGTAATTAATCAATAAAAATTGTTTATATTAAATTTATATTAAATTCATGAAAATTCTGAGTTAAAAAAACAGAATAGAATTAAAAGAAAAATGCACAGGTATCATGGTTTATTTAAAGCATGCTCATTGGAGAGAGGGGAATTTTTCCCAAACCCTTACCCCAGTAAATCCTAACACTGTGTATAAAGACACACACATATTCTGACTCCACTGGCAGATCCAGGAGCACAGCATCTTATTAGTTCTTCTTATACTTAAAAGTTTATTATGAATTCTAAATTTTCCAAAGCAAGGTCTTTCTTTAAATAATTATGACAAAATCATGCTAGAGAATAGACATTTTAAAATTAAATAAAAACTGTTGCTCTATTTGACAATCATATTTTACAAGTCAGGTTTTGGGTAGAAAAAAAAAAAGGGAAGTGGTAGACTAAAGGCACCAGGTACTGAAAACTCTCCTTTATTTTATATTTACTAATGATTTAACTTGACATATAAGTGCAGTGTGATACGATTGGCAAATACATAGTGGTTAAAAATATCAACTAAGTAGCACATAAAAACCAGATATTGAAATAATTTTACTAACAAACTATTTATTCTGCATAAAAAAATCAGACTTCCTCCTTACTTGAGGGTTGGGGTTCGGAGAATCGGGGAACATAAAAAAAATTGGTTAAAACATAAATATAAAAATAAAGTAAAGTTCCCCTTTCAGACCTTGTGGTCTATAGTAGCTACATATTAGAAAACCACAAAATTTAGAGTGAAACAATAAATTAAGGAATTGTCCACTGTTTTTCCACAATTGAGCATAGAAAATAGGACCTGTAAAAAAATGTTTAAAACATAAATATAAAAATAAAGTAAAGTTCCCCTCCAGACCTTGTGGTCTATAGGGCGGATGATGTAATGGTCATCTGTTTCTGTGGCCTACGATTTATGAAGGTGTCATGTGGCCAGCACAACGACCAACCGCCTTTACTTTTCCCTAACTTATGTCAGGTACCCATTACAGCTGGGTTGACTCAGAGGTGCCCAAAGATCCTGAAATTAAAAATCCCAGTCTTCACCAGGATTCGAACCCAGGACCCCTGGTTTGGAACCAAGCACTTTAACGCTCAGCCACCGTATATATTATTATGATAAGTAAATGACTTTTTTTATACACAACTTGTATGATGTCTTCACAAAAAGTGGAGAGGCTCCTGAATCTGCCAGTAGGGTCAAGTAGTTATACTAAAGAGAAAATTCATTTAAATTGTTGATTTTTCTGTTTATGGGACAAATTCACCTGACACTTGGTAATTTGGTGTAAATGACTAAATGCTTTAGTCTATTTGGTCAAGATTTGTCTGTATATCCCAAATTATTTTCTATTATTTGTATTTTATTTTCTCTTTATATGTTGGTCTTCTATGCTGCGATCATTTGAGAACAGTAGTACTTCTGAGGGAAGAGGAGTGTTTGGCTGCATATAGTTTCTTTACTTTTGGATTAGGAAAAAAAAGCCGTTAAATCACAACTTAGAAATATCTAAAATATCATGTGATTTTCAATATCTTTTCTATTTTTTAAACCTTACATTTATTGAGTGAAATTGCATCAATTATTTTGAATCAATTGTGTAATTATTTTAAATTAATATAATTTAGTAGATTTTCCAATAATACAAAATTAATTAATTAAAACTAATTCATTAATTAATTGGTTAATTAATGTTTTTATATATTCATGTGTTGTCATTGCAATGAACAATAGTGCAAAGTTTCTTGATACAAGAATGGGACATGGGAGAAATAGCATGTAAAAGATTTTGACCAGATAGACAAATGTGTAAAAGATTTTGTTGACCAGATAGACAGATGGAGTGAGTTGATATAATAAGGTAAAACAGATCTATATGAAAATGTTGCTTCCTTGTAATGAAAATCTTGAGGGCTAAATATTGTTTGATAAAAATTGTACAGTAGCTACATATTAGAAAACCACAATACTTAGAGTGAAACAACAAATTAAGGAATTGCCCAATGTTTTTCCAAAATAAGACATGATTAAATATGTTTCTTAGTTTGTAATAGTTATTCTTCAACCCATAATATATATTTTTTTATTTTATTATTCTGATGTAAGAGCTTATAATAGTATTTACCCTCTTATAGTTAAACACCAGAAAAACATGAGACTACTTTATATTGTCTTCTTTATTGGGAGAAAATTTCCCAACTCAAAAATCTACCTTCAAAAGAAACAAGTTCTAATCAATATCTTCTATTCATAATTTCTAAGTATCGAGTGGAATTAAAGCCATCAGACTCAAAGAAGATGGTGGTTTTGTGAACCCTTTTTCTACCTTTTTATAAATAGGAAGTGCATGTGCAGGCCGTCCTTGCTGCAAAAGGAATTCTCCATATTCTTTATAGTTGTCCCAAAGATTTGGTGAAATTGCAATAGCTTTTTGAAAGACAACATCTGCTTTTACATAATCTCGAAGCTGAAACATGAAGATGGTGAAATGCTTTTTAAAATTTAACAAAAACATACAGTGCAGCCTCAATATTAATTAACTTTGAAGTTATTTCATGCAATAATTAAATTAGATTATTTTCAAATGATTAAATGATTTCTAATGACAAAATTGTTATTATTTTTAAAAAGCATAATTTTTAACAATGAAAGAAATTTTATGACACAAGATAGTAAAAAAGGTAATAATTTTAGAAAAAAAAAAGGCTAATACAAAAATAATAACACAATTCTTCTTCTTCTAGCCAGCTTTTGCTGCTGAGCTATAAGCTCATTTGCAGATAGTGCCAAGGAAAAATAGTGTGCTGTTCTCTTTGGTTATATAAAACAAAAAAAAAAGCAAAAATTTAGAGATTACAAAAAGAGTTTTCTGTTATTCTTTGTAAAATAATATTAACCAAAGATTATTGTGCCAGATAAAAAGAAAAAATTACCATGAGAGAAATAATCTGTGTAAGACCCCCCCCCCCCTCCCCCCATCTTGACAGGCTCACTAAAATGATTTATACTTATCTTTATATATCTGCTCTGGATAACATTTAAAAAACTTTCTAAAATATTACTGGTAAAAAGAAACATAAAACTGGTGTTTATATTTAATTTGTAAAAGAATATCCCTTTATCATTATTCTGTTAGAAAATGTATTGATCTAACAGAATATAATTTTATTTAATACTTCTTACAAAAGAGTTGATTTGTTTGCTTTATATGTTTCAGAAGTCTTTTCAGAATTGAAGATTATTAATTATGTCCTAGCTCCATTCTTCTTCCGCGGGATGAGGAGGGATGGCAATGGGCAGTGTTCAAACTCAGCACAATCAAAACAACATTTCAGAGCACATACCACTTGACCAAGCAGCTATCCTGATGTAACAGGCGCATTATTTTGTTGTAATGAGTTTAAGAATTATTTTTTACATACAGCTGATGTAAATACATTCTTACAAAGTTACCTTAGCTAATGATTTTGCCATGTGTATGTAGGCTAAAACAAAATAAGGATCCAGCTTGATGGCTTTCATGAACTGGGGTAAGGCATCCCGATACAAACCCATGTTGAACAGGGCGAGACCAAGCTTATGGTGGGCTTCAGCATTGTCTGCAAGAAAATAGTTGATATAACAAATTTAAAGTTCTGAATGGGTTATAACCTTATTATATTATACCTTATTTTATTATAATAAAATTACATCCTATGATGAGACTGTTAATGCAACACATACGGCCAAAGACAGGATTTCGCAAAAGTGAAAAGTAAAAACTAATGATGATTTTTTTAAAAATACAAGAAAAAAACAACCTAAAAAAATAAGAATAGTGGAATTCAGCTAATTTGAATTTCCATAAATCCAAATTCAACTTAAATCAAATTCATTTCTTAAATTTTTTTTTTGTCTTTATAAAATAATTCGAAGTTTTTATACCATAATTTGGATAATTCAAAGAAAACAAAATTTTCATCCGCTCAAATCAAGCTACATGTTTTGTCACATTTACCAATCCTCTAATACACTGCTACCATGTTCTACTGTATATTAGACAGTATAAATGTATTATTGGTGATAATCATATTTGTTATGGTGCTAAAAATAACCTCACCATATAATCATCACAACACTAATGCTGCAAATAAAATCTTTATTATATGATTGATAATAATTTATTATAAAAATAGAAGCCGGTATCTTTAATGCTCATTCAAAACTGTCAAAATGATTTATCTTATCTTATATATTTCAGACGTTACTTCAAAAAAGAAGATGATTACGTCCTACGAGTCATGCATTTAGTCATGCATATTAATCAATGACTTAAATTCTGCCAAGTCACTGGTTTTCTTAGCTAGCTCAGGCAACCCATTCCATACTCTAATAGCACTAGGGAAGAAGGAGTATTTGTACAAATTTGTCCTAGCATATGGGACGAGGAATGTGCCTTTATCTTTGTGTCTTTCAGAGTATTTTATTAAATTTTGTTTTTGTATTTGAAGATTATGGTTCAGTGTTTTATGTATAATTGCTACTTTACTTTTGAGTCTTCTGTCCTGAAGGTTTTCTAAATTTAGTGATTTTACTATAGGTGTTACTCTAGTCAAATGTGAATATTCATTTGTTATGAATCTCACTGCTCTATTTTGTATCTGTTTCAGTTTCTTAATGTTTTCTTGAGTTGAGGGGTCCCAAACGGAGGATGCATATTCTATTATTGGCCTACATAAGGTTAAATAACATTTTAGTTTTATGTTCTTATTTGATTTATAGAAATTTCTTTTAATAAATCCTAATGCTTTGTTTGATTTTTTTTTTATAGTTTCATCAATATGTGGATTCCATGACAGTTTTTTTTATTTATTATAACACCTAGGTATTTTGCGTTTTTAGTCTGTGTTACTGGTTTGCCATGAATAAGATAAGTGGAATTAATTTGTTTTAGTTTTTTTGTTACTCTTAACAACTGACATTTTTCTGGGTGGAAAGACATGCTCCAATTTGATTCCCATTTCTGTAATTCATCTAATTCTCTTTGTAAAATATCTGTGTCTTGTGTTGTTTTTATTGTTCTATTATATTATGCAATTGTCTGCAAATAATCTGACTTTTGTTCCTGAAGTAATGCAATTTGGTAAATCATTTATGTAAATTAAAAATAGTAGTGGACCCAAGACTGTTCCTTGAGGTACACCTGAGTTTACTGTTATCGGTGTTGATTTAGAGCCATTTATTATTACAGTTTGTTCTCTCCCTATCAGAAAATCTTTAATCCACTGATGCAGTGGATCATTAATGCCAAAATATTTTAATTTTTTAAGCAAACTATGGTGGTGAACTTTGTCAAAAGCCTTAGAAAAATCTAGTAAGATAGCATCTATTAGTTCACTATTATCTAAACCTTTAGAAAAATCATCAATTAGTCCTATTAGTTGTGTTTCACATGGTCTATATTTCCTAAAGCCATGTTGGTATGGTGTAAGGACATTTTGTTTGTCTAAGTGGTTTATGATGCTGCTACATATTATGTGTTCTAGGATTTTACATGTGATGCTGGTAAGTGATACTGGTCTGTAGTTTCCTGGGTCAGATTTTTCTCCTTTTTTAAATAGGGGGGTGACATTAGCTTCTTTCCAGTCCTTTGGTACTCTGCCCTGGTTAAGTGAAGCCTGAAAGAGTATTTTGAACACTGGGGCTAGCTCATTGCTTAGTTCTTTGAGTAATCTTGCTGGAATACCATCAGGTCCAGACGCTTTATTTGGTTTGGTGTTGGCTAATAGTTTTTGAATTCCATTTTCTTGTACTACTATATCTTCTATGTTGTCTACTTGGTTTAAATTCAGTAATATGTCTTTGTCTCCTGGGGCTGAGAATGCTGATGCAAAGTATTTGTTTAGGATGTTTGCTTTAGTTTTATTATCATTATGTATTATGTTATGTTCATCTTTTAATGGCGCTATGCCTGTTGTTTCCATTTTCTTAGACTTAATGTATGACCATAGGTTTTTGTTGTTATCTTTAGATATTACATTGTTTATGAATTCACTCTGCAGCTGTCTGCTTACTTTTTGGGTTAAGTGTTTAATTTTTATATACTTTTTGTAAACTCTTTCTGCCTTAGTTTCTTTAAATTTTCTATATAGGTTTTCTTTCTGTTTACAAAGCTTCTTTAGTCTATTATTAAACCAGCATTTATTTATTTTGTTTGATGTGTATTTAGTTGGTATATGATTTTCTATAATGCTTTTAAGATGGTTTTTAATGAAATTCCAGAGGTCATCGACTGGTTGGTTAATGTCTTTTTCTAATAAGAATGTTTGTTGAAAGTTTAATGCAGCTTGGTGTAGTTGTGTTAGGTTACATTCATTCCAGAGTAAGATTTTTCTTTTGGGTTTTGAATTGGCTACTGCTTTTATCTGACTGTGTATTTTTATGATCTCGTGGTCTGATAGACCAGGGATAATATCATAATCAACTGCTAACCAGGTCTGTTGGTTAAGAAGAGATCTAATGTGTTGTTTAATCTAGTTGGCTTTTTAAGGATTTGATCTAAAGTTTCTATGAAAAGCTCATTTATGTCCTTAAGGTTTTGGTGTTTATCTATTTGGTATTTACTTGTACAATGTTATCTAGCCTGGATACAGACTTATACAATATTATTTAGACTGGATATATACTTATACAATGCTATCTAACCTGGATATAGTTCTAACGTTCTTTCATAAATCTCACGCAGTTTCATGTTGATGGCCTTGTCTGAATCATCTTCAGAAATTTCAGACATCAAGTTGTTTAACCTAGTGGCTAAAGAAAACATTTTTTAGTTAATACTAAACTACACATGATTTACATGCATTAAAATTTAGCATTTTGTAGTCCCATTAATTACCAATCTAAAATGTTTTGTACATAACAAATCATGCGATGAAGGAGTAAAGCCAAAATGAGTACCTACCTTCGTATGACAATTTTTCAATTTCTGTAGTTGCATTTTTCTTCTGAATGGCCAGTGCAATTGTATCACCAAGATTTAAAGTTGCATGATACATGCCTTCTGGCTGAAGCAGAATAGAATTAAAAACATAAAATATTTAGAATAAAATCAAGAAAATGAATAATGAATATTATTTTTTTTTTCAAAAATAAAAAAGCTCATTGTGAATCTGTTCACACTACAGATTTTTCCCTTTTAAATATTAGAAACTATAAAGAAGGATGATTGTCTGGCCGAATGATATGTGCATTGGAGTTTCGTCACAATGGTCAGAAGTTTGAACACTGCCCATCGTCATCTCCCCCATACTCCTAGGAGGTTTAGGGCAGGACAAAATAATGTTAATTTCATAAGGAATGTCCAAAACTTGCTAAAACAAAACAAGTCAAGAGTAGAAAAGTATCTTCTGCATGTCACATAGACATATATATATATATATATATACATATATTGGTGCTGCTTGAAATTGTGTAACTTAAATCAGGGATTCTAAAACTTTCATACCATTCACTATAACTTTATAAATAAGAAGCCTAGAGCTGAGATAAAATGAAGGTACTGTTTTGCTCAAGAACTACTTGCTGTTATGCATATTTATTAATACACTATTGGAAGTAAAGGTGGTTGGGCGTTGTGCTGGCCTAGTTACACTCTGCTCATTTACTGTTGGCCAAAGAAATAGGTGACCTTAACATCATCTGCTCAATAGATCGCAAGGTAGGAAAGGGGAATTTTTTTTTTTACTATGCTGGATGACAACACCAAACCAGTTGCTTCCCCTGTCCTATTCCTTATCATGAAATGTAAATGAAGGTAAAGAAATAGGTCAAACAAGCTCAAAATCAATCTTAAAAATATTTCCTACTCGAGGCCATTCTTCATCAAAAGCGGAATAAAATAAGGGTGTTTTTAGGCTCCCACACTAATTTCAAATAATTGAAACAAAAATTTTTTTTTTCAATTACTATTTTCCATTCCACTGCTATGTCAGTTCCTAATTTGGCTGTTATTGTGGTTCAGTATTACATTTTAAGAATTACTGTACACCTTAAGCCTTAGTTGGAAAGAATCATGTTGCATGTGGGTGAAATCATTACTTTATAACATTCAACATAACTAGAGTTATTTTAAATTATAAATAATGAAAATATTATAAGTGGTGGATTCATTCCAGAGAGCACATACCAAATATAAAATTTCTCCACTTTGCTGAACACATTCTATAGGCTTTTCTTCGTCCGTTAGCTCAGGATACACATTATGGAACCAGTCTAGCAGGGTGAATCCATGGTAAACACCTTTAAAATCATATGTAGGTAATATATGCACAAGTTTTCAATAAACTGAATAACATAGCACCTTAGTTGGGGAAAAAATAATTGGTTGGTCATTGTGGCAGCTGCATGATACCCTTATTGGTCATAGAAATGTATTAGCTTTACATCATCTGCCTTATAGATTGCTTGTTTGAAATAGATACTTTAATTTTAATTTTTAATACATTGAACAACAAGTTCCAGCTTTTTCATGTGGTTTGCCCTTTGGATTGTCTTCTTGATGGTCTCGATATTAAATCCTACCTGCTTCTATCCCCTGCCATCATGCAGCAGATTGTTTGGACTAGGATGTAATCATTTTCATTTATGAAGGAACTTCTAAAGCAAACAAAACAATTAAACCAACAAAAGTGGAAATAACTTGTGAATGAAATCATAAACAGCTCTGGTCATGATATCTAAAAAAAATATTTTGTATCTCACTTACTAAAAAAGTGGATGTGAAACAGAAATATTTGTTATGTTTTTTTTTATAACCCCATCCCATCTCTCTGCCTTTCCCTCCCCCACTTTATTTTCAAAGCCCACTTACACTTACCCCCTGGTGGTGTCCTGGAAGGCGGATATAGAAACCAACGTTTCTTCCCATAGGCCACCGCATTCCATGTGTCTGAGTGCTTGTGAAAGACAACTCCAGTTAGAGATGAGCCCAAGAAGAAGATGCTGTCATCTTCCAAGTACTGAAAGAAAATATGAAAAGTTATGATTAAATAGTCCACACATTGAATTTACGTATAATAAAAGCATTTTCAATCACAATGGAACAAATTTGAAGGATTCACCCCAAAAATGCCCCATAGCTAATTCGTTCTTTGTATCACAAAAAGGTGGTTGTGTCCAATGTTAGCAGCACCTGAAGCTTTTTTTTTTAAAAAAAAATAAAAGGTAGGAGGGAGGAAATTATTGAGGAAGTTTAGCCAAAATATTTTATGTAGAAATGTAGAAATTAAAAAGAAATGTATTTTGTGCCTAATTTTTTAGAAATATATTTAAACAGCTATTAGGCCTAAATAGGCCTATGTATTTTTTTATTATTATTATAGGCTTTTGATTATTATAGGTCTGGGAGGCACCGTTGCTGAACAGTAAGGCGCTTGGCTTCCAGGGTTCGAATCCTGCTGAAGACTGGGAATTTTAATTTCGGGATCTTCGGGCGCCTCTGAGTCCACCCAGCTCTAATTGGTACCTGACATTAGTTAGGGAAAAGTAAAGGCGGATGGTTATTGTGCTGGCCACATGACACCCTCGTTAACCGTAGGCCACAGAAACAGATGACCTTTACATCATCTCCCCTATACACCACAAGGTCTGAAAGGGGAACTTTACTTTACTTTTTTATCCTAGATATAGCCTCTATTATAATGCAAAAAAGGAAAATGTATTTGATTCAAAGGGCATAAAGTAAATTATTAACATGAGTTAGGTGAGTTAAGGGATGTATTTAGCGGTCCAGGAAAAGGCAATAAAAAAAAATCCGCTATAAATTTGTGTGTTCTTTCTGTCAGTTTGTTCATTAATCTTAACAACTAAAAGCACTTATAAAAATCAAATTTTACCAGCTACATTTTGTCTTCTTGAAACGAACCTTTTGTTTAAAAATTAAATATTGAACCCCTTCCCTCTTATGTGAGATTTGGGCTAGGACGTAATCATTTTCATTCCTGGAGGAACTAATAATAAAAGAAAAAAAAAAGTTCTAGATATTTCTCATAAATTGTAGCTGAAATCAAGTTACTTTCACACCTATAAAAACACAGAATAGTCTCTCTACTCTCGACAGAAAGCTAAATGTTTTCTCCAAACCCACAAAAACACATGAAAAATGCTTCAACAACTGATACAGAATAGAATCAATACGTGTAGACAACATGGAGACAACTTCATAATTTATTAATACTTTCCTAAATGATATGGGATATAATTACGATGTATGATAAAAGAAACTTTCCACGATAAGTCACTAATATGTGAAAGTGTCGAAAGTGTCGTTTCTGTGATATATTGAGCTGCGTATCATTTTCAGCCCCACTGCATTCTACCTACATCGCTGTCTGGTCGTGCGGTTTAAGCGCATTTTTATTTATATATATATTTATATAAATTATATTTATAACATTGAAATTTGTTACTAACATCAGTGATTCTCAAAACTTTATACCATTTACAAATACTTTTGATCAATAGGGCTGCTACAGAGTGTGTGTGTGTGTTTCTACTGCGACGGTGGGAAGAGGTTATGGAATGGTTGTGAATGATGCAAGATAAACGACATTGTCGTCAGCGGTCTTAGATAAGACACACGATTCCAGAACGCCAGACTAAAAAGACGTGCTTTTGTAGTGAGTTAGATTTTGTCCAAAATGCCATTCATATCTATATTATAATACAAGTTATAATTAGTATTGTGCAAAAAAAAAAGTTATTTCAAGTTTTACAAGTTGAGATATACGCCTACATCGGTTTAGTTGTCTAACAGCAGTTTGGGGCTAGAAGTCAATGACCGTCTACAAGAAGGGCCTCGAATTTAGATCAAAGTAAGATCTTAGTTTGGCAAAGGACTACAAAATAATTGAGACTGAGAGAGAGAGAGAGAGAGAGAGAGGAACTAGAGAGACAGAGAGACTAGAGACAAAGAGACTAGAGAGACCGAGAGACTAGACAGACAGAGGGACTAGAAAGACTACATAGAGAGCCAGAGAGACTGAGACAGAGAGAAATAGACTATGTTAAAACTAAAGACATTGATGCTAAACTTAACGATTTTCAAAGCTAGTTCGACTATATTATGGCTATTTATATTATGGCTATTTATATTATGGCTATTTATGAAAACTAAAATTTTTAAAATTTATTACGTGGCCAGTCCAGTGTTCAATCATCTTTAATTAACCAAACAAGGTCTTCTACAGTGCATGTGTGCATATTAGCCAATTAGCCAATAACCCCAATCGCTCTAAACTTAGGACCTTCAGTTTGTTATCATAGCTCTATCAGACGATCGACGAAATATATATACATCAGACAGCAACGATGAGCCATTCTACATGTTAACGATATTACTGAAAAAAAAATGCTCCCCTCCCCCTCTTAAGGTACAGAACGCCCTATCATGCTTTCCTCCCCCACTTAAAATACAGAACGCCCTATCAAAATCCTCCTTCTAACCACTGGCGGATCCAGAACTTTGAGGGGGGGGGGGGGGGTGATTTTTTTCCAAACCCTAACCCTAACACCCAGTAGACCCTAACCCTATGCATAAACGTGCGTACAACATATATATATATATTATTCTCATATTTCATATCGAATATACAAAATCGGCCAAAATACTAGAAAGGGGGGGGGGGGGCGAAATAATCTAAAAATAGGTTGAAATATAAATAATTAGTATATATTATTAACATAAGTAATAAATTCGTATACAAATTGTGTAAATTCTATACTAAAATTCGTCCGCCCCCCCCCCCCCCCCCTGGATCCGCTAGTGCTTCTAACAGTGACATTTCGAAATGTGATATAGGAGGGAAATTACAGCCAGGCAGAAGGGAAATGCCATGAATGTGAACCTTAACTTCAAGCTTGTCACCGAATCAACGCGAAAATAATTACGCGCCATTATGTAGGCCTATGTATCATAGAAGAAAGAACTAGAGAGAGAGATAGAGAAAGAGAGAAACAGAGAGAGAGAGAGAGAGAGAGATGAAAGAGATGAAGGATCTACTTATATTTCTCAATCAACACATTTTTACACCTGTTCTGAACAGAAAAGCGATCACCATTTGTGTATGTGTACTGAGAAGCTTATTTCTGGAATAGCCGGAGACTTAGGCTACTCTGATGGGCTGAGATGCTAATAACTACTACTATTGCTTCTTCTAATGATAAATTAAAATATTCCCAATTGTGATATCAGCCGAGATGATGGTGACAACTGACATCGTAGACTTCTTCGTGACCCGGAACATTTATGGTAAGATTGAGGGTGGCACTGCTGCAGACCTGCAGTTATCTCAGAAAATTTCTCAGTCGACACTCTTAACAGGTAATGAACTCAATCCTAGCAATGCCCAGACCATGACAATTATCTCATTATTTCTATACTAACAACAATAATATACAGAACAGAGGAATGGAGAGATGGCAGAAAGACGACAGGGAGAAAGTAAGAAATGAAGAGAAAGAGAGAAATAATATTGTGTGTACACTGAGTAAGAGAAATAAAAAGAAAGAGAAGAAAGGGGAGTGAACTGTGTTCCATACCGATGGTTCCGGGAAATACATGTTTACAATGAGAAAGTTCATCTTTTTATTAATCTCTCAAGGACGAAACATTTCATGTACTACCGGTCCTACAAGTTCTGTCCCTTTAACCACAGTAAGGAAATAGCCACGAACAAGGAAATGACTAATTAACAAATTCTGGAACCTTTTTTTTTCCCCACAATGTTTGTGAATGCAATGTAGATTTGAACAAAGAATAAAAACACAACGCGATAAGCTAGGAGATCAAGCTACATAAATCATCTTCATGAGAAGTCTTATCTTTTATTTCTAAAACCAAACGTTATATGATAGACATAAAGTATTGAGAGAGTGTTTCAAGTTCTTCTGGGAACGTTCAATTGGCGAAAAGATTTCTTTGCAAATCAACTGTGGGCTTTAGCTTTAGTTTAACTATAAGTGATTCATTTCTCATAATCCTTATAGTTTACTCAATCTAAATGTCAAATTATAAATCGAGGGAAAATGTGTAAAACTAGCTAGAAATTGAATATTACAAAGTCATGATTGATCTCCTTCCTCTCGTAAACCCTAAAGGGGCCTTCTTAAAGAGTGTTTCCTCTGTGGTTATAGAGGCAAACCATTGTCCTGGAGAGATCCTCTCGTTCACAAACATAACAGGTAAATGTAACGACTGTTAGGATTTTTAGGGGAGACACTCTTATTCCGTTTAGTTAGTAATTGGATTTAGTTTTTTAAAAAAAGCATCAGTATTTTATTGATGCTCGGTCGCAGACTTCACTATATTACTTATACAATCAAACCGATGTAGGCGTATTACATTTTTAATTATAGAACTTGAAGAAACTTGAACAAAGCTCTTTTTTTAACAAAACTGAATATATCGTTTATTACTACATAGACAAATATAAATTGAGATGAAATGAAATAAATGTAGTTGACTTTAGCAATGATGTAAACTGATATTTCATATATATATATATATATAATCTAGCTCACTACAAAGAACACGCCGTTATACCCTAGAACCCTGGAGTCGTCTCCCGTTCTTAGCATGGCTTATGAGAGTGCCGCTTATCTTGCTTAATTCTAAAAGACAAACAATTAATGATCCCTTTCTTCATAATCACCAAGGAAACACACACAAACACACACACACTCCATAACATCCTTATACTTGTTCCACGCTAAACGATTCCTATACAAGGGCGCCTTGTCCCTCACTACCAAAAGCAATCATTAGATTCGTCATTAGACTATATGTAAATTACAGTCTAGCCCATTTTAACATTCATGTAAACTCAAAATATATTGTAATTTTCAAACTTTAATAGCAAGGAACTAAAACCATCATTGGGCTGGTATTACAACATACAGGCAACACGCTTGGATTCAGTGTCGAAGATCAAATAAAAGCGGGGAGATAAAAGTCTTGTCTCAACACGAAGTCACTGATCTACATAGCCAAAGCCACGATGACAGGATCCAGGACCCAAGTTCAACAATCACCTAAGAGCTCTTCCGCTTTGACACAAAGCTACTTCACAAGCTCTACCGTTTGGTGCATGTCCAGGTGGAGCCTGGGCTAGAAATGTCATTGAGCACACCCCTTGAAATCTTGTTGAGCTGTGTGACACGACACGTACACTGGGTTTCAGCTGGTCACCTGACCTTTAGCAGATCAAGTGCACACTCAGGCTAGTCTGTTCTTTAAAAACTAAGATTTCACAAAAGAAAAAGTCTGATGTGGCATTGATACTAATTTGGTTAATGGGTAACAGAAAGACGATCGATTGTCTTGCTAAATACATAAATTATGCTGTGTTTGCTTGGATTACCAACTCTGTCACGTGGTGTACGCGTCAAGGTCCCAAGGGAAGCTTCGAGTTTGTACACAGAAGAGTAATATAATGAAAGTGAAACAATTCCGTTCCGATAGGAGTCCATTCTTGAACTTTCGGTTTGCAAACCTATGTATAGAAGAGACAGGCTTGCTACAGGGTCCAAAAAAAAATTAGACTATTCATTTTATAAGTTGTAAGCTTCATGTTAAATCTTCCAGTATGAATTGATTATCAAATTAATTCAAATTTTCACGATTTCTACTTGGATGATTAAAATATTTTATTTCCTAAAGAAAATTATGTTATTTCTTATCCTATAAAACAAAGAAGCTACTTAAAAAATAAGATAATTATGTCCGTCCAACGCCTGCAACTAAGTCAATGTGGTAATGCATGTTAATCAATGACTTAAACTCTGCCAAGTCATTGGTTTTTCTGCCTGACTTAGGCAACCCATTCCATGCTATAATAGCACTTGGCACTTCAGCCAAACCAGGATCTCATGCATACATAAAATATTGGGTCATCATATTTCACTTTTGAAACTACAAATTCCACTGGATGGTCCTACCAATGTTAATAAACAGTATTTCTCTGCCTTCTTGGACGGCTGCATGGTCGTTTGGTAAGCGGTATGGACTGTCGTTCGGTGGTCTCAAAGGTCCCAGGTTCGGGATAAGATGTAATTATCTTCAGAATCTGAAGGAAAATTCGAACATCTAAAATAAGCAAAATATATCTCCCTATTGTATGAATCAATCTATAGTTGTTTTTTTTTACAATTATTAAACTAGTATTTACCGAATTCAATCATAAAAGTATACCAAATTCAACAAAATAACATAAAAAGTAAACACAATCAATCAGTGAGACAGTGACCATAACTTATTAAGCTCGTGATCTACGCAAGCGGTTTTCTTTTCTGGACAGACTATTGAGATAATCACGTGTCGCTAAAAATATCTGGCCATTGAGCATCTCCTTTTCTGTTTTCTTTCACTGTAGTGTATGCATTCATAACTTCAGTGACTACTGTACAAAAATAAAATGGTCAAGGCCGTATTTGTTTTCAATAAAGCAAACAAACTTCGTGAGGAAACACCCGCCCACGTGATCGTTTGCTTTTGTTCTACGAGTATAAACGTTTATGTTTACACGTCAATTACAACCAGATAATCACATTTGTTGAGATCTCTTACAAGAATTGGCTCATTTCATCTTTTAAGCACGATTGTGGGAGATCGTGCAGTTTGGCTCAATGGAACCAAAATTTAAATTATATCTATTACATCTGCTGTACGTGATCAGGTCGACAAATATGATGATCTATAGAATTTTTTTATTATTTAGTTGTTTTATATATATATATATATATATATATATATATATATATATATATATATATATATATATATATATATATATATATATATATATATATATTGTTTGTATTTTTTTTTGTACTGAACTAAGTTTAACAGTTATTGTGGGATTTACATGATCAATTAAACTCACGTTAATCTCTTTGTTTGCATTTCGATTGGTAAGATCCGGCAGGGCCGGCCTTAGGAATAGGCAAACTAGGCAGCTAACTTAGACTACATATGCTAGAAGACACTTGTTTCTTCTTGTTGGTGAAATGTTATTTCCAGTCTGATGATCATGAATGGTTCAGTATATGTATGGTGTTATCGGTGCTATATGAATTTTACTTCTTTGTTGATTTTGATATAGATACAGGATGGTTTTTAACTCCTTGCATATTTCTCAATCTTATTTGTTTATTTTTTATTTCATTTGGGGGCCACCCTATTCACGTCGCCTAGAGCCTCCAATAAAACAATGTAATATAGAAAGAGAAGAAAACGAAAAATGGAGAAGTGTATAGGCGCTATAATAGAACTTAAAGAACAAAAGTCAGATTTTTTGCAGACGATTGCATAATATATAGAACAATAAAAACGACACAAGACACAGATATTTTACAAAGAGAATTAGATGAATTACAGAAATGGGAATCAAATTGGAGCATGTCTTTCCACCCAGAAAAATGTCAGTTGTTAAGAGTAACAAAAAAACTAAAACAAATTAATTCCACTTATCTTATTCATGGCAAACTAGTAACACAGACTAAAAACGCAAAATACCTAGGTGTTATAATAAATGAAAAACTGTCATGGAATCCACATATTGATGAAGCTATAAAAAAAAATCAAACAAAGCATTAGGATTTATTAAAAGAAATTTCTATAAATCAAATAAGAACATAAAACTAAAATGTTATTTAACCTTGGTTAGGCCAATAATAGAATATGCATCCTCTGTTTGGGACCCCTCACCTCAAGATAACATTAAGAAACTGGAACAGATACAAAATAGAGCAGTGAGATTCATAACAAACGAATATTCACACTTAACTAGAGTAACACCTTTAGTAAAATCACTAAATTTAGAAAGCCTTCAGGACAGAAGACTGAAAAGTAAAGTAGCAATTATACATAAAACACTGAACCATAATCTTCAAATACAAAAACAAAATTTAATAAAATACTCTGAAAGACACAAAGATAAAGGCACATTCCTCGTCCCATATGCTAGGACAAATTTGTACAAATACTCCTTCTTCCCTAGAGCTATTAGAGCATGGAATGGGTTGCCTGAGCTAGCCAGGAAAACCAGTGACTTGGCAGAATTTAAGTCATTGGTTAATATGCATGACTAAATGCATGACGCGTAGGACGTAATCATCTTCTTTTTGATGTAACGTCTGTATTATATAAGATAAGAAGATAAGAAAAGTAATGAAAAACATAGGAAGATTTTATTTGAAAAAATTGACAAACTAAGCAATGTCAAGGACGCCATATTGAAAGTTTACTAATAACAACCAGATTGTTAACAAGGTTACAAAGACAATTTGTGTGGAAACACAAACTCAAAATCGGCCCCCGAAGTTGTCCAACTAGGCAGATAAAAAGGCAGGTTTCAATATTTTCAGAAACAATATCAGAATGAAATTCTATCAAAGGCAAATGAAGAAAGAAGGTAGACAGATCTTGTGTGGTGCCCCAATGGTCCAGCAGACCAAGGGATAGGTGAAAGTGAATATGAAGTTAGATTTCTAACTAATGTCTTATAATGATTATCTAATTGATCTAATTGTTTTGTACATGGTCAATCTCTTACTCTAGGCCTAAACAAAAATGTCCGTAGAAAAAATAATTCCTTTAGTTGATGTGATAGTTGTCATAGTATAGCTCTGCAGTTCACGCGATAAAACTACTTATTAATTGTTGTTTTAAATTATGCTCCATTTTTGTGCATACTAGGTAGATTTTTTTCTCTTAAAAAAAAAACACAATTATTTTTGTAAATTTAGCAGTTTGTATGACAGAGCTTAGATAACTTAACAATACAATTGTAAAAAAAAAATTATTTTTGGACAAAAAATCTAACATCGTTTTCATAAATGTGTTGAAAATATGGTAAAAGGTAGCCTCCCTTACTAAAGAGCCTCGGTGTTTGTTACTATTAATAATGAATAGTTGTAAAAAAAAGGTGTATTTTTATGAAAAAAAAACTGCTTGCATACTATTTTATATATTAGATTTTTCGCTTTTAGAAAATAAAAAAGTAGCCGTTGCATAAGAACTTTGAATGGTCTAAAATATTATGATGTTGGATTGTAACTGTCCTTTCTAGTTTACGAGATCTAAACGGGGCGGACGGACAGACAAACCACACAAAACTGGTAGCGTCTTTTCCTCTCCACTGAAAAGATAGTTTTTGCTACTAGCGAAAGAGCTTAGAAAGTAAATTATACAGTGCTAAGAAGTGCGCGTACACAAATATAAAGAAAAAACATAGCTGACCAATCATCACCACTTCCTGATTCTGAGTACAGCAAAGAGCTGGATAAGTATAATTAATTATCTGCCCTTGAAGAAAATACCTATTCCAGCTTTAAATACAGACTCAAACTTGGGCTAAAAGGCAAACGATATAACAACTTAGGCGCCAAGGTGTTGGAACCGGCTCGAAATTAGAAACTAACTGAAGACAACAAAACAGCTTTGGTAGAAAATAAGAAAAGCATCAGAACAGAAAGTTAAAGTATATCCACACAGGATCCAGATCCAACTGACTACTCAGTGGGCAGCCCAACTTTTCCGGCTCCGGCGAAGACTTAAAAAATTTTGTTTTTCAGAAGTTTCTTTAGAAATGAAGAATATTACGTCTTGGACCAGGGTAGTCCTTAGGCATAGGCAAACTAGGCAGCCGCGTATTGCCTCCGCCAGAACTAAAACATTTTTTTTTTAGATGCAACCTGCTCCCAATGTTATTGTTGGAGTCACTAGGTTTTAAATAAATAAATTATTATTTTATTTTTTCGCCGGTTTTTTTTTTCATTTTTCTTTTTCATTAGTGGCCACCTAATTCACTTCGCCTATTACGTCAGCGATTATGTAAAAATATGTTTCAAGTAATACTGTATTATAAATAATTGAATCTAAGTGTGCCATGCACACCGCCTTCCAAGATAGTGCGCACTATTAGTGACTAGACTAGGAAGGATGTTGACACTATAGAGAAGAGAACGATTTTCGCCCAAGTCTAGAACCGATATGAAGATGCTGTGTTCAAGGCAGATGTCCTATGTGTTTGTCATGTCTCCATGTAAATAAACACCTATGTCTCGTTGAGTTGCCTCCCATCAGTTATTATAATATAGAAAAAAAAAGTCTAGAAGTTACTTCACTATATTTCAGTACTTTTATATTTCCCCGGCAAGTGATTCTGTTTGTGCCATTATAGATATAAAAAGGAAAGATAAACAATATATTGAAACAAAATCAGAAATATAAACTCATCAACAAATATTGGCACTTCAGAAAAACAGAAATCCTCACAAAATATATATAGTGTATACTTACGTTGCTCTGGAAATATCTGGGTAAGCGAAGAGACTTTGGCAGATCTGTGTCATAATAGAACCGACGATCAAAGCCATAATGTCTGCAAGCGAATCAGAATACATTTTAATACGTTAGAGTTAAAAAGTAACCATGTTTTTCTGATTCTCCCAGAGGTAGAACGTTAAAAGACAACTTTGTACAAAGCTTATATCAATTCACTTTGTCTTTCTGTCTGGTAAAATGTTGGTAGACGTTATTTCTACCAATCTCGAATCAAGCTTTCCAAAATTATTTCTTTAACCTCGCAACACCAGAATCAATTTTTTTAAAAATTGGTTAATTAACTAATGGTAATTAATTATTTTGTTTGGCAAGCGTGGTCGAGAGGCTAAGTACGCTTGAACTTGGCTTGGCTCGGCTATCTATGAAGGGGGCTCGAGGTTCAACACCGATTTGATCAGAGTTGTGTTTACTCAGCGCCTAAATGCAGCACGGAAAACCTTCTCCCAGATACCCCCTCCTCCCCCCCACTAGTCCACAAATGAGATTGGACCAAAGCGCTCTAATCTTGCTATAAGCATGAAATTAGCGCTGTATAAAAGCTAAAATTTACGTATTTACCTCGAACAAGGGAAAGAAATTGACTGAGGTGGACTTTAAACTAAATTACTCCTCTTTATGGGGCGCCTTTTTAAATAAGTTTGAAACAAACAATAGATAACTATAGGTACAACCTTCTATTTTCATACATACCTCACTAACAGAGTGGCTAGGATGTCGACTTGAGTCTTTAAGTTCGAATTCAGATCAATGCTCTGCCCTGCCGCCCCCCCCCCCCTTTTTTTTTAAATATATGCTTTAAAAATGATTCCGGTAAAATTCATCCACACATTTCTTTCTCTCCCCCCCCCCCCAATTTTCCCAACTGGACCAGATAAGTGATAGCATCACTGTGTATTGAGAAAGCTAAAAGCATGCAATAGCGCTAATCAAGAACAGTTGGTATAAATATTTCTAATCGCACAGATTTATTGAACTTAATTATATGACTAATCCAAACTAATTGATGGAATTACACTTTGTATAAGCTTTGTTGTTTTTGTTTTTTTAAAGTATATATTTTTTTTTTTTCGCTAACACTAATGTTAAAAAGTTAAGCTTATGCATAAAACTCAATTTAATTACATCACAATAGCCTATTCATACAACTTAATAAGGATCGCAATAGCTTATTTATAAAACTCAATTAGATCTAACTAGGCACTATCCTATTCACACAATTAAATTATATCGCACTAGCCTATTCGCACAACCTAATTAGATCGTACTAGTCTATTCATACAACTGAATCAGCTCGTACTAGTCTATTCATACAACTGAATCAGCTCGTACTAGTCTATTCATACAACTGAATCAGCTCGTACTAGTCTATTCATACAACTGAATCAGCTCGTACTAGCCTATTCATACAACTGAATCAGCTCGTACTAGTCTATTCATACAACTGAATCAGCTCGTACTAGTCTATTCATACAACTGAATCAGCTCGTACTAGTCTATTCATACAACTGAATCAGCTCGTACTAGCCTATTCATACAACTGAATCAGCTCGTACTAGCCTATTCATACAACTGAATCAGCTCGTACTAGCCTATCCATACAACTGAATCAGCTCGTACTAGTCTATTCATACAACTGAATCAGCTCGTACTAGTCTATTCATACAACTGAATCAGCTCGTACTAATCTATTCATACAACTGAATCAGCTCGTACTAGTCTATTCATACAACTGAATCAGCTCGTACTAGCCTATTCATACAACTGAATCAGCTCGTACTAGTCTATTCATACAACTGAATCAGCTCGTACTAGCCTATCCATACAACTGAATCAGCTCGTACTAGTCTATTCATACAACTGAATCAGCTCGTACTAGTCTATTCATACAACTGAATCAGCTCGTACTAATCTATTCATACAACTGAATCAGCTCGTACTAGTCTATTCATACAACTGAATCAGCTCGTACTAGTCTATTCATACAACTGAATCAGCTCGTACTAATCTATTCATACAACTGAATCAGCTCGTACTAGTCTATTCATACAACTGAATCAGCTCGTACTAGTCTATTCATACAACTGAATCAGCTCGTACTAGTCTATTCATACAACTGAATCAGCTCGTACTAGCCTAATTCAACTTACAGTGGTTCATTCGTTGTTTTGTTTGTTTCCGCAAGCAGACTGTCGACAAACTCTGAGAAGGAAGTTCTGTGTTTGGCGTTCCCGCCCGCTCTAACAATTTCTAGCGATTGTCCGGAATGTAATGTCCAGTTGCTGTAGGCCTTAAGTAACCCATGCCTTGACCACAGGTCAGGGTCTGTCCAATCCTTGAGCCCATTCGGAAACGTAACTAAGACAGGTTTTTTGAAGCGGAACTCTTTTTCAAAATTAGCGGGGCTCAGGCTGCTGACTGACAGTCGCTGAATGTTGCAAATGTCAGTGTCGTATTTTTCCAAAATCTCCTGCGAGGCCGGCCTCCAACCGCCATTCAAGCTGTCCTCATTGTTTAAGTACGAATTAAAGACGATGTTTATGGTAGGCAGGTAATACAAAGTTACCATAGCCAAAAGTAAGATTAGAAAAGAATATACTGTAAGACTTGAAAACTTGTGGGTCGAATCCTCTGAAACTGATTTTTCGGATTTACTTTTTAAGTTGCAGACGCTTTGGGAATTCAATGGTGGTGATGTGGGTTCCGTGTCACCTGACGCTCCTACTTGGTTAGTTGACCTGTGGCTAGCTTTGGAAGCGTCTGCCTCTGCTGGACTTGTTTTTCTCTTGGCCATAGCTTGACTTCTAGAAAACAGACACACACAAAATTAATTAAAAATATGTAGCTAATACGTCTACATTACTGACCGGTAAAGAAGTAAAGTTTCCTTTCAGACCTTGGGGGCAGATGATGTATGTTTCTGAGGCCCACGGTTAACGAGGGTGTTATGTGGCCAGCACAACGATCAACCGCCTTTACTTTTCCCCAACTAATGTCAGGTACCCATTGGAGCTAAGTGGACTCAGAGGCGCCATAAAATCCCGAAATTCAAAATCCCAGTCTTCATCAAAATTCGAACCCGGAAGCCTCGGTTCGGAAGCCAAGCGCTTTATCACTCAGCAACCGCGCCTCCTGACCGGTACTACAGAGGTAACCCACAAATTTGAATACTAGTTAACATCCTCAAAAATGACAAAGGAACCAACCATTAGGCATATTGAAATTTTGAACAGAAAAATCCCCGCCTTCAATAGAATTCAAGCTAGAGGGCTTTGATATGACAGCAAAGTGCTTCATTGGACGACCAGCAACTAAAAACTTTTTCTTGACAAAATATTGTGTTTTTTTTTTAGCAGTGACCTCCTCTTATCGCATCAGACACTAAGCGTACCAGGTCAGACAGCCACCACCTCATCTTCCATAGCGATAAAGAATACAACATTTTAAAAAACTGAAACAGACACAAAATAGTGCAGTGAGACTCATAACAAACGAATATTTGATTAGAGTAACACCTTTAGTAAAAACATAATTTCGAAAGCCTTCAGGATAGAAGACTCAAAAGTAAAGTAGCAATTATACACTGAAACATAATCTTCAGATACAAAAATAAACCTAATAAAATACTCAGAAAGACACAAAGATAAAGGCAAATTCCTTGTCCCATATGCTAGGACAAATTTATACAAATGCTCCTTCTTCCCTATGAGAGCATGGAATGAGTTGCCTGAGTTGGATTTCCTGAGTCAATCAGGAAAACCAATGACTTGGCAGAATGAAGACCCTTTCTATCCTTGCAATGTATGTAATGTAGCTGGCTTTTTTCGCGAGGATTAGACTCCATAGCCATCATAGAGTATATAGGAAATTTCATCTTCGACTACCAGCTATATAAAAGAGAAAAATGTATTTCTTGTCTGCACCCCCCAAAGACGCAAGTAGTCTAATGACGTGAGAACCACTTCAGTCAAATTCGTTCCAGGTGTCTGAAGTGCAATTAGAAATAATGAGTTCATAATGAGCTGGTTGATAATCGTGGATTATAGAAAGAGTTTAAACATGAAATACATGAACGAAACAATTTTAAAATATCAACATTCGACACAAGCAGTTGCAGTTTGTGTATAAAACTTGTGGAAGATATGCGCAGCAGCTACAGATCATGAAGTAGGTAAGAGTAGAGCCCTCACCTCCCCCCAGACTCCTTCCTTTACGTTCTAAATGTAGAACCAAAAGCATTGATGACAGTGGTGTTCGCGGTGTTCATAGCGCGTAACATATACAGGACATTGTAAGGAAAGATATAAACATCAAGGCGAGGACAGGAAAAAGTAATCTATAGGCGATTTTTTTTGCTTCCATAGCAACAATGGAATCTTAACGCTATAATGCACCTCTAGACATTAATGAGAATAAGCGATAACTTATATAGTTATAATATAAGATATATATCTTAAATAGAGGAAATGAGAAACTTACTCATCTTCGACTTCAAATATATATATATATATTTGAAAACTACTTATAAGAACCACAAAAAAAGGCCACTTAGAAATGAAAAGAAAATGTTCTCTATGCAGACTACATGTACTAAGTTATGATTGTTCATTGGTATAACCGCCTATGAGCTAGGGTTGGAGAACACTATGGCGCACCCACACCCTTCTCCTCAACTCACATTGACTACCGAGAAAATAAGGAATGGCTGAGTGGCAGAAACCGTTTGACTGCCAATGAAAGGGACTCGAATTCGAAACCTGACTCGAGTGTACTTTTGTTTGCTGAGGCAGCAAATAGGGGCAAGTTATGATCATAATGGAATTTTAAATTATATTCATTTCCAGCTTTGCAGATTATCATAATCCAAAAATACTGCGGTTTAAATAATTTTTTTATAGGGGGGGGGGAGCGTGATTTAATTTTTTTTTTTAAAGAGGGTGTTTAAGCTGTTGTGTGTAGCAGAAAGTTTAAGCTGTTGTCTAGCAGAAAGTTTACGATTGTTTCTAGCAGAAAGTTTTAGCTGTTGTTTCTAGCAGAAAGTTTAAGCTGTTGTTTTTAGCAGAAAGTTTAAATGTTGTTTCTAGCAGAAAGTTTATGCTGTTGTTTCTAGCAGAAAGTTTAAGCTGTTGTGTCTAGCAGAAAGTTTACGCTGTTTCTAGCAGAAAGTTTTAGCTATTGTGTCTAGCAGAATTTTAGCTGTTGTCTAGCAGAAAGTTTAAGCTGTTGTGTCTCGCAGAAATTTCCCACTTTCCAAAGAAACACCTCAATTTTAAATTATATTCATTTCCAGCTTTGCAGATTATCATAATCCAAAAATACTGCGGTTTAAATAATTTTTTTATGGGGGGGGGGGGGGGGGGGAAGCGTGATTTAATAATTTTTTTTTAAAGAGGGTGTTTAAGCTGTTGTGTGTAGCAGAAAGTTTAGGCTGTTGTGTCTAGCAGAAAGTTTAAGCTGTTATGTCTAGCAGAAAGTTTTAGCTGTTGTGTCTAGCAGAAAGTTTACGATGTTTCTAGCAGAAAGTTTTAGCTGTTGTTTCTAGCAGAAAATTTAAACTGTTGTTTCTAGCAGAAAGTTTAAGCTGTTGTGTCTAGCAGAAAGTTTAAGCTGTTGCGTCTAGCAGAAATTTTAAGCTGTTGTGTCTAGCAGAAAGTTTAAGCTGTTGCGTCTAGCAGAAATTTCCCACTTTCCAAAGAAACACCTCAATGTAAGAGGGCATTTTGATAGAGAAAATAAAATGACGGACACTTGTGTTTCATCATGCTTCCCAGCATGCTCGGTCAGCGATTGACTAGCATTTTACAACTAAAACAATGAGACTGTGAATTTATCTTAATGTTTCTTACATCACAATCACGTGATCCAAACAGGAGAGATTTTTTTTTTATGAAAACTGAAATAGATTATTCCACAAAGAAATACAAAGCAATTAAAATATATATATATATATATGAAAAGCAGAGAATTTACGAAGGACATTTGAAACATTATAGTTGTGTTTTTAAATGCATTGAATATGAGAAAGAAAATAAAAACTATTTGATAATACAGTGTAACCCGCTTAGCTGCAAACTTCTTAATTGCATGCATCAATGTACTGTAGACATTGGGGATAAAAACTATTTCTATATTGATGAAACATGTGTCCTATATTTGCATGACCATTTTTATTTTTATGTTAATTTCTTATGGCAGAGCAGATCTGCAATGTTTCCATGTGTGATCCTATGCAGTTATTGCAGTATTTTTTGTAATAATTACTTTTAAATATATTTTAAAAAAATTATTAGTATTATTTGGTAGCTTTGCATGTGAGAAAGCGCAATAAAAAGTAGCTATATGACTGTACATTATAGTAGATTCGTTTTAACTTACAATAAGAGAACCACTTTTCTTCCTTAATGAGGACTAGTTACAAGGCTTATATCAACTCGCTATGTCTGTCTGTCTGTCCGTCTGGTAAAATGTTTGTACATGCTGTTTCTCCAACACCTATTTTCAGATCAAGTTTGAAACGTGGCACATTGGCTAAAACAAGACATGAAACATTAAAACAAAATTAACCAATTAGTAATTATTTAGTAGTCATTTATTAATTTGTTTGATACCGAACAGGAAAATCAATCATTTAGTAGAAAGACTGAATATGTAAGGTTTGGTCCCTTAGATAAGTGTACGCGTTATTCCTCACACACCTATTCTCGAATCAAATGCAAACTTTAAACAAGTATTTATTGCACCTAACCAAACATGAATCTGTCAGAAAATTAGCAAATTAGTCAATTAATCATTGGTAAATAATTATTTTGTTTGATATCGAATAAGGGAAATAACACCTAAATTATTGAGTGATATAGTTGTAAGTGGGGAGTCCTTCCCCTTAGATAAGTGTTTTTTAAAGATTGTGATATTTTGCTTGTTTTTATATTTGGCTACAATATGCTAACGCGTCTTCTTCTCTCTATGTGCGGACTACTATCGTCAGAAATCTCAGCTATGCATAGCGTTGCCTGACCTCTTGGCTGCTTAAAACCTATAATTCCAAGTCTAGTATATCAACTTTCTTATGAAGACATCTCGGCAGCTCCACCCTTTTCGTATAGTAAATTAGCCATAACGTATTAGGGATGGTGAGGGGGAGATAATGGTGGGAGCAATCGAGTTCTTTAAAGAAATGTATTACAATATAAGATGGGGAAAGAAAACATAGAAAGAAAACTAGATTTTGTTTCAAGTTGGAAGAAACAATTCCATCGATGCGCCGCCACTTCTCTGGCTATAAAGAAACATCTAGTTTCTACTTTGTAACCATATACAAAATGTAGTTCGTTTAAACTATACTGTATCCACTAAGAGATAACCCAAGGGGGCCATCACTTCACTTTCCGCTCTGCAGCTAGACCCCGCGCGGAGCTCACATCTTGATATCGTCAGCGGTGAGTGTAATACAAACTTGGTTCTTAATGTATGGGTCAAGCACTCTCGTCAGTTTTCGGAATACAATTTGGCAGCGTGCCAGCGAAATATTCGCGTCGGAGTGAGCACCTGGGAGAGCTCACCTTTAGTGAGAGTGAGTTATTTCATAAAGTTATGATAGGTGCGATAAAGCAGAAGCCGACTTCCGCTACCCCGATGCGAGATTATGGTAAGTAGTTAAACAGAGTGCCACAAAACGTTCTCAGCTATCAAGTGGATCAAAAGTGTGTATGTATATGAGTTGACTGACAGGAAAGAAAGTTGATCTCCTAACGTGTTTTAAGATAATTAAAAGTGTCTTCGATATTATCACAGGTCTCTTCTCGACACTCTCTGTACACTAACCACATTTCTTTAGATATCTATATAATATAAGGAAAACAATTAAAGCTCCTTGAATGCTTTGACGAAAAGTGTCTGTGGACTATCATGGGCATACGATGGTATGGTAAACGCGTAACAGAAATGCCTCCCCCCTCTCCCCCGAAAAAGCTTCAAAAGACCAGTTAAGGCGCCAACTTGCTTTAACTGGCATAGAGGAGAGCACCTGACAGCAGTCGGCTTCCGAAAGGTACAGCCGGTGATCTCTTCCAATAACCATGGGAAATACAAGACATGCTTCAAAGAGCACTTCAATAGCTGTCCAGTAGACACACACTGCATAACAAGTGGCGGAAAAGGTTGATAACAGCTAAGACTGTGCAGTCATTTCAAATACTAGACTGATTCTGAATCACACTGATTGAAGACAATCCTTATTAATTTTTTTTTTCGAGATTTCCATCTGCTGATTTTTTTCCCTTAAAAGCCAAGTGAAAAATTAAATCAAATTTAGAACAAAATTACTAGAAATTACAACCACAAATTAAGAATATAGATGAAGAAATATTTCAACACAGATTTGTGACGAAGACAAAGCTATATATTTTAAAAAAATCATCTTCAGATTAACAATCAAAGTCGTTGGGTTTCTTTTTTTTTTTTTCATAGAAGTTTACATTTTAAAAAGTAAGATTACAGATTAGTTATCTGTAAATTTGGCAAAAATGAAACAATTTAAAAAATACTTCCGCAATGTTATTATAAGTGATATCAAAATAAAGTAATCAACCTACCTCACCGTAGTTAATACCTCGTTATATGCCTAATAACTGTTCGCGTTCTAGAATAAAAGTCTATAACATATTCAATTCAAACAATGAAGTCAATGAATATTTGTAAAGAAAGCAAATAGCGAATAAAGTAGAACATCAGGAAAAACACGCAACTTTTAGGACCAACGCAAAATGTTCGTATCGCAACAGTGGTACCCACTCGACTCACCGCCCCCCTACACCCACATCGCAACCACGCCGCGCCATCGATCAGACACACACATATTTATTGCCTGTGTCGGAGAAGGTGGCGCTCGGGGGTGCTGGACGTTGGTTCCTCTCCCCTCACCACATCGGAAGGAAAGTCGCGACGTCAGTGGCGAGAAGATTTTGGTTTTTACCTACGGACCAGCGAGCGATGAGAGACGTTAACGTTGTGTACAGGGGGAGAGGGGGAAGCGGTGTGCCAGACAATTAGTAATTTCCCGCCAAGATCAAATCTTACAGAATATAACACTTAAAGATATTAAATACATTTCAAAGCGATTCATCTTTATTCAGTAATGGAAGATTCTAGTCCATTCATAAAGATCATAGCCCCCTTTTACTTTAATCAAGCAACTTTCTAGTAACTTCATTCACCTATAATATTTCATTTCACGTCTACTGTGATAAAATTTTATAAGAGTTTATTAAAGATGCGCTTAGCCCATGTCCGAAAAAAAAATGTCTCGTATGTTCCAAGAAACTAAGTTTATAAACAGTTATGGAAAGAAAGTTTAACAAGTGAATATAGAAATATATTTTGTTTTAATGTAAGTTAAATTAAAGAAAAGAAGTAAGATCAAAAGTATTAGGTGGCGCAATGTCAGACAAATAAATGAAATGTTGCCACGTTGTATATTTCTGACGGTTACACAATTTAAAAATTGGCAGCTAGCCTCGACAGCAACACAATTTTCAAAACAAAAATATAAAACATGATTTATTTTTAGAAAGCTTACATGAAGTGTGATTCTATCATTTAGTTTGGATCAGTCACGTCCTATTTGTAACCGAGATCTAGACCATGAAATAAATCTCTGTACAAATTGTTTTTTTGTTTTCATGCTTTTAGCGTTCTCGATGGGGTTATGAGAAAAGGGGGGAGGAGGAGGAGAAAAACAAAAGTAGTACATGTGTAAATGTTACCATGATTGCTTTTACAATTGAACTCGAGGACCGACACACTAACCACTGTGCCAGCGAAGTACATATAAAAATAGCTTTCATAGCTGTATATTGTTACTTTCTATAGGTCATACATTTATCAAAACTTGAGCTGTAGGGTAATATTAATGTTTTCAGTTCCTAGTGGCACCTTATTGTTCTTAACTTATCATTTCATGACAATGCAGCTTAAATAGAAAGGTTGAATCTATGCACTAGTGAATGCTTCATAACACAAGAACGTGCCAACGATGGAAATATTCAACCAACTCGGCATGTTTCAGAGCGTGACTTATCTTTACTCAGAATGCCTAATGCATTGGCCAGGTAAACACTGGGCTAGACATGTGAAACAAAAAAGAACGCCCGTGAAGCTGGAAGAGGCAACGGCTTAATCTGACATGAAACGAGCCAACTTTGCAGGGAATGTTACGAACATTGACAGAAACTATGATACTACAGATCTTGTAGGAGCAGAAATACATTTACCGTAACTTCTGTAGGCACACACAATACAGTAACGTGGTTCTGACATGTGACGGAATGACTAGATCTTGTTACGTGAGTGCCACACCTTTTTTTGTCTGCGATCTCTCCAGAAAGAAAGGCAACGCCTTTAAATAGCATGTGTTTTATGTATACACAAAATAATTCCAGAGGAATATATTGATAGAGGGCCGGCCTTACGAATTGCGGGACCTAATTTAATGCATGCTTGCAAGGCCCCTTTATTATTTTTTTTATAGCAACTATTATTATTACAAGGGCGCAGATAGGAATTATCCATCGTTTAAGGTGGCTTGAACTCTTTGGGGTCCCCTGCATTTTGCGTAATATATTTAATTTTTAATGTAAAAAAAACACTCATTTTTGGGCCCCCTTCAAGTGGGGTCCGGGGGGATTTTCAAATTCTCCCCCCCCCCTCCTCTACCCTAGCTACGCCACTGTATTACAACTTAAATCATTATAACAACATTTCTTATACAACGAGCAATGGAAGCAACTGAAACGCAATAGGAGCCAGTGGGTCAATTAGAGTTACATCAATCGTACGATACACTAAATATGTTAGCTTTTTAAGTCCTAAATTTTGGCCTATGACAAGAGCCATGACTGATAGTGATATCCTAAATGTAAAATTGCGGGACACCTGGGGCCCCCTTTGGAGCAATCAATCGAATCGGCCTAAGGCAGGCCCTGTATAGATACGGATACGTGTAGCTTTCCATGTCATTTAAGTTTAAAGAAAAAGTAAAGCGCCCCTTTCACACCTTTGCTGTGGATAGAGCAGATGATGTAAAGCCCATCTGTTTATATAGCTAACGATTAACGAGGGTGTCATGTGGTCAACACAACGACCAAACGCCTTTTACTACCTCAACTAATGAGGGAAGTAGGTTTGGTTGGACTCGGGGTCTTAAAGTTCGAATGAATGACCCCTCGATTTGGAAACTCGTCGATTAAGCATATTGTAACCAAAAATTGTTATATATCATAGTGAAAAAAATCGAAATCCTAGAATTTCAGAGCTTTGTTTCGGAACACATTTAAAATCCGCCAAAACCTTTTTTAAAAAAAATAAACAGAGAGCTGCCTTAATAACTTAAGCTCTTAGACTCTTCAACTCTTTCACGCTTCTACTCTTGAACTTTTTAACCCTTTGATTCTTCTACTGTCTGAGTCTTCTCTTATACTTTTAGATTCTATTTCGCTTTGACCCTTCTACTATTTGACCATTCTACTTTTAACCCTTCTACTCTTTGACCCTTCTACTATTTGACCATTCTACTTTTAACCCTTCTACTCTTTGACCCTTCTACTATTTGGATCTCAACTGAGAAGATTGGATTACACTTCCTAGATTGCTAACGACAACACCGCGCCCCTGATAGATACACAAATTGGACATGTGAAGTAGCCAACTAACATCAACAGATTTCACTGTCGTTTAAAAAATCCAAACACCTTTCTCTCGCCTGGAGTAAAAACTAATGAAGAAAGTTAAAGTTTTAACTAGTCAGAGCGTTGCTTCTTATTTGTGAGGAATGTATAAAAGCAAGCGTGCAGTTAATTTGAAGTGCTTGTATCTAGCCTGCCACCCAGGGCCAATCTCTCAACGTGTTATTCATTTTGCAGACGTCTCTTCAAATTTGAAATATTCACTATTATAATGGGCTTGCGTTGCGTCTGGACTACATCTTCTCTGACCTGACATGGTGAAAGCCTTCGTGTATGCAAACATGTCAAGTGCCAGAAGGCTTCATTCAAAGTCTAGCAGTCGAGATTCACATTGTCTGTCCAGTCACAGCACGTATTGATAAGACAACCTGATTATTGGAGAGACCGGATATAACACTCGTGAGATTCTTATAATAGACTTAATTGTGTAATATCAGACGTTTTATTAAAAATATGTCTATGTAATTTCTTTTGCATTCAAGTCCATATATTTCTGTTACAGAAATACATTTCATAAAATATAGCACAACCATTTTACTATTTAAAATTAAACAACCTTTGTATTTCTCAATAAAGCGGGGGTCACTTATACTACGGACGTGAGTTGCTGATGAAAGAAGGAGATCATTTTTTATTTGAGAACACACAACTAGATAAAAACATTTTCTATGAATAATCTTTTTGTTTTCGAAAAGTGTGTTAATAGTCTGTGTTTATTGCTTTAACGAAGTGCTTTAATATTTATTAATCTCTTTTTGAAAACAAGGCAAAGGTTAAGCAGATTGCTCGTTTTAGTCAATGTTTAATAATAGATATTTTAGGTATCGTATGATCCATCATACGAAATATATAAATACCGTTCTTACCAGTGTAGTAGCCTACAGCATAGAAAGGCGTTAGTAGAAAAAATAAGAAAGAATATTTTATGCTATTTGTTTATAGCAGAGTATATTTTATTGGTGGCCCCTGCTGCTCTAGAATTACGCTTTTGACCAGCTACCCCTTTTTTTTTTTCAAGCGAGAATTTAAAACTGTTATGTCTAGCAGAAATAGCTTGAAACACCTTAATGTAAGAGAACATTCTGGCAGAGCCAATGACGGACACTTGTGTTTCATTAGGCTTTCCAATATTAGTTAGGCTATAGAGCCATATATGAAGATATATATGTATATATGAAGATGTAGAGTAGATCTAGTTAAACATCTAGGTCTCGATCTTCAAACATTTCTTGACTATTACGTCACGACACTCTTGTGTCAACCGAAACATGAGCATTAATACTTCAGAGGATTACGTCGTAGCCCACACCTCTGCAGGAATGGGGGTGGGTTCTAACAGGAGACGTTTAAGAGAAGAGTCCGGAGCGCATATCACACAACCAGACAGTCATCATTCAGGAATATTCTTTGTATTCTAAGCTAGATCTCTAAAGTAAAAACAACAAAAAATTACTACATTTTTATTAGATCCAAAACAAAAGAAGCTCGGTGTCAAGTCTTGGTGTTATTGCAATAAAAGGAAGACTCAGTATTAATATGCTTTAAAACGAGTCTGTCTGCTAAACGCGGATCCAAGGGCGGACATTGAGTGCCTCCTTTGAATTTGTGTGAAACACAAACTCCTTTTGTAATATTGTTTTTAATAAAGTTAGGATTTATGTTTTAATTAATAAACCATCTAGCAAAAAAAGAAAAAACGTCTGATATGTTTATCAAACTTCTTGAATGATGCAACCAAAGTTTTTGGACCACCCACAACGAGGCTGTGCAAACAGTAGGATGAGGAGAGACATGCCCCCCCCCCCCCACCTCCTTTGCATGCCCACCTTATTGTATTACGAATAGTCTATTGTTGATAGTGCGCCCACCTCTCTTCCCTTGTAAACCTAGAGTGCTCAGGAGATTAAATGATTTTTTTTTCTAAGCGGCCACCGAAAAGGGAAGAAGCCACTGTTAGTTACGTGTTGTCAGTCCATTTTATACATGAAAACTTGTCTGAAGGAAGGATTGTGGTTATTGATAGTTCGTAGTTCCATCACATTCTCCAGAAATAGGACTGTAGTTATTGATAGTTTGTAGTTCCATCACATTCTCCAGAGATAAGATTGTGGTTATTGATAGTTCGTAGTTCAATCACTGTGGTTATTGATAGTTTGTAGTTCCATCACATTCTCCAGAGATAGGACTGTGGTTATTAATAGTTCATAGTTCCATCACATTCTCCAGAGATAGGACTGTGGTTATTAATATTTCATAGTTCCATCACATTCTAAGCTCCAGAGATAAGACTGTGGTTATTAATATTTCATAGTTCCATCACATTCTAAGCTCCAGAGATAGGTTTAGTTTAATATTAATAATGAATACTATAATCGGTCGCTTTTGACAAATTTCAAAAACCAAAAAAAAAAAACTTAAACAAACGTAACTGTAATATAATTACGTCATTATGTTTTCCGAATTTAGAAAAAAAAAACAGACTCAAGGGGGCCACTTAGCATGAAAACTAAAACTTCCTTTGTTACCTCGTTTAAGAAATGTTGGCTATATTAAAACCTTATATCCTATAAGTAGCTTCGTTCTTTTGTGTGCATATACTCACAACCTGTCTCTCTCTCTCTCTCCTGTTTTAATTATAGAATGAAAAGATCGAGTCCTCCCACCTCAACAAACATTCTCCCATAGATTACTCCCGACTTAACGAATCTTCATCTTCTTTCTTTCTATTGACTCGTTAGTGCAAAACACTGCACAAGTGAAGAGACGCCAAGTGTCGCTTAGTAAACTAACGGCTCCAGTTTCATAGGGCCGGTTCAACAGTAATGCATTGCAGGTGGGCAGCGGGGACTTACCACCCATTAGTCTATGGTATCATGGCCCGGATTAACGGCAGTGGAGATTGTGCGGCCACATGGAGCCTCACTCTTAAATTAGGGGAGTGGGCGTTCGACAAACTCACTTCCACTATTTATTGAGACTTTAGCATTATTCACGGGACTGCAAAAGAAACAAACTCTGAACAGCTAGTTGAACAGCTCTGAAATACTAGTACCTAATCATGTCAAAGTAGCATTGCTATTCTTCTGCTATTTATTAGGGGTTTATGTGCTGAAAACCACTGGATTGAGTTCGATTCTAGGCTAAAATACAATAGCAAGAAAAAAATTCATAGAGCCGCCTTTTTCACATTTTAGGCCGATGCCCGATGGATGAAGGACGCGATCCCAAAAAAAGGAGGGCATACCCTCCTTTTGCTGGACGTCTGGTAAACCTAAGATCTACTCAGATCTAAATATCTAATAGAGATCTTTACACATGGAGGCAAATCGATAAAAAGCAAGATGTTTGGTGTATCCGGTGTACAGAAAACGAAGTATTGATAAGCGAAGGATTTTAATAAACTATACAATAACGTCTCTGCACTTTTATAACAATGTAGAATCAAATCTCTAAGAAAGTGTTTCTCTAGTATTCCGCGAATTACTGGAATAATTCACAAGTAGGCCCCACGTGAACTAATCAAAGTGTTCCGCTAAATACTCAAAATGGGCGAAGTGTTACCTTAAGGAAAAAGTTTGAGAAACACTGATCTAAGTTCTTCACTTGCAACCCAATGTAATTGTTAATGTTTACTTGACGAACGAGTAATCTTACACTATAGCCTTCTTGACAATGTTTTAGTTGGACACTCTCTAGGTCAAAGTCAATCCCAAATATTGACTCCTTGCTTTTTTTACGTGTCCATTTTCTATTTAGGTCCTACCTCGATGTCTATGTCGATGTATTATAGCCCTTTAAAAAATGAAAACTGGATCTATAAAATCATAGTATAAATAGAATTTAAATTATGGAATAAAACTATCAGTGTACAAATCACCAGTAGGCCTATATCTACTATGATATAGATATTTAGATCTATCATCTAGATCTAGATCTAGACCTAGATTCTAGATCTAGACTAGCTCCATTCAATAAATTCTAGATATCGACTCTAGTTCTCTATGATTTAGATTTTTGTGTTTACATGAACCTACCTTGTAAATAAGACCCAAAAATCATTTATAATATCCATTATGAGGGCAAAGGCCAACAACCAAGTCGTATCGGGTAAGTTACGGTATCTTACTTAATGCTGTTCTCTATTGTTTGCTGGGCATAGTTGTATTTTGTTTTGTTTTGTTTTTAACAGGAAAAAGATTTTGACTCTGTTCAAGCACCGTGAGCTACAGTGCACCGGAGAGCGACACAAAAGTAAAATCGCTGGCAATTTTTCGCTGGATAAAAATTAAATAAATGCCATATAGACAAAGGAGATTACTGTAAATCTGCGGTGCTTCTCAATCGTCTCTCCCCTTCTTTGTAAAGGCAGCTACCTAGACATCTAAAAAGATGATAGTATAAGATGATACTATAAATTGGTAATTCAAGGGCTACGCCGGCGTTTGGAAAGAGGTGTCCCGTCTGAGTTACCTCGAAGGGCAACTAATAATAGCATTAACGATAAGTAAAAATAATAATAATAAAGTAAATAAAAATTGATTTTATATAGCATGCTCAGTGCGCTATGGTTCTATCTCTTTTGCGGACCAGTGGGGGGGGGGGGGGGGGAGGGGGCTATCTGGGAGAAGGCTTCCATGTTGCCTTTAGGCGTTCAGCAAACGCAACTCTTGCTTGAGTCGGGATTCGAGCTCGACTCTCATTCGTACCAAACCGTAACCAAGTGGTTTTGGTGGCCTTTCAACCACACATCACAACTGTGTGAGATCGATTGGAAACAAGCGGAATATAAACAAGAAAAATATTTTAAAATACAATTCCTTAATTATAGGCTACAACTTAAAAAAAAACAACATAAAATATTAGATTGACACATGAAATGGAAGGGCGTAATTATTTTCGCTTTTGAAGTAACGTCTGTAATATATAAGATAAGATAATGATTCTACCAATTAGGCCACGGGCATTGTATAAGAAATTATTTATTGGTACCTTTATTAGCCTACACGTAGAACTCTATAAGATCTAGTTGTGATCTAGATCTAGAATCTAAACGTAAACGCAAAGCTTATAACCATAGCCCAATACCCGAAAGATAACCATCAAGGTTTATACAGAGGGATCAACGAGAGAAGTCCAATGCAAAACAAATTCAGACTAAGGAGTGGTAGTCAGTTTCCCCGGTGTAACATGAAGCGACAAACTGGTAGGCCCATGTGCAGGAAAAAGCAAATATATGGCGGAAATGGAAGGAATCAAAAGTACCCTAGAGCCTAGAGCATATTGAACAGCGTATTGAGGAAGGAACTGCGGCACCGGCTAATGTAATTCTCTTTACAGACTCAATTTCCTGCAAGCTGTTGAGAGTTCAGAAACGTGGTCTACCAAACTGGCAAAAACAATGGCGTGCGTGAAGCGCCTCGAAAGGATACGTATGGTGATGCTACAGGTTCAATCACACTGTGGAATCAGAGGAAACGAGAGGGCCGACTGTTTGGCGAAGCTAGGAACGCTTCTAGACCCACCAGAGAAACCTCAAACATACGAGAGTGCAAAAGCGAGGATTTGTGAATGGATCTAGTCCAAGTGATACGAAAGCTGGAACCATTGTAGCACGGGAGTCGGGAAGTCTGGAAAGTTCTCAAACACCCAAACAGGAAGGACGAAAGGAGGCAGCTAGACAGAAAGGAGCAAGCAATCTTGGCACGATTCCGCACTGGACACTGTCCGATAGGAGCCTACTTCGCTAGGATACGAGAGAATCACGATCCCAGATGTCGACACTGTTACACAGAAGACGAGACAGTAGAACCCATTCTCTACGATTGCAGGGTGCTCAGAAACACAACCGAAGGTACGACTAGTCTTTGAACAGATAGAACTGGTGCATGCGGGGGTCTTGCTCTTTACGGAGCTAAGCGAACTCTACAGAACACTGCCAGATGCCTGGACCGTGCTGCAAGGGATTAATCTCAGTATGGAGCCTTAGTGCATGGAAGCTTACAAATGTTGGCAAGGCTGCACTATAAAATAGCGATGTTCTTGCGAGTTCCGGTATGGACAGTAGGCAGGGCACGTATCCCGTATGAAGTACGTGAACCAAAGGCAGTCTTTTGTGACCTGAAAAGTGGTTGGCATAACAGCGTTGCCAAGAAACGCTTTAGAGAACAGCTTAGGCACCAAATTGTTTTTACTGACCTAGAGGAGAGCACCTGGTTGCAGGCGGCTTCAGAACGAGACAGCTGGAGATCACTTACATAGGCCGCAGAATACATATTTGAGGCAAAAAAAAAATCCAATGCCGAGGACAGACGTAGACGGCGGAAGAAGGTATATATCGGACAACAGTTATGTCTGCACTGGATGTGGCAAAATAGCTGGGACTGCACAACAAGGTGACCACGTCAAACACTCCACTCTTCATTAATCTTTAGACTGAAAGAGAAGCTTTATTATTATGTAGAGAATTTGGGGTGTATTTACACATTATTTAGTGATGAAGCTTTGAATACAAGAGTTGGATTAGTTAAAGAGATTGATTAAGTACACTTTTAATAAAACATTGTGATTAGTGATTGATCCTCGCATCACTTTTTATAAAGTTTGTTTTTTCTAAAGAGTTTACACCGTAACACATTTCAGATATAATGTAAAAGTTTCTTCCAGTAACTATAATATGTTATGCTTTCGGCGAGATTTGTTCCCTTATAGACAGTGAGCGACTATCGAACTACACAAAGAATAGAGAGCCTATTTGTTATTTCTTCTAGTTAAAATAGTGAACATACCCTAATGATCCTTTAACAGGACATTGTTGTTAGAAACATTGCCCGATTTAAATAATTAGAGGCCCTGGACAGGATTATGTTGAAGGCCCCTACCCACTTTTGAAAAGTAAAGATATCCAACTACTTAATGTAACTGTGAATATATTCAATATACAGATATTGAAGAGAAAAATGACATTTTTAATTAAAAGTATATCTATTATTTTACATTTGAAAAGTGCTGGTTTTTTTTTTTAATGTATTGGTCATAAATAAATATACATACATTTAAGCCTATATAACTGCCAAAGTAGGGCTTTAACAATTAGATCTACATTTTTGCCATCTTATCCTATGATAGTTAGACCTAAATACATAGATCGTCATGCAGAAATAAGGTATATAACAGATCTAGGCCTAGATTCTATATCTGATCTAGATCAAGTCTACAATTTACCTACATGTTTAGATATCTAGAACTATCTGTGTATGCTAGAAACGTAAATCTTTATTATTTACAGCAGTCAAGACACTTCTTAGACTATCTAGAGATCTATTTTATTGTAGATTCTAGATTACAATGGATTCTACATAGATCTATATTCCTAGAATCTAGATAAGATCTAAATCTAGAATCAATCTCATATCTATATTGTTTGTTTATAATTTAAACCTAAAGCACTCTTGCATCTACTAGTCTAGTTTACTAGAATCTAGATCAGATTTGATAAAGATCTAGAATAAATCTTAAGTTTATTGATAGAGAGCCAGAGCGAGACTGTCAGTGTTTGTAAATAGCATGGCTAGATCTCTAGGTCTACATAGGTCTACATAGCTTACCGTCTACTAGGTTGTATCCAAAGTAGGTCTACGGTTTAACAGAGGCATTTTAGGCCTCCAGTGAGTCCCAATTTGAATGCCCTTTTCCATTTCTTCTGATCACAGCAGACGTGTGTCACGCACTGTCACTGTGTTAAGCCACCGAGTTCTCCCCCCACATTGTCAAAGGCCTACTGTGCACCCGCCGTGCTATAATTCATTCATGTTCATCCTTACCTCCCCCTTTTTTCTCCCATGGTTTTGGTGACATAAGGTGAATAACTGTGTTTATTTTATTTACTAACCAAATACCCTGGTGAAATCCCTTTATAACTCTATAAAAAAAGCAAATTATTTCTAGAATTCTTACATCTTGTGATAAAACGTCAGTTCTATTGTCGTAGCCATGATTTTTTTTCTGGCGGGAGGGTGGAGTGGGAGTATTTAATTTTCTTTCTTTTTTTTTATATGTACATATTTCTAGACAGTCTAAATGTATGCTAGTTCATTACAGCTAGTCCGTACTTGGAAGGCTGGTCCTAGAGTCTAGGTTTAAAGCTCCAAACAGCTAGTACAACTAGAACGATATAGGGCAATATAGGCGTATTTAATTCTTAATGAACAAAAATGGAAATAAATTTGAACAGACTTCTTCTGTAAACAAAAACAATATATATTTTTTATTAACAATATTCACAAATTGAAATAGATAGGGCCGGCCTTGACAGATTGCTCATAATGGACCCCACGACCCGACAAGTTACATTATGCATATCAATATCAGTCATCTCTTATGACTGGCTTTTAAAGACTTATAAGGATTAACATATTTAGTGTAAATCTATCGTACAATTTGACGCAACTTTCTGTAACTCATAGGCACCTATTGCGTTTGAGATGATTTCTATTTTGTTACTTTTAAAAAAATTTATTCTTGTTTTGTCGAACTGGGAGTCGAACACTTAGTGAGGTTGTGACAGAGCGTCGCATGAGGTTTGCGGGACATGTTCTGCGACAAAATGAATTACGCATACCAAGAGTTGCGATGAGTTCAATACGAGGAAAGCGCAAACATGGACGTCCTTCATAGAGGACATCAGAGCAGTGGACACCAGGTGGGAGGAGATTGTTAATGACAGATCTTTGTGGAGACAGCTTGCCGCATATGCGCCGAACGGCGCGGGAGGACCCCTAAGTCTAAGTGTTGTTTTGTCAGGTACAAGAAATTATTTTGCAAAATTTTAGCTTGATCCGAGATTGGGTGTAGGAGAAAAAACGAGTTGATATTGAGCTTTGTTGTAACATTGAACTAAAGATGTAACAAAACACGTTTCTGACGTCTCTTGGACATCTTCCACCTCAACAATGTCACTTGAGACATAGTAACATTCATGATGACAGACCAGCTCATGGTTTCATCAGAAATTCTCCAGTTTAACCAACTAAAAACACCACAGTCCCTTTTCATTGTTGCTACTCTGGAAACACACATATACACTCCATAACAGAAGTAAAGTTTTTATATCATAGAATAAGTTCTATAATACTGGATAAAAGATCAATCTCATCCCATTCCTCGCTACGCCCATGAAATTAGATGAATGGAATTTGCTAAGTTTTTCACATGCTGTTTTATGTTTCGTATTTTTAATTTATTTGACTAAAGCTGGTTGAAAAATAGATCAATATGTGAGATTGTGTATTTACACAGTTTTTCGAAAATGGATGGTTGAACCGTACTCCTACCTGGATACACCGTTGGTCTTCTAAGATGATGTTATAATCCAACTATACATCCCAGTGGCGCTACATCTCATGGAGGGATCTGGCCTGCTTCAACACATCTTTCCATTGAGATCTCTCCTGAGCCTTTCGTCTCCACGCCCTAAATTTAAGCTGTCGTAGATCTGCCTCCACATCATCAATCCATCGTATTCAGGGTCTGCCTTTGGATCGCCTGCCATTTTGGTATACAACTTTCACTCCTCTTTCAAGCTGACCAAACGTAGTCTGTTCTTTTTTTTATATAATTTTTGTCACTATCGGAGGCGCGGTAGTTAAGTGGTAAAGCACTAGGCTTCTGAACCGGGGTCCCGGGTTTGAATCCTGGTGAAGACTGGGATTTTAAATTTCGGGATCTTTGGGAGCCCCTGAGTCCACCCTGCTCTATTGGGTACCTGACATTAGTTGGGGAAAAGTAAAGGCGGTTGCAGGTCACATGACATCCTCGTAAACAGTGGGCCGCAAATACAGATGACCTTTACATGATTTGAAAGGGTAAGTTTACTTTTTTTCTCTATCGGTGGGTCTTCATACAATTGATAGATCTCATTGTTAGTGTGTGTCCTCCAGACCTCCACCCCTTTTCATCTTGTATAGCACCAAAGATTTTCCAAAGAATTTTTCGTAGCAGTAGATTTTCGGTTGTCTTTTGTCAATGTACAGGTCTCACTTGTATACATTGCTGCTGGTCTTATTATGATGTTAAAATAACAGTCCAAAAATATTTCCCATATAAGGTCTCTGGTATACTCTCTTTGACCAAAAATGTACCATATAATTAAATCCTGAGTCAATGAATGATTGCCATGTGAAAGTGATGATGGAATATCTTCTACAGTATAAAATTCTTGGCCCGAAGGACTGACTCACTGATAATCCCTAATTTTTCCACTTGCTGTGGACAATAAAATACGAAAATTTCACCTGTTCTATCTTCACTAGGACAACTTTACGATAAGCCGTTCTCAAGATTGAAACCATAGCGGTTAAATTTACCAACAAAAAAAAAAAAAAAAAAAAAAAAAACATACAAAACACTTTAAAAAAAAGAAAAAAAAAGCTTATATTAAGGAGCAATTGCTGTATCAATTAGTTTGGATCAGTCACATGAGAAACTGAACAAGACATAATAAATCTGTGCCATAGAAATATTTTTACCAATTGTTTTTTAGCTTTTAACTTTCATAATGCGCTCTGGTCCTATCACTTGTCTAGACCAGTTGGGAAAGGGGAAGGGAAGAAGGGAGTAGATTGGTGAATGTTTACATGATCGTTTTATAAATGCATAAAAAATATTCATTCAGTTTTGTTACGATTAGTTACAAGGTGGGAAAAAGGGGTGGGGAGATAAAAATGTGATTTTTTTTTTCGAGTTACGAAATATCCCAAAGTTCCTTTAGTCAAAATACGAACAAAAATAATAGAAAGCCCTTGTTTTCATTTCCCAAGATTCAGAATGAGTGTGTTTTTTTATGTGATAGATCAAAACCCTATGCGACCTGCATATTTTGCCACACAAGTTGCTGTCCGCCACTATTAAAGTTCTCTTTTCATTCTGCGCCAATCTTCGGCAAAGGGTTTTTCTTTGGGTCTCAAATGTGGGTCTCGCGCGACCTTCACCAGAGCTCTCAGACTGTTTATCAGAGACCATTCCAGTTGCTTTTCTCGATACCAGCTAGGGGCAACCTGCAACCTGACGCCTGGTTTGATATTTTTAGCACATCCAATAGGCAAACGTCGTCATGCTTTAATCTCACTAAAAAACAAGAAAGATTGTCTTCGGCATCCGGCCATGTCCCTTAATAATACCCAGAGCAGCTACCGACCTGTGAGTAGATATTCTATACTGTCCTCACCGGCTTTCATTAGGACATTGTTATTTGTAGCGTAATCGTGCCAGCGTATGCCCATGAAGGAGCGTTCGATGAGCCTCCTATAGAGCACTAAGGTCACAGAGCCATAAAAAAAAAGGTTTTAAGAACCACTGCAACTGATTTATAGACGTAAAAAGCTTTTCAATCATTTTTCACAAATATAATAGAAATATAAAAAATTAAGCACAGGGTACGTAACTGCAGCTTTCTTGTGAACATTTATTTTTATACAGTTATCCCCCATAGACTGTAAATCTATCACTCTATAGAGAGATGAACCTTTTGTGGTATAAAGAAAAATCCCTTTTGCTTTCATAATTAATCTCAGCTTTCTCGGAATATTCCTGATGTCATCACCCCTCCGTATTTGTAGTTGATAAGCTAAAGCAGAGTTTATTAGTCGTAAGATGTGTCTTAAGCCGGCACGGAAACCACCTCCCAGAAACCTTTGCCCCCACTGTCCTCAGAAGAGATTGGACCATAGCACAATGAGCATGCTATAAGTATAAATGATACACTGTATAAAAGTGTTGTTTTTTTTAAATAAAAGATTGAAGTGTCCACAGTATGATTAAACTTTTACAACCATAAGCCTTCATTTATTTGGAATTATTAATTGTGTGTTTCAGTTTTCACCCTACTGACACTGTAGGCCTACTGAGACCTACAAGATTCTTACGAACATGTCGGGACTCCATCTTAAAGGCAGACAAAAAAAGAATGAAAAACTAATTACAAAAAGGATAATTCATTATTACAGCAACAATAATAACTTGCTACTATACATGTTATTGAAATATTACTTTTTGTTATTATTATTATTTAAAAAGAGCGAGTATTCATTCTCTGGCGAAGCCAGGGTCGAGTTTCGTTATTATTATTATTATTATTATTATTAACATGGGCGTAGCCAAGGGGGGGGGGGGGGGGGGTTGGGGTTCAAACCTGACCCCCGAAATGAAATCCCCTCCCGCAGGGGGAGGGGGGGAATCGGAATTTAGTGACTGATTTTTGCTTTGATTTTGTTTATTTTAGGTGAGATTTTAATACTACCTATCACTTGCCCCAGCACAGCAAAGGAGGTTTTGAGTTTAAAACCCCCTACCAAGGGTTTTTGAGTTTAAAACATCTACCAGGGGGGTTCGAGTTGAAAAAACCCCCACCAGGGGTTTTTGTAGTTAAATTCCCTCTTCTATAACACAAGACAAAATAAAATGCAAACGACAATCCCCCAAATTTTACTAGCACAGTTAAGGAAGATTTTGATTTTTAAACCCCTTCGAAAAGTTCCGATATACCCCTTCTTCAATATAAAAAAAGAAAATTACGCTTTCAAAATTCTATGAGCGTAGTCAAAGGGGTTTTGAGTTAACCCCCAGCCCCTCTTCAGTAGGGTTTGAAGCTAAAAAATACATCTTCAAAACCCGGTATAAAAAAAAAAAAGCATATTACGCACTCAAAATGTTATGAGCGTAGCCAAATGGGTTTTGACTTAGTGTTGAATTTAAACCCCCCTTCAGCGGGGTTTGAAGCTAAAAATACCTCTTTAATATTAAAAACAAAGCAAATTATGCACTCAACATGTTATGAGTGTATTTAATTAAAGGGGTTTTGAGTTTAAACTTCCCTTCAGTGGAGTTTAAAACTAAAAAATACCTCTTCAATATAAAAAAAGAAAATTACACACTCAGAAATCTATTAGCGTAGCCATAGTGGTTTTGAGTTAAACCCCCCTCCCCACTCCCCCCCCCCCCCCGATAGCGGAGTTTGATGCTAAAAAATACCTCTTCAATTTAAAAAAAAGCAAATTACACACTAAATTTATTTGAGCGTAGCCAAGACAATTGGGGGTTTAGAGTTTAAATCCATCTCCTACAGATGGCTTTTTTAAAAGTTTAAAACCCCTCCAGATGGTTTTGAGTTTAAAATCACCCTACACAGCGTTTTGAAGTGGAAAACCTATCTTCAACATTACTCTAAAGTCTAAAGCAAACTACAGTTATTAAATTCTATGACCTTAGCTAAATGGTGTTTTGAATTCAAAAAAAAAAACAACATAACTCCAGAGATTTTTTAGTTTCAACAACCCCCACCCCCACAGATTATTTTGACGATAAAACTTCACTTTTCGATTTAAAATCTAAAGCAAACTAGTCATTTAATTCCAATAGCGTATTCAAGAGAGGTTACACATTTCTACCAGTGGCGGGGCTCAATTAATAAAGTTCAGTGAATAGTCATCTGCCGAAATTGAAAAACACTACAAAGATGGCTAAGACAGATTTTAGGAGTCAGTTATAGAGATCGGGTGTAAATCAAGGAAATCCTATGCCGAACTGGGAGTCGACCCCTTAGTAAGATTGTGACAGAGCGTCACATGAGGTTTGCGGGACATGTTCTCCGACAAAATGAATTAGGTATTAGAAGAGTTGCGATGACATCCTATTACAACTTGGCGCCATACAATCATGGAGGTCCTCAGAGCAGGTGGGAAGAGGCTTCAGATATCAGGTCTAAGTCAGTAAGAATAGCACATTAGGTTTTTGGAATAAAAGTTTTTAATAGCAGGAAAATGCACTATAGATACCTCAGATTATGCATTTTGTTGCATTTCTATATCAGAAATAGTGCTTGACGGCGGGGCTCTGCCCCGCGCTGGGGGAACTCCTAGAGCTCCCCCAGACCCCCTTGCTGGCGTTGGCAAGGAATCTACAAAAATCCCCCCCCCCCAACCCCCGAAAAAAATCCTGGCTACGCCCATGATTATTATTATTATTATTATTATTATTATTAATATACTATATATGATACATTTGTTACTGATTCTCTCTCTCTCTCTCTCTCTCTCTCTCGATTAGATTGGATGGACATGGTTTAGAACTATGTGGTCTAACTGAGGTAAGCGGAGAATAACATTGCCATATATTATTTTTGGGTGGGTTAGGTATATTTTATCCAAAGGCTCCAAGACATGCACAAATACAAACTATGAATGTCCAGAAGACCCGGATTAGGTGTGAACAATCCCAGCAACCCCCAACAGTTAGCTCGTGAGAATTTGTAAAATATCTCACTCCTTCCCCCCCCCCCCCTTTTTTTTTTCTTTTTTTTTCACACTTATAAGTCGACACAATAAAAAAAAATTACGAAACTGATGGAGTGCCCTAAGAGAAGTCAAACGGAACGAAGGAGTTTACTAGATTAATATTGTTTTTTGTATGCCTATTTTATTTATTTATTCGCTTTTTATCGAAGCTTGTTAAGTCATCCGCCCGTGCTGTACTTGTGGCGCCCCACCCTAACCCTGGACACCCTCCTACGTCAAGCCACTGGGAGCTCATGTGCCTATAACGAGAGAATAAAAATAAAAGAGGTGAAGGGCGGTGGGGGGGGGGGTCATTTATTTAAACAGCTGTGAGCAAGATGTCTGAAAAAGTGCTGTTTGTCCAGTCAACTAGACTCTCAAGCTGTCAGACATTGATGGGTTTTGGAGCAGTTGGGGAGGGTGTAATTTCTAGGGCGATTCAGAGCAGTGTTTATAATACAACATTTCAATGACACTGTTAAAATGTTCCACAATTAAAAGGCACCGTAAACGTAAAAGGACTTGTTTCTTCACAACTGGCGACCACGACGAGATACGACGAGGCACAAGTCAGTGGAAATGTCGATGTACAAAATATATAGAGAAGCAGGCAAGGAAAATGGCCTGCAAGGCGAAGAACTGGAAAAGTTCATTACACTAAAAATAACACAGGAGGAAGAAAGGGAAGAAAGGAGATTTAATAGGGAAGAAGCCAAAAAGAAAGAAGAAGATAGTAGAAGGAAGGAAATCTTACAACTAGAACTAAAACTTAAAGAAAAGAAAGACAAAGAACAGCAAAATGAAAAGGAGGAACACTTTGACAAATACAAACAATTGGACAGAAAGTCTCGATTTGACGAGAGCCAGAATGAGTACATTGACTCATATCTACTGAGATTTGAGGATATAGCAACATCATGCAACCTCCCACAGACAGAATGGGCAAGAAGCCTCATGGGGCGCTTAAAAGGTAGAGCCATCGACATCTGTCTTCAAATGAGAGATGAAGAAAGAAAAGAGTACGTGGCCGTGAGGGAGGCGTTGCTGAGACAGTTTGGCTCCACAAGTTACGAATACAGAAGGAGATTGAAAGAGTCGACACCTCTGGCGGACGACGATTCACAAATATTCGTCACCAACATGTCGATATACTTCGATCGATGGGTAGACCTGTCAAAAGTGGAGCACAAATATGAAACCCTCAGAGAACACATCATAATGGACGCGGTGATGGAAGCTTACAATAATAATGTGAAAACATACTTACAAGAATAGAGAATATCAACATAATCAGCAAAGAGTTCGTTTCCAATGTCAAATTTGTCGTAGAACAAACCAGACAACAGAGACTTGCTTCTACAACCGACGCAATAAAGATTGGAACGACAGACCAAGAGATCGAGCATTTGCTGCCAAACACACTAATAAACTGCAGGTATACCCAGGCTTTGTGGGAGAACAAATGACCAACGTACTGTACGATACAGGTGCAACAGCAATTTTAGTCGCAAAAGAATACGTCAACCCACAAGAGTACACCGGAAGAAGACAAGACTGTGTTGGTTACACTGGTCAAGTAACTACACATCTGGTAGCACGTATCAACATACACACACCGTTCATCAGTGGTTGGCATGAGGCTTTAGTACTAGACAATAAGCCTGACAACATTGGCCTTATCATTGGCTGTATCAAAGGCTCTTAACCTTGCACAGTAGAAGAAATTGAAGTGGAAAGAAAAATACACACAGAAATGTTCCATGGTTACTACAAGAGCTCAGAAGAAAGCAGAAGTGCTAAATACAAATGATAACATACAAGTTCCTTATAACAATGAAAATGAAAATACAGAAACAGAAAATAGTGATATGAGAAGCCATAATCAAGAAAACAACCCGAATGAAATCTCCACAAAAAGTAAAGACCCACTACAGATTAAAACAGAAAAATTTGTCAGTGAACAGAAAAATGATCCAGATCTAATAAAACTCATAGAAAGTGAAGCTCCACCAAGACGAGGGTTCATCAAGATAGGCGAAGATGGTGTTTATGTGAGAGAAATTCATCTGAAAGCAGGCAAGACACAACAATTGCTTGTTCCAAAGAAGTATAGAGAAACAATTTTAAAGCTTGCACATGATACCCCGTTTGCCGGACATATGGGAGTAAAGAGAACATTGAATAGAATCTTAAATGAATTTTTTTGGCCTAGAATTACGCAAGAAGTCAAGGCCTACACAAAATCCTGCAATATTTGCCAAATACATGGAGCAAAGGGAACATATATGCAAGCTCCAATATAAACAACAGAATTAAGTGAAATGCCATTTGAAAAGATAGCTGTAGATATTATTGGACCAATGCCAGTAATATCTGAAGAGGCCATCGCTACATATTGACTGTTGTAGACATATGCACACGGTTTCCAGAAGCAATACCATTGAAAAGTATTTCTTCCGAAGATGTCGGAGACGCACTTACAGCAATATTTGCAAGAACAGGTTACCCTCGCATAACACTGAGTGATCAAGGCACCCAGTTTAAATCAAATGAATTCGCACAGTTTTGCAAAACTCTGAATATTAAACAACAATTTGCTGCCCGTTTTCACCCCCAAGCAAATGGGATGTGCGAACGCCTGAATTCAACGCTGAAAACAATGCTGAACAAAGTACCACAGGACAACCCAACAGACTGGGACAAGCTGATCAACCCCATACTGTTCGCCTACAGAGAAGTAACACACACAACAACGGGCTTCTCACCATTCGAGATGCTCTATGGCTCACCTGTTAGGGGACCCATGTCACTATACAGAGACTTTCTAGTAAATAAGAACATAGAACACGACGTACTGACAGGATACGATCTTGTCATCAAGACAAGACGAAATATAATCAAAGCATGCGAAACTGTCCAAAAGCAAACAAACAGAGAGAAACCAGAACTATTGAGAAAGCTAAATCAGGGTCGAAAGTTGAGAACACTACAAGTTGGTGATAATGTCATTGTTCTGCTGCCTGCCAAAAAAAAAACAGCTATTTATAAAATGGCAGGGCCCATTCCAAGTCACAAAGGTGATTTCGAAGGTAGACTACAGCGTAAACGTCAGAGGCAGAGATAATGTATTTCACATCAATATGCTGAAGCTGTATATGCCCAGACCATTTACTCTTTCAACGAACGCTAAGCAGGACACGCAAGACAGTCAGAGAGTCATGATGATAGAAACAACAGAGGAACCAGATGAATTACCGTGTCCAGTTATTGAAAGCTGTGAAACTGTGGAAGATATAAACACATCACACCTCCAGTATCCAATTAAGCAAGATATTGATAAACTGCTAGCTCAATGGGCGCCAATATTCCCAGACAAACCGGGTAGAACAACTGCCATAAAACACACTATCCAACTGACTGATACGAAGCCCACAAAATCCAAACCATATCCAGTTTCCTTACACCAAGAAGAGATACTGAAAAAGGAAATTGAAACGCTGCTAAAAATGAGAATAATTTGATGCATCCACATCCCCATACTCAGCTCCAGCAGTCCTAGTGAAACAGAAAGAAACAACCGGAAAGGTGCGTCTATGTGTAGACTATCAGAAACTAAACGCCATCACAGTGAAAGATACATACCCAATGCCTAACATAGAGAACATTATACCTAAACTTAGAGGTGCAAAATACCTCACTACTCTTGACTTAGCCAGAGGTTATCTTCAAATTCCAGTAGACGAAGATGCTAAGCCACTCACAGCATTCACTACTCCATTTGGTTGTTACCAATGGAATTACATGAGTTTTGGGCTTAGTAACGCACCTGCGACCTTCAACAGAATGATGGCAAAAATAATAGGGAAAAGACCAGATGTCATTTTCTATCTTGATGACATATGTGTCTTCCACAACACATTAGAAGAACACGTTGCTGGTCTGCATCAAGTATTCCAGATACTACAAGACAACGGGCTTACAATAAAACCTAGTAAGGTTAAAATCGCCAGAACAGACATTGAATTTCTAGGGCACAGAATACAGCAAAATACGATCAAGACAAGACAATATAAGCAAGATACTCAACTTAACAATACCTACAACAAAGGGACAAGTCCGAAGCATCTTAGGTTTATGTAATTACTATAGACGGTTCTTGGCAAATTTCACAAGTATTACACAACCTCTAATTGAACTGACAAAAAAAGGCATGCCAAACAAGATCACATGGAGCTCCAGACTACAGGAATGCCTGCAAAGCATTAAAAATGTCTTCTCAGACGACATAGTACTCCAGCTTCCAGACATCAGAAACCCTTTCTACTTGGCAACAGAACAGATGCATCCTCCACAGCAGTGGGAGGCACTTTAATGCAGAAGTGTGATGCAACGCTAAGACCAGTTTACTACATTAGCAGAAAGCTGACGCAGCAGAACAGAAATATTCCACGATAGAGCGTGAAGCTCTAGCTATTGTGTTCTGCATAACGAAACAATCCCGTTACTTGCTTGGGAAATCATTCATTTTGTTAACAGATCACCACTAGCTTATATCAATACAAATAAGCTAGCCAACCAGAGGATCACTAGATGGGCTTTAAAACTTCAAGACTTCAGCTTTACAGTTCAAGCTATTCCGGGACAAATCAACGTGATAGCTGACGTGTTGACAAGATGTGTCTAGGGACCGCTGGACTTATGTTCATTCATTAAACCACCGTCATTTATATCAACAATGCAGGAATAAGCTCCCTTGCTTCTATATAAAGCAAAATTCATTAATTACAACAAATGGATACACTAAATGGTTTTTTTTTTTTATTGATTCACGTAGTTTCATCAACTATTTATAATTAGGCAAAATTTTAACTTGATCCGAGCGTGGTGAGTAGGTGGTGAGTGGGTGAAAAAACACGTGCCCACAACGTAATGAGGTGAACAGCTCCATATATACAGTTACATCTTTCAAATAAGTAGCATTTATTTCCCTTATTGGAAACCAAACAAAATAATTTATTATCAATAATTAATTAGAGACTCGGTTAATTTATTTTTTATTCATGCTTTGTTAAATAAGTGATGTATTCAACTTGATCCGAGAATTGGGTGTGGGGAAAATAACGTGTACAAACATTGTACCAGACAAAGTTGATAAACCCACACGGAGATGTTTTTCTTGGCTTAAGTATGGACGTCACCCTAGCAGATGTTTATAAGACAACTATACATTCAGAACCTGAGAAGTCGTGTGTAGGTGGCAACAGTAACATATACCTTCAAATCAAAGAAACTTGCAGATTCAAAGGTTCTAAAAATGTTTGAACGAACGCGGACACCTCGCTTAGTGGGTCGACTTGACCGAATGCTTAAGCGCTTAGCTGCTGAGCTGAAGGTCGTAGGTTCGAGATATGATGAGCTCCGGGTGTCTAGAATGTTGTTAGAGGACGTGGACGTCTTTTTGATAAGGTTTGATGGTCGTTCTGATGGTCAAGAGAAAGCCTCTCGTTCATTCTATCTACAAACTTGGAAGAAAGTGACTCGTAAAAAAGGAGAAGGGGTAAGCTATGAAACCTTTTTCTCTTTTCTTAAATGTCTGCAGGGCTAGGTTTGGAAAACACATTTTTAAGGTAAAAGCATTATATTAAGTGGGTATCTCTCTCACCTACCTACCTACCTACCTACCTACCTACCTACCTACCTACCTGCCGCCTGCCTACCTGCCGCCTGCCGACCTACCTGCCTGCCTGCCTACCTACCTACCTACCTACCTGCCGCCTGCCTACCTACCTGCCTGCCTGCTTACCTACCTACCTACCTACCTACCTGCCGCCTGCCTACCTACCTGCCTGCCTGCCTACCTACCTACCTACCTATCTATCTATCTCACAAGTACATTAAATATATTAAATATATTTTGCTATAAAATAAGAGGATTAATTAGAACTATTGATTTGTTTATGATCATTACAATAAAGGTAAAATGTATTTTCGTATCTCCTCCTCAAACAAGTTAGGGTCTGAAGTTGTTTGGTTTTGTTTGAAGTTGGAATACAAACCCTGCACCCTCGTAGCGTAAGTACGAAAGTGTGACAATGCGAATGTTTTTTTTCTTCATGTATCCAACTTTTTGCAGCTGAGCTGAAAGTTCTTTTGCAGTCTTGTGCCACGTTCGTCTCGGCATCTCAGCACTTTCAAACAGATGAGCATGTTTCCTAAATATACGATGGGAAGCTCATTTACAAACGATGTTCCAAAGTGAAATGAAAAACAAAAATGATGATCTCTTGGTGTCTGTGAAGAAACAAGTCCTTTTACGTTTACAGTGCCTTTTAATTGTGGAACATTTTAACAAAACATCTATACACGCAGACGTTATATACAGATCTCCTACTTCACTCGCTGACTTTCTCTCTCTCTCTCTTGTTTACACACTCTTCACTTCCCTCAAGTCCCCTAACTCTCGATACCCAACACTTGACCGTGTGTCACGGTTGACCACACAGTAACTTTGTCACAACAGTCCTCCCAGGGCAGAGAAAAATTTTGACCGTATCAAAATTTCATGAACCCAATAGTTTGGGTGTACATCAATAATGTTTTACATCGACAAGAAAAAACAATGACTTGTAATACAATGGCATCTTCTATTATGAGAGAACTGATAATGTCTATGACGACAAATAGATCTTCAATAATATGTTATTGCAAGGGACATTTCCAATTGAACTCTCGCAGAAAATTTTCCTGTTATGTTATCCAACTTATATACAAAAAAATCCACGCATTTAGTTTTTTTCTATGTAACAATAATCTTTTGAGTGCCAACATTGTCAGGTGAAAAATGCACAATTAGTTAATACTTTATGTTTCATCAAAACATCTTCCAAATTAAGGGAATTGTTTACTCTGTGTTTCTTTCATACCAGTTCCTAAATGGACATCTATCATCTATGACTACAATCAATGCAACAAACATAAAAAACTCAATTGTAGTACAAATTTAACATCACTAAATGAAAATACAAAAATTCTGGAGCGTAATGTTAATTCAATCTTGTCAAGACAGACTTTAAAGTTATCTTACAAGGTATTTGTTAATTTTCTCATTATCTGATTAAAGGTTCTTCCCCTTATATAAAGTTACACTTTTGAAACAACCGAATTTGCATTCTGAAAACAGGGTCCAATTTTTAATTATTTTTTTTTAGTATTTAGCAATAGTAAATAGTATCCGCCTAGACAAGGGACAGGCAACCTTTTCATATCGAGGGCCGCATTTTTTAAAATTTGGAAATGGCGGGGCGCATATGTATATACAACTTAGAAAGATACACTAGCTAGCTTTGTAGAATGGCTTTTAATTCATAGTTACACTGTCTTATAGTCACGTTTCTTTTTTTTTTCCCACTCTCCACATTAAGGAATTACAACAAGAGTTAGCAATGTTTGAAATAAAATTAAGAACTTTTTAAAAATTTCTGTTGTCTTTTTATATTACAATAACACCACAAATATACAGTTGTACTTAATGTGCAGTATTTTACCTTTTACACTCGTGCACGTTCCGGAACTGTGGAACTAGCTTACTTGTTTTTAACCTTGTGACTGCTGTCAAATTACAGTTAGTCAAAATCGACCAGTAATTATACTTGTTTAGTTTCACCCCCCCCCCCCCCCCCCCAAAAAAAAAAAAATAATGCTTCTTCACTGGATGAGACAATATATGTTCCGGAAGTTAAATGTAGGGACGAATGCTGACCATGTCCTTCAATGGTGCATACTAAATCAGAGATACAAACAGGACTCTGGCCCCCAAGCCCTTCTATGGAACCAAGACTATTCGGAGAACTGCCTGATCTGGAAGCCACTGCACGGTTCATCTCAGATATGGGTAGATTAGATATAGGTATATAGATATTACTGTTCTGAACCCTCCAACATGTAAAATGAGAACAAAGAAGAAAAAGAAGAACAGATGTATGTGTACACAAATAGTGTGAACAGCAGCAAATTTGTTAAAGTGTTGACATACAGCTTCTGGCACCCATGGGACTCACGTGGAGGTACAGATTGGAACTTCTCTTTGCTTGGAGTTATGTCCTCTGGAGCTGAATCATCTTCTGCACTAAATGGTGAGCTGATATTATTGAAAATATGTTCTTGACATCTTAAAATTTGCTTTTAGAAATTGCAAAATTAAGGAATCTAAACAAATGTACTTTTATTTATTTCACTAGAAATAGTTTCACCTTTCAGCAAAGGAAAATGACAAAAACTGTTTTCTTTTGCTTGCCTGTAGAAATGGGAAAGCCTTGTTTGAAAAGATTTAACATCCATTTACATTTCATATGCAAAAAGACTCATTGCATTGGCGATTATGAAACATGAAATCTGTCTTCCACTCTTCATTAGAAATATTGGTAACAAAGTCACAGTAAGTGTCCTTCAAATAAAAATTTCTTTCTTGAGATTTTATATTGTTATCATTTGCCTTGTCTATGCTAAGATAGCGGATGCATTAGAATATTTTGTTCCTAAATGGGAAGTACCTGTGGTTAACACTTCTAGCTCAAATAAGGTAGATATCTATTTTAATGTATAGAAATTTTATGCAGCTTTGTGCAAAATTTATGGTTGGGATATAACAAAAAGAAAAAAAAAGATCGAGCTCCACCAGTTGTCACCTTTGCCATCTTGTTCTAAGCATACCCAACATTCAACACAATTCTTCATAGCATTGAATAAATACTGATCAAAGATTGTGTCTTCAATTGAGTGTATTGATGTATAGCCAATAAGCATAATCTTCGTTTACTTGAAACTTTTTATAATAACAGTTTAAATAGTTTATATATATATATATATATATATATATATTATTTTTAATATATTTGCATTTTTATAGGTATATAATGTGGGCACACCTAATTTCTGATAAAACACTCGGCGGGCCGCATGTAACCCGCGTGCCGTAATTAGTCCACCCCTGGCCTAGACTATTAAATACACATGCAGTAGGAGATGTGTGCCTGAGTGGTAAAATCGCCTGGCAATCTATCAAGGGGCTCAGGTTAGAATGCTAAACTCGAATAGAGTTGTATTTGCCAAAGGCAGCAAGAAAACCATCTCCCAGATACTCCGACCTCCCGCAGGTCCACAAAAGAGATTGCACTGTAACGCTCTGAGCATGCAACTATAAAAGTTGCGCTATTCAAAAGCATTTTTTTTTGTTTAATTGTGTCTTGTTGATTTTTTAAAATTTAATTTAATTTTTTTTTTGTCATATCTAAAAACTTAACCGTTGCCAGTCTGTTAGAGTGTTAGACCGTTTGAGGCACCACCCAAGAACTGTCTACCATCTATCTCCTTTCATCTCAGTATCTTCGCCCAAATTAGAGCTTTTTGTTCCTCATGTTTCGAGGGTTCCTCCAGGAATGAAGATTATTTCGTTCTAGCCCTAACCGGAACGGCGGGGAAAAGCGGAGGGTTCCAATCCGACCAGGGCCGTCTATTCCTTGATTCTGCCGTTTCATCTTTTCGTCTGACTTTTTTTTTCTTTTCCCTGGTACTGTTACCCGCAGAAATGTCAATGTGATCCCCGAAAATCTCATAATATCTGTTTTTAAAAATTAGATCTTTTAATATACAGTATAAAATGATAGTAATAATAATTCTTTACTAAAATACATTTCCAATACAAATCCTTTAACTTTTTTTTCCCTTTGAAATATGAAGAAGGTTAAAAGTCAATGAAATCTGAACAATGTAAACCTTAATCGTTATGAGAACATGGACCATACTGTTTTGTCTTATGTGGTTTTGGCAATTGTAATCTCCTACTGATTAAAACAAATCAACGGAAACGTATTTTTTTTAAATCTTGGAGTCTGACTAAAGAAATATAATTAAATACATTTATTGGTAAACAATATTGATAACAAACTATTTAGCAGCCGATCTTTGTAGCAGACCATGTAGGGTAGCAGATGACGCTTCAGAAGGTGAGTACAAATGGTGAATGGAACTTTTAGGTAGGCGGAGAGTTATTTTTTATTTTCTATGAAACTATTTTGGTGATAAAGATGTAAACTAACTTTCATGTTTGCAGTGTTGAAACGAAGAAAAAAAACGTTTTGCCAAGGGAGACTACTAAGTCCCCCATTTCCTTTTTTTAATAATCTTCTGGTGACCCGGCGTTGAATTACCTCCCCAGTGAAAGTACAGGATAGTCATAAGTGACATTTCGACAGCGCGCACATTCCAGACATTTTGTTGTTCTTTGACCCTGCGTCACATGTCAGTGTGCGAGACAGTGTCAATAGCTCTTCCAGGCCCAGGGTGACCGTGTCACTGCCAGCTAGTAATGATGTCACTGCCAGCCAGTAGAGCCGAGTGAAACGACAAAACAAAGCTACTTAGTGACCAACGACAAACTCTGCATTTCATTTCTTTTTAAATGTAAAGAAATGGCAATATGTTGTTTGAAGTAAAGACTAAAAAAAAAACCCAGGAAAAAAAAATAAAACACAAGTCGATTTCCTTGATTTGACATATTTACAAGCTCAGCGACAATGCTAGTGTTATCGGTCATGTTCGTTCCAAAATGTTGGTATGGACTTGCCAGTTAAAGTTTATGCATACACATTGCGACATAATAAGCCTGTGAAAGCCCGAGTCCGGCTTGACATGTTCGTTGTGGTTCCATGGCTGTCATGACGCTTAAAAACCCCACAAAAGAAGAAGAAAAAAGTGTTGATATCTTCTAAGAAATTTAGAGTAAAGCTATCGACTTCTTCTGATCTGGCTCGATACCATTTGGATCGTAGTCGAGCATATCTTCTTGAAGATTAATGAGGAATGCTGTAATTCCCAGCTTCGACCTACATACTTTGCCACATCCAGCACAGGCATAACCATTGTCCGCTGCTCGTCGATTTAGATTTTCTTTCCTCGGCAGTGGATTTGCTTTTGGCCTCAAATGTGTATCCCGCGGCCTATGTAGGTGATCTCCAGCTGTCTCCGCCTGCACCCGTGTGCTCTCTTCTGTCAGTTAAAGAAAGTTGGTGCCTAAGCTAGTCTTTAAAAGGTTACCTTTTGGGGCTTATCTAAGGGAAGAAATCCGCATTTATAACTAATCTTCTCTTTAAAAATGTAGAAGTTATTTCCCTTATTCGACATTAAACAAAATAATTAGTTATCAATAAATAATTGATTAATTGGTTAATTTTCAAAAATTTGGTTCATGTTTTGTTATGTACAATAAATAATTTTTAAAATTTTAACTTGATCTGAGAATGGATGTGGAGGTAAAAACGAGTAGAAACTTTTTTACCAGACAGACAGACAGAGTGAGTTGATATAAGTCTTGTAAAAAACCTCCGTTATCTGACATACTTTCAATGTGACCTACCCAACGTAGTCTGTTCTTTTTTCTTTGTCATCATCGGTGGGTCTTCATACAATGAATACATCTCAGGGTTAGTGCATGTCCTCTACCCCTTTTCATCTTGTACAGCATCAGTGCTTTTTTTGTGACGGTACGCAACGGTACGGCGTACCGCACGTTTTTCAATGTGGGGAAAAATAACATTTTTTTGTGTGTGTTTTAACGTGTATTATTAATTAATTAAAAGTTGTTAAAAGTTAGGCAATCCATCACTGAGTACCGGTACCTATTTTTTTTAAAGTACTGTATAGTACCGTAGATTTTCCTAAGATTTTTTCGTCCCTAAGTATTTAGTAGATTGATGATCTTCACTGCGGATCTGGTCTCACTTGCTTACAGTGCTACTGGTCTTATTATGCTTTTGTTTATCATTTTCTTGGTTTTCCTTGATATTGTTTTGCTCTTTAGTAAATGATGGTTGCTATAAAATGCTCTCTGTTGCCTCCTGCTATTCTTTCCCTTATTTCTGTTAGTAGGTCATTTTTTAAATCAGTGTACTTCCTAGATATTTGAAAGTTTGGACATTTTCGAATTTGTGGTCTTTCAAATGTTAGGAGTAGAAGGGAAACAATGAGCATGTTGAAGTGTGTGTTATACTGACTCAGGTCAAGGTCATTATACCTTTCAAACGCAGCTGAATCACTTTGCATTGGATTGACTCCAGCTGAAAGGACAACTTCGCTTGTATTGATCAAGGGGCGAACCACGCTCATTAACTACAATCATTGTCATAGGGAAACAATATATGATTATACAATGGCCGCCAATACAACCACAAAACAAAAAAAATCAAGAATAATTAAAAAAGGAACCTTATTAAAAAAGGAAGGTTATATTGAGTGAAACTACATCAATTATTTTGAATCAATCATGTAATTAATTTTTAATCAATCTAGACAAATAATAATAAATTAGTGCGATTTCGGAAATATTTTAATAAATTATTTTTGTATAGCGTAACCTTCACACACATAAGTGCCTAGTGTTACGCTATACAAGTAACTACAATCATCTTCCGCCAATAAATGTGTTTTAGATATTGATAATCGATTACTTAAACATCTGTTAAGGAGAGACTCTATAGAGACTCTCACTATATAAAAGTCATAGTCATCATGTATTAATATCACAAATATAAATATTAATATAAGGAATATAAATATAAGTAATATGAATATAAGAAATATAAATATAAGAAATATAAATATAAGAAATATAAATATAAGAAATATAAATATAAGAAATATAAATATAAAATTAAGAAATATAAATATAAATAAAGGAAATGTAAATATAAGAAATATAAATGTAAATATAAAATTAAATTCAGATTTTTTTTTCTCATTTTTCAAGACTCATGTGCCCCATGACTTTCTAATTCTAGTTATCCCTCACCCAAGCCCCTACACAAACACAGACACACCAACTCGTGAAAGTATGTAGACACAGGTTGCACTTTGTTCCAGGATATTCAATCTAGAGCAGGTAAAAGTAGGTAAATGTAAACATCAACTCATTTTTATTTTAATTTATTTTTGTTTGCTATTAGAGAAATGAAAACAAAATAAGTTTACATTTCTTCTTAGTTATGAGTGTGATATGTTTAGTTTCAGACAGGAGAGTCCCACGTCTAGAACTGAAGCAGAAAGTTGAGTCTGTTTGGTTGGACAACACTAAACATGTAGACGATCTATTAACTTAAATATCGGAGATGGTTGGAGAGAGAGAGATAGTGTCTGTGTGTGTGAGAGAGATAGAGAGGGGCAGTGCAAAAGACAGACAGCAGATAGATAGATAGATTGATTGATTGATTGACTGACACACAGACAGACAGACAGACAGATAGATAGATAGATAGATAGATAGATAGATAGATAGATAGATAGATAGATAGATAGATAGATAGATAGATAGATAGATAGATTGACTGACAGACAGACAGACAGACAGTTAGATAGATAGATAAATAGATAGATAGATAGATAGATAGATAGATAGATAGATAGATAGATAGATAGATAGATAGACAGGCATACAGAAGATTAGACAGACAGACAGACAGACAGACAGACAGATAGATAGATAGATAGATAGATAGATAGATAGATAGATAGATAGATACGATAGATAGATAGATAGATAGATAGATAGATAGATAGATAGATAGATGTAGGGAAAATGTCTCAAGTGTATACGTGTGTTTGTATGTGAGTGTGGACCTCGTTGTGTTCGGTCGGTAAAGGTGTCATTGAACGCAAGGGTGATAACCCTAACCTTCAGTTAATTAAAACATCACCTGCCCTTACTCCCCATTCAATATTTCTTATCACTTTCTAGTCTTCACTTAAAACATCTACCGAAACGATTTTAATTTTGAAAAAAATAATGAGACGGGTGAGATAATTAGATATAGTAGCTGGATGTGTTACATAGGCGGCGCTTAATGATAACAAACTAACACAACAATGTTGGTAACAATGACAAGTTTCTGATCGTCTTGTCCTGGAGTTGTTAAAAAGTAGTTCAGTTTTGTTGTCCTTTAGTGCATTGTCCATCTTGGTGGAAACATCTATCTGTTTAGACTAAATAGAGCTATGCTGGTCTGTAGTATTTAACGTTAGTATTTCTAAATTATGCAATTACATTCAACCACATTCAGTTTGATTTTTTATTTAGTTATAAGTATTTACAAGAGATGGCCCACTATCTCGCGATATCATTTTAAAAAAAAGTTGATAAAATTTACAATGACCACATATAAGCTGTGAAATGATTTACAACTGCACAAATCAGTAAATGAGATGTCACTGTCGCCCACCGACCGCTTAGGCTTTCAGCTAGCTGGGTGAACGGTGGCCTGATTCCTACCGCTGGCCGATAGCGGCTAGAATCTGGCCACCATTATATCACTGGTCGACCGTTTTGCCGCGTGGCTAATCAGGCCACGCGGCTATCGAAACAGGAGAAAGAAAGGGAGATGGGGAGGGATGGGGTACATGTGTCAAGATTCTGTGAAAGCAAGCTTTGTTGTTAGCGAGATGATAGCAAAGGCATCACGACCATTCACTGAAGGCCAGTTTGTAAAAGAGCGTATGTTACAGGCGTGTGAAATTATCTGCCCGAGAAAAAGAAGCATAAGTTTGTCTGCGAACACAGTTGCAAGCAGGATCACCCAGTCAGCGACAAATGTTCAACGGCAACTGAGTGCCGCTGCAAAAGACTTTGTAGCATATTCCATTGCATTGGACGAGTCTACTGGTGTAACAGACACCGCATACTGTGTCGTATTTATTTGTGGGGTCGTCGAAAACTTGAACATTGTTGAAGAGCAATTGAACTTACTACCCATGAAAGGAACGACGACTGGACGCGACGTGTTTCAAGAACTGGAAGCTTGTATTGGCAGGTGTGTGGGCTACCGTGGGAAAAACTTGTTCGGATGGTGCACCAGCAATGTGTTCAGAGAAGGTTGGTGTTGTTGGATTAATGGTAGAGAAACGGAATCAGCTCAGCTTGGCGGGACCTTTTGCAGCCATACACTGCATTCTGCACCAAGAAGTACTCTGTGGCAAAAGTCTACAAATGAAGAACGTGATGGATGTTGTCGTGAAGACGGTGAACTTCATACGTGCACGGGGTCTCAACCACAGACAGTTTGTGTCATGTCTAGCTGATTTAGAAACGAATATTGAGAGTTGCTGTATCATACGGAAGTCAGATGGTTGAGTCGTGGAAAAGTGCTGCAGAGATTTTTTGAACTGAGACGGGAAATAGCATTGTTCATGGCAATGAAAGACGGAGACATACCTCAGCTCAGTGACCCAACGTTTTGTCAGATCTTTCTTTTCTTACTGACATCACGCAACATCTCAATGCACTCAATTCACAAATACAGGGCACAAAGCAGCTGATTACCGTGATGTTTGATTCATTCAGATGCAAGCTGACTTTGTGGGCCACTCAGCTGGCAGATGGAAACATTGCTCATTTCTCTTTTCTACAGAGCATAGCGTTTGAACTACAGCGCCTGAAAGACTACGTAGACATCCTCTTCAAACAACTTGAAGATTTTGAACACCGCTTTCAGCAATTCACTGCTCTTGAACCACAGTTTTTCCTTGTTGCCACTCCGTTCGCAGTTGACGTGAAAAACGTTCCAGAGGAAGTCCAGATGGAACTACTGGATCTGCAGTGTGACACTGTTCTGAAGCAAAAATACGCTGATGTTGGCGTTCCAGATTTCTACCAGTTTCATCCCAGAGAGAAGTTTCCAAACTTATTTTGCACAGCTGCTAGAATTCTAGCGATGTTTGGGGAGTACTTAGGTTTGTGAACAGTTGTTTCCAGAATGAAGATCAACAAAACAGCCTTACGATCACGACTGACTGATGAGCATCTGAGAGCAACCTTGCGGCTTGCCACTACACGCGACTCCAGGACTAACGTCGATGGTCTGGTCTCTGCCAAACGCTCTCAGCTGAGTGGACAGAAACATGAGTGACGAGCCATCTGCAGTAGGCCTAGTAATTATAGTTTTTTTTGTTTTTTTTTGGGGGGGGGGGGGGAACTACAGTTTCTGCTTTTTTTTATTAGTGACAGAGGCAACGTCAACTTATTTTAGTAAACTAAACTGCCTGTGCATGTATAAACTACAATAAATGTAATTAATAATTATATAAAAACTTTTTTTTAGCATTTAACTGCAGTGACCGTAGTGTTTGTAAAATGTAATGAAAAAACATTCTCTTTTCGTGGTGTGGCCCGCTGACTGATTGTTACTTTCCATTGTGGCCCACATACTGATATGAGTTTGAGACCCCTGCGCTATTGTATACTGGAAATTATAGCTCAGGATTTTCAAGGCGTTTCAAGTTCCATTCCTGGTGTAGAAAAAGTAGTAAGCTCCCACTTCAGACCTTGCAATTTATGGGGCAGATGATGCAAAGTTTATCTCTTTCTGTGGCTCACGGTTAACGAGGGTGTCACACTTCCATCACAACGACCAACCGCCTTTACTTTTCCCCAACTAATGTCAGGTGGCCATTAGATCTAGGTGGACTCAAGAGGAGCCCTAAAGATCCCAAAATTTTAAATCACCAGGATTCGAACCCAGAACCCCTCGGTTTGGAATCCAATCCCTTTGCCGCTCAACCACCATGCCTCTATGTAGACAGGAAATCTTAGTTCAGTATTTTTGAAGACAATAATAAGTTTATTTCACTTTACTGTACTCCTGAATCTCTTGAGGGAAAGTCAAAGTCATTGAGGAATCCACTCATAAAATGTTTCAGAAACAGATGGCTTTTACAACAACGTCATTTTAGACCTCTACAAGCATGTTAATAAAGAGACCACTCTTTGAATTGTCAATTTCTAGGGTTTGACATCTACTTCTAGCTTCAAACCCACATATCAATTCTTCTACTAAGCCTAGTGTCCATGTCGCCTTCACTGAGTTATCTATGCATATATAACTGCATTGAAAATCTAAATTTAGAGAGCCTTGTAACACCTGTGGAACATTGCGCAATGTCGTCTGAATTATTTTGTTCATTTTATTGTGTACTATTGACCCAGTGTGATTCGAACATTGTACAACTGGAGACTGTTCATTTTTATAAAAACCTGAGCCTAGTTCGGAGAAATGGGTTGTGGAGGATATGCGCTTGGATTCCGCCCAAAAGTCGGGCGAATTCAAACTCAAGTATATTTTGTTATTACAAAGCTTGTATCAACTCACTTCACCTGTTTGCCTGTCTGTTTAGTATAAAGTTTGTACACCTTATTTCTCCCACTAGATAACTATAAAATCTACTATTTTCGAAAGCACTTCAATGACATAGTGGTTAGTGTATTAACTTAAGGAGACTGAAGAGGCTTTAACCCTCGAGTTCGAATTCAGATTGTTCAACGGTTAAGAAAAGAATGCATTCAAAAAGTGATCACCCAGATACCCCGTTCGTTCTCCCCCCCCCCCCCCCCCACCCCTTTCCATTAGGTCCACATTGGATCATTGCGTTTTTTCCTGTAGCTAAAAGCATGAAATTACACAAAAAAACAAATGGTAAAATTTTTTTTAATCGCACAGACTTATTATTGTTGGTCTAGATCTTTAACAAACTTAAATACATGACTAAATCACTAATCCATACTAATTGATACTATTACATTTCCTATAAGCTTTGTTTTCTTTTAAAAAAGTTTTTTTTTTATGCTTTTCTTTTTTTTTTCTTTTAATTGTTACCTAGTTCTCTCAAAATCTTGTGGAAATCTTGGTGGAAAATATCCAAGAATTACCCTACAATTCACTCGTAAACCGTTGCAATCCTTTGCGTGGTCAACCTTCGGATTTCTTTTTTATTCAGTGGAGTCAGTCATTCCAGCTGAAGTTATTCTGATGACGGCCTCGAGTCTCGGATACCTGTCCTATGAATGCATCCCATGGTTCACAGTGTCATCTACTGAGGGTCCAGTTTCGCTACATCTCATTCGCCTATCCCGTTCCATTTAGGGCGTTTCCTGGTTGATGCCGCGCGAATTCTAGTTAAGGTACAAAAATGTAAAATAAATAGTTATAGGACGCTTGGTGGCTGAGTGGGAAAGCGCTTGGCTTTCAAACCGGAGTCCTGGAGTCGAATCCTGAAGACGGCCTTTTATCTTCGGGATCTTTAAGGCGCTTCTGAGTCCAGCGAATAATAATGGGTGCATTAGTTGGGGAAAAGTAAAGGCGGTTAATCTCTGTGCTGACATATGACACCCTCTATAACCGTGGGCCACAGATAGAGATGACCTTTACATCATCTGCCTGCCCTACAGATCAGAAGTTCTGAAAGTGTGAGCTTAACCTTTAATAATATATAATAAAAATAATAATAATGCAACTATCTTGTGCACCTTAGTGAAATAGTGCAACAAATATAGTAGGTCATTTAGCAGAACATATGGAACAGCGGTTCTCAACCTTTTAAGCTCGGCGACCCCTTTTTTACTATCCCCCACTCTGGCGCGACCCCCCCCCCCTCCATAACATACACAGCAATAGAAGAATACACTAAATACAATCCATATTTTCTATGGTCTTAGGCGACTCCTGACAAATCGTCATTCGATCCCTCATGGGGTCGCGACCCACAGGTTGAGAACCCCTGATATAGAAGGACTGGGCCAATGTGCAAGACATTCCCAAATCCTACCAATATGTCTACATCTTTTGTTTCCAACTCCCCCCCCCCCCCAACCCATCTGTATCGTTGGATGTCAACTAATTCAATTTGATCTCTGGAGAACACTGGAGATTGAGAAGCCTTGTCGAAACTGAAGCTGCTCAGCTGGAGTTTGTGTTGACAAAACATATATCGCCACATAGAGGCTATTGGACCTAGGTCACGTGACTGCGGGCGTCTTGTAGGCGGCTTCAAGCATTTTAAATTACAATGATGTAATATCCGGTGGAGAGTATCAACTTCCGTTAATACACATCTAGGTGCTGTTAACGGTCGTTGACTTGTAGCACCCAACTGTTGGTAAACAACTAAACTGTTATAAGCGTATTATATCTCAACTTATAAAACTTGAAATAACTTGATTAGCCTCTATGTAAATAATATTATAAATAACTTTCATTACAATAGAGGCAAATTCAAGTTGAGATTAAATGCAATAAATATTTCAAAATTTAGTAATAATATAGAATGGTACTTTGAAAGTGAAACCTACACACACACTCTCCATAACACTAGGACACTTAGATCTGGAGGATAGCATAGAATAGAAAATAAAATCATTGGATTTAAAATATAGGTTTGTACATATAAAAAATGTCGTTTGGAGTCCAGGAAGACTCTTCACAAAGACAAAAGGAAAAAACTCTCGAATTAAAAGTTCCACAACAAGCAAACAGCAACGAAAGTAAAAAGCCCAAGGAACCCCCCCCCCCCCCTTCCCAGTAAAACAAGCGATTAAGTTTTTAGTAATAAACTTTGTGTGTGTGTCATGGAGTTTGACAATAGCTTACCACAGCTACTTTAAACTTCTCTTAAGACAAACAGCTACCGCGCGCGCATAAACATACCCTCCCCCCTCCTTTTATTTTTTTATTTTATTTATTTCATGCTCTTCATTTAGCGCTCAAATGTTGGCCTAAGAGTCAAGCTGTTTGTTTTTTTTTATTTTAAACCCACCAATGGTTAATACGTTTACGCCTCGACAAGAGACTTAGGGTTCGTGTCGACACGGGTAAGTCTCTAGATCCTTGAGTTAAGTGAGCTCTTTTCTTAGGGTGTCAGACTTGAATAACACAATAAGAATAGCGTAATTTAAGTTTTAGTGTATGTCCACAGATAGTGGCCCTCTGGGTGTTTGAAACGGGGGGGGGGGGGGCCTGTTCTTCCAATCATTTTGTTTTCGCTCTTTTCGGTTACCCTTTTTTTTTTCCAGTGTGTGAGTGTGTGTGTGTGTGTGTGTGTCTTTTTCTTCTTCGTTCACTGGCTCTCTTTTTCGATTCTCTCTCTGTTCTCTCTATTTCTATCTCAATGTCTCTAAGTTGCTCAATCGTTATTTTCTCATTTCTATCCCGCCCCATCTCTTTTGTCTCGCTCTTTTTCTTTCTTGCTCTCTTCTATATTCGTTTCCCTCTTTTCTATCTCTTAATATTTTGTACATCGCGCGTTCTCTCTCTCTGTCTCTCTCTCTCTCTCTCTCAACAGCAATACTAATCTCAGACAAAAAAGATTCAACTATTTTAATGTACTTGTTTACCTTCTGAATGTGCTTGTTACAGTTGTGACCGAATGGATGTCGTGGGGCCCGAACGTGTATTGGTTTTAAATAATTTTTTATTAAACTGCCTTTGAAGATCATTTGTGCGTCTTTCTGAAAATAATTATTCATCAGACCAGAAATGCCCAAAGTTGGGGCATCCAGTCAAGAGCTGTTGCAGTAGTCTACAAATTCGTCCTCTCTCTCTCTCTCTCTCTCTCTCTCTCTCTTTCTCCCTCTTTCTCTCTCTAATAGTCCTTCTTCCGCCTTGGTTGAGCCTCTGTATGTAATAAAAATAATTAACTCTACTTTTTTTTACTGGTTTCCCAGAGTCCACCCAACGTTAGTAAAACAAAATATTTTGTTATTGTCACCTAGAGAAGTTGTGTCCCGGATTCTTAGACTTTCTTTTTTTTTTTTCTGCCGGATGTAGTAGTGCTAAAAATAGGCGCGGTTTTTTGATTGGTTGAAGGTAGCGAACGGGTAAGCAGAAAGTCAATGGCTTGGTTTGAAGTGTTTCAATGCGAAGATCATTCTGTACCAACTAAACTTTGACCAAGACTTACACAACAAAAGACAGCTATTAACTTGAGGAGTTAGTCATTGTAGCATGACAACTGAACAGCAGATAACTAAGAATCATCTAAATGTCATCTGAATTAAATGTATGCAGTGAAATCCCTGAGGTCAAGTCTTTGTTTTAAACTCTATTGATACATGAATATGTCATTAAAAAAAACATTGTGTAAAAAATGTTATATCTTCGAGCCGCAACGCTTTCACTCACATGTGCGTATTCTACAATTTAAAACGCGCTCTTTATTTATGTTATGTTGCAAGCTTTTCTTCAGAAAGGACTCAAAACTAGCCCAAGCCTACTGCTAGAGGGCAGGGGTTGGCACTGGGCTGGGTTTGAACTTGGGCCGCTCATAAAGAAGGTGTTTAAGGTTTTTCATCGGAAATGTCGATTGTTACGTTCTTATCTTAAACCCTAACCTTCTACTGGAAGATCCGGTGGGGGGGAGGCAGCAGGCAAGGTTCGAACTCGGGACCTTTACGACGACTAAAGCGCATACCACTCAATCAAGCAGCCACAAAGGTCATGAGTCACTAGAAAACGTTTTAACACTAAGAAATTGAGAATATATGATTGGTGTTATACGATTGGTGATATATATATATATTGATATATTTTGCAATGCTTTTTTTTATTGGTGAATGTCATGGATGAATATAGCGAGTTAACTTTGACCTCATTCTGCTTCATTCTAGACACGATCCTGAGTCACATAGTGATCTCGTGCTAATTAGCTGTGAACCAATCAAACAAAGAGGTGAAGTAATTGAATTTTTGTATTTGATGGACTTCATTCAAGAAAAATAAAATACAGAAGTTTATTTAGTGTGTTTTCATCATTTTATATTTTCCCGCCAAGCGATAATGTTTGTGCCATTGAAAGGAAGCATTGTACTGTCAACGCAATCTTAAACATAAAATCGTGACATAGTTGACACTAAAAACAATTATATCTTAAAGACAATACGTCATGATATTTCTAGAATGTATATCTGATGACCCAAGATCCAATTGAATGCCGGCTATTCTAGTACTTTGGTGAAGAACTTATAGAACTCTGTATCGAAATAGAACAAATTTGAGTTGAAATCTCAGCACAAGAGAAAACGTGCTTCACTTCATAAAGTCAAACACAATAGATAATTCAAATTTAATAATTAATGCAAATCAATAAACTTAACATAAAGCTTGAAACTGACAAGCTCAAAGAACTGATTAGAGCCATGATGCAAGCTTGACTCGACAAAAGATTAATTAGCTAATTAGTTAATTAATTAATTATATAAGGAGGATAAATGCTTTTTGGTGAGTGATTGGGTGTATATACGGATTTATTCCCCTTATTACGTTTTGGCACACGTTTTTTGTCCCATTTTCGATTCTCGGATCAAGTTGAAATTTTGCATAATTATTCATAGTCGAAGACAACGCTCGAATCAATCCAAACATTAACTAATTAATTAATCAATAAGTAGTAATTAATTTATTTAGTTTATGTATCTTAAGATAAATGGTAGTAAATAGCGAATGTTTCCTTTAGATAAGCTTTTTTTTTTTAAACAAGTTTTTTTTTTTCTTTTGCTTGTTTTTTTTTTATTATTTTATTTTGTCTGTTTTTTTTCTTTAAAAATTTCCCGAAATTTTTATATTGAAGGATGTATTCTAGGAATCAAATGGTAAATATGTGATTTCAAAAAATTAATCAAAGAAATCAGATCATTGCATGTCAGGCGAGCAATTTCAAATTGACGTCTGCAAATGCTGGTATCGTTCACCAATATCGTGATCGCTAATTTTACTCCCATCTATTCACGGCATCGATCATTACTTTGTCTTTCCTTTGATGTGTCTTCAGTCTGTCAAAACGTGTCCATTCTTTATAAAAGACATTTCAAAAAAAGAAATGCCGGCGCCGATGGTTGAGAAAGTTAGAGTGACCTCTCGTCTAGGTCATGAGTTCATTCTGTCATGTCTGATCGTAAACTCGATGCAGGGGCGTAAAGGGGGAAAAAAAGTTATCCATGAAATGTTGGTTTCGAAATATTTTGGCATAAAACCTTTTTTTTAAAAAAAAGCCATCAAACACACTGAGAAATATTTAACGCAACTATTATTTAGGCTATATTTTTACATATTTTTAAATTTTAGCATTGAACCCTTTCCTTCCATTTGCTACAGTTTCACCCCTTTCCCCATCTACAGTTGATACACACCCTTTTTTTTGTGTGTGTACATGCTGATGAAGCAACAAAAAAGAAACACAAACCTCAGCAGAAGATGTAGGACAAACTATTCAGCGGACGATTTAGTGTCTGTTTTTGTTGTTTATTTTTTTATTTTTTTTTGTGTTTCAAAAGTGTGCTTGAAAGTCAGGTTTCAACTTAACTAGGTGTCAGCAGCCACGAGAATGACCGTCATCTATGAATAAATCAGTGCTAAGGAGAGAATTTGTTAAAAGTAGTTTGCTGAATTCTAAGGATAAGAGAAGTATCCTAGCAATGGAATTGAGACGCTACAGAAAGATTCTAGCATTGGAATTGGGATGCTACAGAAAGATTCTAGCATTGGAATTGGGATGCTACAGAAAGATCTTAGATATCACATTCAAAGACCGCATAAAAAACGAAGACATTAAAGACAGGGCTATATAGCAATTGGACCCCACGATGACCTGATATTAAACCACAAACTAAAGCTTTATGGACATATTGCATGGTCTTCAGGGCTCGCAAAGACCTTCCTTCAAGGAACAGTACCAGAAAAAGAAAGAAGAGGCAGACAAAGAAGGCGATGGGAAGTCAACTTAAGAGAATGGTCGGGTCTGCATTGAAAGAGGTTCTATCCAAGACAAAAGACAGAGAGGAATGGAGTAAGACGGTTGACAAATCTGGTGTGAACCGACACGAGTCATTGCTTCAAAATTTTTAACAAGACATGGCATGACAGCATACTGAGATGTCAGTGCGTTGACACATGACGTCATTTATGACACGCGTCCTGTCTGTCCTGGCTAATGACGGGGAATGGCGCTAATGTGACATGTAATGTCATTCTGACATCACATGAACTTCTGTAAATTATTTATTATACTAGCATTACACACCGGCTACACCCGTTGATTTGTTCCCAGGCTATATATATTTTTTTATATTCTGGACAAAACATCCATTCCATTTTTTTTTTTAAAAAAAGGCTGCACTTCAGCGATCCTCCTCCTAATAAGCTTTTTAGACAGTGATTTCAAGTATCTGTTATACTGAATTGAAACCCGCTTTCTTTTTCTTTAGTCTTTGTCTTACTCTCTCTCTCTCTCTCTCTTTCTCTCTCTCTCTCTCACTTTCTCACTCTCTCTTTTTCTCTTTCTCTCTCTCTTTCTCTCTCTCTTCCTTTTCTCTCTCTCTATCTCTCTCTATCTCTCTTTCTCGTGAACCTCCTGCGCATCGTTATGTTCTCTGACATAGACTTTTGACTTGAATTGGAACGATCCGTTTTATAACGCAATCCTACCCCCCCCCCCCGGACACAACGCACACAAGCACAATTACTTGTCGGCCCTAAATTAAAGTATCACTTTTACTTTCCCCCATCCCTCTCCCGCCCACATCAACAACATTGTTTGGGTACAGAACCTCTCTTCTTGGGCTTCTCAGTTTAATAACGAAAGAAATAAAGAAGGAAAGGGAGGGGGGGTCTGGGTGATGGTTACCATAGTAACTATCAGGGCCGGCCTTAGGTCACTGCAATCTATGCGGCCGCAGTGGGCCCGCACTTTCATAGGCCCCACACTAAACCATTTTAACTTATCATTACAAAGGTTCATGCAGACTCCTGATTTTCCAAGAGCTGCTGGAAATCTCCTTAAATTGCAAAATATACGAAAAACTCATGAATCTCCTGAAATTACTAACATCTGAAAAATCATAAAAATCTCCAAAATAAAAAAGACATAATTGTCATTTCGGAGTGTCATTCAATATGGAAAGCGCCAATCATACTTGCTATAAAAAAAAAAAACAAGTCATTGTCAGCTTTCATTTAATAAAAATATAATAAGATGGCGAATTTTAACCATAACAGAAAGTTCAAATACTTAATTTACTTTAGTATTTATTGGCACATAGATATAGATCTAAATCTATCTCGATCTCTGACAAATAAATCAAAAGCAACATTTTGCTAGTCGATAGTAAATCTAAAAGGCAGATCTGAATGTTTATCGGCTTTTTGTTGGAACACTACTATCTCCTGGAGATGGCTCGTCAAGTTAATTTGACCGTGATTTTGTCCCTAGTAAAGTATGAATAAAATGTAAAGCCAAAACGAATTGTTTTTTCTAATACAAAATCTTAATTTCAATTATTATTCTTATCCCTAGCCATACTTGGCCCGGCGCAATCTGTTTCGCATATGACTATAGAAGATTGTATAGTTATGTATTGTTTGTTTCAAATGTACTTTGGTGCGGCGACCTATAACGGTTAATGATTTAACATATACTCCCACATCAGTCAAGTACAAGTTCTTTCCTTTGTTCGATAACAAACAAAATAATTAATTACCAATGACTATTTAACTAATTGTGTTTTTTTGAATCGTGTTTTGTTAATTACAAGAAATAATTATGTATGGTTTCAACTTTGATCCGAGAAAGGTTATGGCAGAAATAACGTATTATAGCTTTTTACCAGAGTTGATATAAGCTTTGCAAATAGAAATTTTAAAAAAATTCATTCGAATCCTTACTTCATTTGATGAGATCTCTTGGTCAATCAGTCAGTCTCTCTCTCTCTTTCTCAAAATTATTTTTTAGAGAAAAAATTTGCCAAACATGGATCAAATCTCAAACAGCAGAGCTCTATGTCTACTAGCCTAGCTCTAAGTTTCTTCTATAATTCAAGGTTTATTTGCGAATGTTTCGATCTACTTGTTAGACTACAGATGTTAGAAGACCATTGCTACTTCCTTTCGACGAAATGTTGAAACGTTATTTTTAGTCACGTGATCACGAATCGCCCATGAATCACAATCGTACTATCGGCATTATATGAATTCAGCTTATTTGTTGATGTATATATAGATACAGGAAGTTTTAGAATTCATAGCGTATTTTTCGGTCTTAATTTTTGCTTTTGGAACCCTAGTCATTTCGCCTAGGGCCTTCAATCGCCATGAGTAATGTAATAAATTGTGTTTTCGACTGAACTAAGTAAGGCATCTGAGTTGTTAATCATATAGAGTTATTCCTGAATGAATTGGGTTCGAACCTCTATAGATTTTCGATGTTTTAATAAAACAGGAGATAAATAATCATTTGAGATTTAAATCGAAAATAAAATAAAGAGGCGTGGAAAAGGAGGCACAGAAAGATGAATATTTACTTTAACATGGGTATAGATTTAAACCTATAACTTCTGGCAGAGAGCATATCTTGACACGATGTTGTTTTTTCAAACCATCTCCTCTCCCCCATACTCTCCCCTTTTTAAAAAAAATGTGAATTATAAGTTTACCGCGTCCATTGAAAATGACAAATATATTCAGAACAGAAAGGTCATCAGGGCGTTAACTCTGTTAACTTTCTTCCCCGTTTTGTTCGAGACAAGGTGAAATTGGACTTCTCTTTTTTTGTTTTTAACCTATTCTAAACTTAAACCTCCGAAGAGCTTCTAATAACTAGACATTATAACTTTAAAGAACATACCTTTAGAAATAACGGAACCTATACATACACACACTATACACTTCTACTCAGCGATGCTATTATAGAGGACAAAGTCGAATCGTGTTCTCTTTGTTCTCTATCCAGTGTGCTAGAATAGAATTGGACAAAACACTAGTTCCACTTTACGACATCGTTCCAACCCTAGCTGATGCTTAGGCATTCATGTCATTTCCATTGGATGATCAATAGTCGCTTCGCGATGGAAGGAAGCCATAACTTGTACTTTTTCCGCACTGATATTTTACATACATGCACAATTTTGACAGGCGCACGAGCGCGTCCTCGACACAATTCGGCAACCTGATGTGCTCTGTAGTCGTGTAGATTGTTGTCGTTGTTGTTGTTGTTGCTGCTGTTGTCAATTATCTCTGTATAATTTATCATTTAAACTAAGTGTTCACGAGCTGTAGACAAATGTGGGAACAAATATTGGATAAAAACATTTTAATAAAGTAAAAAAAAAAGTTCAGAAGAAAAATAAAAACAGAAATTCTTATATGAAGAAAGATTTCATTCGAGCGTCTCAGTTCGACGTTTAGACTTGTTACATTGTGTTTTGAAAAGCGTAAAACTGCTCCTAAAAATAATTGCAGTCAGTTCCTTGATTCCTGCTCCCGTGCCTTAAGGGTGGCGCCTAGGTGGAAACAATAGTGGAGACGGAGAAGCCAGTAAATGGTACCGAACTAAGCTTCCGTCGGGTTACCTTGGGCGATTTTTTTAAAAATCTCACTCTGGATGACAATGGAACAAAAAAACCCGGCAAGCAAAAAAAATCCGTTTCCATGCCGTTCTTCGCAGAGGGCCGTCATCAGTGACCAGTAGCTGGGGCAGAGTTCCTTGCAAGGCAATGTGGTGGTAACTCTGGTAACAGAATAGGAAGAAATTCTCCATGGTTAGCTAGTAGCGAGTGACCACAAGACCGGAGTCTGTGCGCCGCGTATATGGCAGAATTCAATCGTAGTAACGCATGCTGCCATTGTGGAACCTTCAGACAGGTAGGCCTACTGTAGCGAGGAGCCTCCGGTCCATGCCTGGCCTTTGGATTAATCCTTTCTAACGGTCGACGGGATATTGGTACCTGTGGTGTCCCCACTGGACATTTTTTATCACGAATACCACAAGACACAAACTTGAGTCCCAGAGGAAAGTCCTGGTAGAAGACAGGCTCTGAAGACCCATGGTGAACAACGTATTTGTCAGCATCACATGGAAAAAATAAGTAGGTCGCACTTGGATTTGCGTGGCTATGTGAAATACTGCACTCATCCATAATCTTCAGAATCAAAGACATTGCCATTTGTAGCATTATTATTAACTACATCTAGCCTTCAAAGTTCTAGGATTAGCTTAGAAATTGTGGATCTATTTATCTATGCCTAGACTTCAAAGTATTAAATAAGTCTACTGGATCTTAGATTATTAATATTATTTATTTTAGTTATAAAATACTGGATTAGAGGTTATATCACTATTTTCTCTAAGTATTAACTGGATAATTTATTATTTTTCACGTGTATATCTAATGTTAATATAGTCTTAAACTACAAGTGACAAAATTATAACTATAAGTAAAAATACTGCCAAACTAAGTTATATCTATAATTTATAATTAAGTTCTTAGTAATATAGATTTTTTAAAACTTGCCTTAGATGTTAATATAGAGAAAAATTCTAGAGAATGAACTAACGATGAAGAACTATACCAGTCTCATACGTAATAATGTCCTCTGTTGGTTACCTCTACTCTTTTGTTTAGTTTGATATGTTTCTTCCCTCCTCTGTTGGTTACCTCTACTCTTTTGTTTAGTCTGATATGTTTCTTCCTTCCTCTGTTGGTTACCTCTACTCTTTTGTTTAGTTTGATATGTTTCTTCCCTCCTCTGTTGGTTACCTCTACTCTTTTGTTTAGTCTGATATGTTTCTTCCTTCCTCTGTTGGTTACCTCTACTCTTTTGTTTAGTCTGATATGTTTCTTCCCTCCTCTGTTGGTTACCTCTACTCTTTTGTTTAGTTTGATATGTTTCTTCCCTCCTCTGTTGGTTACCTCTACTCTTTTGTTTAGTCTGATATGTTTCTTCCCTCCTCTGTTGGTTACCTCTACTCTTTTGTTTAGTCTGATATGTTTGTTTACCTATGTGCTCCAATCGCCCGTGACACATTTTTGTGTTTTCTCTTTATCTAGAGACCTTGGAGACACTGATTCTCTCTGCCTCTCACACAACCATAAGTTGGTCTCATCAATGCGCAGTAATGAGAAGTCCCACGTATAAAGGATCTATTTAATGACTCTAAGACAAACAACACGATCACGTGAATTTAAAAAATAAGATGAATCATAATCTTCTATATACGTTTGTTTATTAATGGTATATATGCTGCCCCCCCCCCTTTTTTTATTACCCTAAAATTGTGTACTAAACAGGAACATAGTCATCTGACAAGTATGAATTTTTAGAATATAAGGCTTGTCTTTATGTCCGAAAATTAATGAGGAGTACAGTAATTCATGTGGATACGCATCCCCAGATGCGACCTACATATTTAGCCTCGCAGACATACCCATTGTCGCCGGTGGTCGATTTAGATTTTCTTTTCGCCGTCTACGTCTGTCCTTGGCAGCGTTTTTTTTTTTTGTGTGTCTCCAATGTGTACCCCGCGGCCCTAGTGAGGGATCTCCAGCTGTATTTCTCTGTCTGCCTAGTTACTACCAAGCAGTGGCTCTCTGGACCACTCATACGGATAGGAGCTATGAGTACTGTACAGAAAGCAACTTAAACTTCCTGAAGATGTTTGCTCTCCATCATGGACACACTACAAACAGCGATGTTCTTGCGAATGCCAGTATGGGCAGGGCACGTATTTCGTTTGAGAGACGAACGTATGCCAAAGGCAGTCTTTTTTTAGTGAGCTGAAAAGTGGTCGACGTAATAGAGAAACTCACGGAAACGCTTTAAAGACCATTATAGGCACCAACGTGCTTTAACTAACATAGAAGAGAGCACCTGGTTGCAAGCGGCTTCAGAACCTTCATAATACTATTACTGAACTCTCAAAATATAAATTATTAATTGTATCTTAGTACAAATACAGGGATATCCTCATTTTGAACAGAATTTTATCCATTAATTAATTTTTTATTATTCTCCATCGACTAATTCTTGTCTTGAAGACCAGTGCATTAAAACAATGGGTTTGTTCGAAATGTCCAGTGGCGTAGCTATGGTTCATGATGCCAGGTGCGGCATTACCTCCTACGATGATAAAAGGGGTATTTTTTTAATTTTCAAGGAGCCCCAAAAAATGCTGTACTTTCATTGTTGTTATCAATTTATACTTAAAGTAAGAGATCATTTCTAATATCGACCTTTAAAACTTTTAACCGATTTCGATTGTGGCGTCTGCAAAAATATAAGTAAAATCTTTTTGAGGAGGAGTTTTTCAAAACATCTCAGCTAACGTAATTTTTTAAAAATATTTTAGTTTTTTTTTTTTTTTTTTTTTCTATATTGTCGAAATTCTCAAGACTGTTACACTTTAGTGTAACAAAAAAAAAACAACCTCTGCAACACGCTTTACTTTACACGAAGATATTTTACGAAGATCTTTAATGGAATTAATTAGATCTACTTTTTTATATAGAGTTATTCGTCGCTCTGACAGCAACCACTTTTACTTAAATCTTTTTTGACATGCATTCTTTTTGCTATGAGAATAAGGCGTTATTGAATTTCTGCAGCTGAGAACAAGAGGAAATCCGTTGGACCTAAACATCCCTAAAAAATAAAGATTCTGTCAGAGGGATGTACTGTTGCAGACCAGAAAATTCCTTAGTGGACACAGTTTATTAGGCTACAAAGAATAGTTTTCCCCTAATGGATATCCACCATATGTCCAGATATGGATATTCCTGGCAGTACCAGAGAAAGAATGTTACGTCATCTTTAATAATAATAATAATAACAACAATAATAATATAAAATAACAATATACCCCATTAATATATCAACCGAGCGAATAATAACAACTGACTCCACAGATACCATCAAGGCCCTTAACATTCTTAAGAAGATTCTCGCTGCCTGTCAGAGGACAACAACGCTGCAGACCTGCCACATCACCAGAAAATTCTTCAGTTGACACTGATAAAGCGACTACAATGAATATTGTTTCTTTTTAACGAAACTCGACCCAGTCAGTGCCTTAGAATGAATACTCGTTCGATTCTAAAATAATAATAATAATAATTATTATTATTATTTATTATTATTTTGTAAAGATTATGAGATAGCTGAAATTGCTGTCAGTAGACTTTGATGTCCTTTCTATCATGACAAGTTCTGTCTTATGTCAAATAAATATTGAACTAATATACATAACAATCAATTATTTTAAACAGTCACGGTATAGCCATGTAAAATATACAATTAAGGATCTGTATAGATAAATGGTGCCAAGTCTAGACGTAAGATGACCTGTTGTGAATGCTGTCGTTGCTGTTGTCTGTACGATGGTGCTGCACGTTCTAGGAAAACACGTGCGCACAACTTTATTTGTAACTTCGGCGCCCTCCGACATCATGATGTCAACAGAAACAAGGAAATCAACAAAGCGTGTGGCGCTCGTAGTGTATCTAGGGGAAAAAATGCGGATGGGTGGGTTGGGAATGTCATGGTGGTGATGTACAATATCAACATCATTCGTCATCTGTATGTTTACACTTGCGCCAGTCACGAGGACTTGAGATGGACCCTGGTAAATTCTCGCCCTTTGAACTCTCAGCAACAAGGACTCTGAGCTCCGGGTCATCTCCCCATGTCACCATATTTAGCGGCTTTGTTTGTAAACAATAGATTGCCTACGTATAGCGTGCGTCACGCGGCTAAAAATAAAACAATAATAAACACTGGCTCAAAGCTTTTGATAATAATAATAAATAAAACAACTTGGTTGCACAATGAAGGTGTCATGTTTGCTATAGTAGACCCATTTTTTGAATGGATATTTACAAACAAACATTAACAATTAGACCACGTGAATCTTAAAGGTATCTAAGTTTTAAAAAAATGTGACGAAATGTAATCTTGTTAGTGCTGTGTCATTGCTCTCAAGTGGTCAGGTGCAGGTGGTTGTGGGAAGTCATCATCAAAGGGTTCAAGATCAACGCCGTCGTTCTAAAGGGGGAGGGGGAGCTGAGAGAGGACAAGAGTCCATCGGGGGGGCTTTTAACTTGGACTCATAACGAATTTCCATAAGAAACAATAAATCAGTTTTAGTCCTAGTCTTAGTCTTAGTCTTAGTTTTAATCTTAATAGAAAAAAAAAGTTTTCTTACTGCAAAAACAAAAAAAAGATGCTGAACAATTATGCATTGTCCAATTTTCATGGACTTAGGTCCTACCCAACACACTAGTTCATCAGATCTATGGGTAACAAGAAAAATATGAAAATACTTTAAAAAAAACAACAATAAAGCTTATCTAAGTGGAAAAACTCCATAATTACAAATATATATATCTCAATAAATAGGATGTATTTTCCTTTTTGATATCAAAATAATACGAAAAGTGTGTTTACAATTTGCACATGACAGACAGACAGACAGTGAGTTGACACAAGCTTTGTAGAAATGCTTCATGGGGACACTCAATGTTTCTTCAACGTCCTTTCCCCTCCCGACCCCACAAGGTCAGGTACAACAAATGTCAGTTATAACAATCTCAGTTATAACAAATGTCAGGTATAACAAATGTCAAGTATAACAAATGTAAGTAAAACAATTGTAAGTAAACCATTAGACCTAGAAATACCAAGGAACGCCTTTAAAGGTCTCAATCTTATGGCTTCATGAGGATTCCAACTAGAAACCCTTTGATCAGAAGCCCTGTGTTTTAGGATCTGACCAGCATGTAATAGCAAGACAAAATATTTTGACGAAGCGAGAAAGTAAACACTGCATGGAGCACCAAGTCCAGGTCTCCTCAAGTATCAGCGAGGGCAAAACTGTTCTTTATAGAGTTCCAGGGGCACCTGTGCTAGGCCGTCCTCCTTTAAGCTTGACAAAACAAAAAAAGATTGCATTTGGCATAAAGTCAGTGCCCTTACGTGATAGGCATTTTGGACATAGCTGCTCTATAGGATACACAAAAAGATTATCGAGCACTTCCGTCAAGTGTGACTGCGCTCCATAATGGGCACACGCTCGCAATAAGGGGTGTACCGGGGACGCCAAGCACCCATGGTGCCCGAGCAGCAAGGACTGTTGCCCCCCCCCCCCCCCGAAATCTCCCAATTATGAAAGTAATTCAAATTTGCATAATCTCGTTCAACAATAAAATAAATAAATAAACTACATGCAATACAAACGAGGCTAACAAACATAACGACAGGAGAGTATTTTATCATTTTTATATGGTGTTTTGATACCCATTTTGGAACCTCTTACACTCCGGCGCGGCTGCCCCACCCGTTCTCCTCCCGTTATGCCACCGCAGACGTGACCACCTTACAAATAGCCGTGTCCTATTGTATGCCAGTTTGGAACTTTTCGAAAGACTACATATTTCAATGAATAATGCGTAAAGTGTAAATTATGCTCCACTTAATGTTGTACTGACCATTAGGGAAATCTGTATTTCCTGCAGGGGCAATAAGTGGTACACTATTGTTACGCTTGAGTGTCACGTGTCACAGTGCGATATCCCTTTAAAACCCTATTGATAAAACATTATCTGGGTATTTTTTTTTAAAATTGATAACGAATCTACAAAGGGCACACACAAATTACTACAGCATAGTTATCTCTCTTAGAGTGATGGTACGGAGAGTTACGAGCCCTTAATGTGGGTCAGAGGTCGAGTTCTTTTATTTTATAATCACACAAACGAGCTGTAAATATAAACAATAATAGAGATCTAGTTTCAATGTAGCGAGCTAAAGAGCGTGGGTGATATCATTGGCAGCCCCTGCATTCCTGAAGTGAAAAAAACGAAGGTAGCTTTAAATCTAGGCTCTAGTAGTGTAATGGCCATGGATTGATCAGATATCGAAGTCATCGACCTAAGTCCTAGTGACACACTAATCAAATACGGTACAGTTGTGTCCTTAATATATGGCATTGTTGACTAATAATTAAAAACAAAAACCGAACGCACGGTAGACCTACTTACAAGGGCCATATCCAGTGTCATTTACTTTTTCTAAATGCGTTCATTAATTAAGACTAAAATTTGAGACCTAAGGCTCGCTCTTCTATGTTGTAATACCCATGGGGCAACTGAATCATTATGAGGCTGTTGCCATGCTATTTGATAAGGGGCGCCAGATCAAGCAGAGCTTTTAAATAGATGTTGAATTGGTTAAGAGAAAGCAACCTTTAGAGGGCGTCAGAACATCTTCTGTCCATTGCCCACAGTATGGTGTATGCTGTGGTTGTCAATGCCCATTTACGAGCTGTTCAAAGGTGCAATTTCTTTTTTAAAAGTTGTTACCCAACCTTGGTTCGTCCCGGATTTTTTTTAACAAAAAAAAAAAAAAAGAAAAAGAATTTAAAAAATCGACTTATTTGTTAGTTCACCCCAAAAAGAGGCAGCGGTGTATTGAATGTTTGATATAGTCTCTTCAACTTAATATTAAAATCCGCATTAAAAATAAATTGATGGCGGCGCAGAAAGGCCAAGACGTTGCTTACTACCTACTACCCCACTTCCTTCTGGTGGTACAGAAATAGTCGGAAGTACCTCGTCAAAATTACTGACTAGTCGTGTGGTTTGCGCTCAGGACTCAATGCTTCAGGATTCTAGCCCTGCCCTTTGCCTACTCCCTGTCATCCTGCAAGTGGCCTGGCTTACGACGTAATAAGGAACTTTATCATAAGTCAACATTTTAATCAAGTAGATGTTTGGCCAGTATCAGGACAATTCATGCTTTAAAAGCACAATGTCAGTAAGCTATTGCAATGAAAATACAATTCAACTGAAATATTACCTTTTGTTTTCTTTATTATGTGCTTACTTTCAAAATTTGATATTAAAATAATGTATACTAGGAATGCCCCATCTTAATGACTTAATCCCTACTAATACTACAGCCCAACATAAGCAACACTCTGTATGGTAGTGAAAAAAAAAATACCAGCAAGCTATTTTTTGGGGGGGCACAGACTGCAAATGAGCTTAGAAGAACAGCAAGAAGAAGAAGAAGAAATTCAAAAGGCGGATCTAGGGGGTTAATGATATGGTCTATTTCCATGTCCGTTGTAACTTGAAAAAAAGATAATGCGTTTCGTGGTAAACAGCTCATACTGATAGTTACTATTTAAAATACTTCTCCAGTGTCCGATTCCATAACCTCGTTCATTTGTACTGTGATCGCAACAGGTCTCCGAAAACAAAAGAAAATGATTTGTAATCATTTAGTGGACCGCCGGCATTCTCTGTATCCAGTCATGTGAAACTCATTAGTGCTTGGGAGTTGTTGAGGTTAGCCCCCCTCCCCAGGATGGAAGGTCACTAAGTCCCTAGTAACACCACCTCTATGGATTTCAAATGCAGATTATAAAATAATTTTCAGTTTAATGATCACACACAATTGTCAACACATTTTAAAAGCCACCACACAACTGAGCCTAATTAGCCTAATTTTGTCAAAGTAGAAATGTATTCACTCCAGGTGTATGTTGAACATTCAAGTCGTTGAGGTTAATGACTAGCGATCAGACGACAACTGGTTGATAAAAGATCGGACTGTTTACAGGTGTATAGCCCGTCTAGCTAAGTCTTCAGATCAAAATATGAAGCCTGGTAGCGTACGAAGATACAGCAATGTATAGAAATGAAAAATATTTTAGTATGTCATATAGACAGACATGCTGACAGACATATCTATATATTTAACTATCTATATTTCGCTCTCTCATTCTCTTTTATCTCGCTGCAGGGCCGGCATTAGATAACTAGAGGCTCTAATCGAAGTGTCTTTGGTGGGCCCGAAATGAACATTAAAAAAATAAACAAAGAAAAAATAAAATCGCGCAGTTTCTTTAAAACCATCTGTATCTTTTCCAAATCAATACTTCTAGATGATTTCGTTCTTTATTGCTAGTAGGAGATGCTGACTCCTCCCCTGCATAGCTTGAATATGCATCTCCTTTTGGTGCAACAGACTCTCCATATTTTCACCCAAAAAGTTTTCTAGCCTTGCTAGTCTAACCAGTAAATCTAAGATTTCGTTAATAAATCTTCAGTCATGGTAAAAACTTACAGCAGACAGAGCAATAGAGTTTTGCTATGTATGAGATTTGATGCAAGGTATCCCTTTTTTTCCTCTAAAAATTGTGTTTAGTCCTATGTAAGGCCCACACCAAACTCTTTCATAATGTACAGCCTTTATTTCAACTTAAGTAGAAGATCAACTCCTGCTATATAACAACTTGGCGTGAGAACCCAGCAGCTGATTGTATGCTGGAGCTTACTCCCACCCAAAACATAATATAAAATTAAAGCGCCCTCTCCCAGTTTTTTCTTCTGTTACAATCTGCGATTACCACTCATACTGACTTGGCCACACCTAGAGGCAAGTCCCAGACAACTGAAGGATTCTGTCTAATGGTCAGAACCAGGTTCTATATATCCACACACTTTAGTAGTGAAAGAATGAGGACACGAAAAAACCTGAAAGGTTTGGCTAAGTATCAGTCAATGCTATCTGTTGCAATGCAGCTACCAACTGTACCAGTGACAGGCTTTTTCAGGGTGGGGGGAGGTATCAAGAGGTACCGTCTCTTATGTCAACAAACGGTACCGAAATTTCAACTCTAAATAGGCTCCATTAACTTCTGACAAAATAAATCTGCTATGTCATTGTGGCATGACGCAGTTGCCTCAGAGACGATTATCTGCCCCTAGTTTAACTGGGGAGTCACGGCGCGTGCGCCTGTGATGTTACGTAATTTAAACGTCTTCAATGGCTATTTTTAGAAATAATCGTCATTATGAATAAAAATAATAAACACAGGATTTGGGGGGGGGGGGGGGGGAGAGATCATACGAAAACACTGAACCTTACTTAGTACTGGAATTATCCCCTACCAAAGATGGCCATTATAGCGCAAAGATTACAGTATTCTGGAGTGTGAATCAGCGTGGGGATAATTCTATCATAATGGAATACTAAGATAAGAGGGCATTGAGTGGAGGATCGTACACTAAAGAGGGGGGGGGGGAGAGATATTTGTGGGGGAGGAGGTTCAGGAGAGGTAGAGGTTGTAAAGTGTAACTTCTTACCTTCCAACCGATGTAGATGTTTCTTTGACGCGACAATGTGATACCTATGTGTCTGTGCCGTTATGTATGTGTATGTGTGTTTTTTGTAAGTGGCATGACATATTCAACATCATGCGCAGACTCGTAATGAAGTCGTTCGTACCATCCCCTCTTTACCCCATCCAGCCCCCCCCCCACACCCAACAAAAAAAAATACGACGTACTCTTAAGTTGAGTCATTATCTGGACCTCAGGGTCAGTATCTGGATTTTGAGGGTCAGTATCTGGATTTTGAGGGTCAGTATCTGGACCTGAGGGTCGAGACGGCGATTGGGAAAAGAGAAGCTTAATGATCAGGCTATTAATAAAAACTAAGTTCACCAATAAGACCCTATCCTAGCAATGACGTGATTCTATCCGGTCAAAATCGGCCCTGGCATTTCTATACAATGCGTCCCATAAATTGTATATTCTATAATGGGCATCCTATCAAATCAGTATGTTAAGTTTGATAAAAGTAAAGTTTCCTTTTCAGACCATGTGGTCTATAGCGCATATAATGTTTAGGTCATCTGTTTCTTTGGCGAACGGTTAACGAGCAGGGTGTCATGTTGCCAGCACAACGACCAACCGCCTTTACTTTCCCCAACTAAAGTCAAATACCCATTAGAGTTGGGTAGACTTAGGGGTGCCTTAAGTTCAAATCTCTAGTATTCACCAAGATTCGAACCCAGGACCCCAGGTGCGAAAGCCAAGCGCTTAACCACTCAGCCACCGCGCCCTCATGTTAAGTTTGATAATGTATCGATAACTGTACGCATGCATGCAGTGAACTCTATATTTTTTAAAGAAATATAGACCTTATGTTGCTTTTTGATAGCTAAGTCCTAAAAAGGATGAATCTTACTGGTAGCACTGTCTATGGATGTAGGATATTACATTATATCGGAAAATGTGTTACATTAAATCTGTATTAGCCTGCAGTCTAGAGTTTGTAAAAGATTATTATTTTTTAACACAACGCACAAAGAGTCCATTTTACAATAGAATATTATATAGCCTTTAACAATTTAATACGAACCACAGTTGCATCCATGCGGCCCTTTCTGTAGCCCTACCCTACCAGCCCATTTGGGTATCAGTCAACCGGGCTTTTGCCTGTATGCCCAGTCCACCCCTGGCTTAATGCGATACGATCCGTTACACGTGTGTCGGAAACTTACAAGGACCTCGGGACGAATAGGGCCTGGCGCTAAACTATGGACTTTGCTCTACTATATCCCAAAGTATGCCAACGTATTCATGACTCCCAGACCAGTGAACGCTCGGTCTTGCCCCCTAACTTTGTTGTCATGAAATTAATTGGAATTATTCATTAGACGAAGATCTGGATACCACTGGTTTGTGTCAGTGTCTATCGTACTTTCTATCTGTGTCATGGTAAGGCGTAGGACATTCTGAAGGACAGCGTTCAATAAACTTGTTTTGACGTGAAGGTAGTCTAAGTTTAAAAACCCAGGGTTTATGTTTTTTTACGAGAAGATGTTTTAAAGTTTTAAAACCCAGACTTCGTGTTTTGACGAGAAAGTGGCCTAAAGGAATAATTCAATGTCATGTTTAAAAACATAGAGATCGTGTTTTGAATAGGCGTGAAGAAAGTTTAAAACCCCACAGTGCATAGTATTCAGTGACTTGAATTAGTCTCATTTCTAACAACACTTAATGAAAAAAGTTGTTGATATAAAGAGAAACGATCTTATCTTACCTTTTTTAATTACACAAGAAGAGAATATAATTACGTCATAATCGCATAAATGTGTTAATCTAGTCGTGCATGTTCATTAGAGACTTAAAATCTGTCAAGTCATTGTTTGTTTGGGATTCCGTCTGATTCAGGCAACCCGTTCCATGCTCTATTAACTCTTGGGGAACAAAGGAGCACGTGCAAGAATTTATCCTAGCATATGGAATAAGGAATATTAATGTTACAATTACATCAAGATTGTTTCAACGGTGTTATTGTCAATAAAATGAACAGACTCCTTACCATCACTGAAACATCGCGGGGGGAGGAGGGCGGTAGGGGCGATCGTCCCCCCTTCCCTTCGGGATGGGAGATGACGAATTTTAGTAAAGAAATCTCACAATTTGTATACGAATTTATTAGTTATGTTAATAATATATACTAATTATTTATATTTCAACCTTTTTAAAATATTTTTCCGCCCCCCTCTCTAGTATGTTGGCCGATTTGGTGGGATGGGGAGGTGGCTATGGCATCAATCCCGCCCCCCCCCCCCCCCCCCATAAACTTTCGAGTTGTGGGGGGGCTGTCCAATTTATTTGTAGAAATCACAGCTTGTTGACAGAAGCAATAAAATATCTATATGATTGAAACTTGTTATTGATATTTTAACCGACCTTTATATTATGTCGTTTTCCTATTAGCCGATTGGTGGGTCCGCCGGAGATTACGGAAAATGTGCCCAAATGGATGAACCCTTTGGAGGCCTTTGCCTCGTAGTTGGAACCCAAGAAACTAGCTTTTTAGCTGTTTTTTTTTTTTTAAATGTCGATGGAAAATAAAAGTGCTTTACTCACATTTCTTGAACTGGGACTCATGTACTCACCCCCCCCCCCCATCCCCCTTCCAATGTTCCTCCCTATTGTTGCTGATTCATAACACCACACATTTAAATGACACCTCACTGACGTATTTTTACACATATGAATATCGCATATACATCGACCTTAAGCCTCAGAACTATAGACCTGCAACTGAATGAGTAACTGGAGTCTCATGGCCAGTGAGTCAAAATTTACGATCTAGTTTTTCCCAAAGGTCAACATTTTGTTTACACCCGTAGTATCCTCCCTTTAGTCAGCAGCTCGTGCAATGATCATACAATACTATTCATTAGAACAAGGTTAATACGTTCTGCCTGACTCTTGCAGTTTACACTTTTGTCCAAATCCCTAAACAAAATGAATTCGTCACACATTCTGTACGGAGGATGTCACGTCTGCTTGTTTTACTTGTTGTTATTACGTACTTCAAACAGGGGATAAAAAAAGCTACAAACTTAAACCGAACACTAAATGAATATTGTATCCATGGGTACATGGAAGCGGTGTGACCTATTTAACAGATAGAACAAAGGCATTACGTATAACCTCTAGTGCGTGTCATTGTAACTTAAATGCTCTATGTCTGCTTTTAGGTGATAGGTCCAGGCCAGGTGTTACCACCAATGTGATCTCCCCCCTGCACACACACACAGACATGTATCAGACTTTACCATCGCTAGACATCAGAAATACAAAACTTTATCTTCTTATCTTTAAAGTCATTGTAATCTTTATGTCCCCCCCCCCTCAACCTCTTTTTGTTTCTATTTTGTTTGTTTTTTAAATTTAAGTGCCGCCAGTGGGTGGGTTGCAAAGGGCGCCGCACTGCGGGGGTTCACACAGTGCACCATCTGTTGCAGACTAGGTCAAAGTAGACAGAGGGTTAGTGGAACTGAGGCTACCTTGGTTTTTCCTCTTTTAAATTTTTGAAATAAAGGGACAACGTTACAAAAGCTGGGGGGGGGGGGGGGGGGTACTCCTCTGAAGATCGCTGAATACAAACTGGGCAGTTTCAGAATATGGGGCGCTAATAGTAAGACAAACCAGAACTAGGAAAGTCTAATTTCCATAGTCTCCTTCTGTGGCGCGGAGGGAAATGTAGAGCGTAGGAACGAGTTACTCTCCTTGGTAGATGGGTAAATACGTAGTGGTCAGAATAGATTACTATTAACTTGAGCTGCAGAAATATCTGAAATTACTGTATTAATTGTAACATTAAACAATCTTTTATACGCTATTTAAAGATGTTTCTTCCAAAAGAGAGTAAAACGACCATTGCGTATCCTGTTTAATTTTTTTTTTTCCTTTTTGTTAATTAGAAGTTTAAACTTGTCTAAGTCATTAGTCTCTCTGGTTAATTCAGGCAAACATTTCCACACTCTATAGTCATATTATAGAGTTCTTATGCAATGTACTTAGCTTATGGAATAAGAAATCTGCTTTATCCTTAAATAATTTTGAGTATTTTATTTGGTTAGCAAAATATGGAGCACCCAGAGTAAAGTTAAACAATAAGAGTATTATCTGTAAAGCTAAAACAGTATTAAGATCCAAATAAATATTTCAAATAATAAAACCTAAAAAAAGGTTTGGATTCCCATAATACTCTGTGTGAAAATGTTTGAAAAACATGAAGTCGACGTGTACAAAATGCAAAAAGAATACTAACAAACAAAATTTAAGATAAAATATATTTTATATTGTAGAATTGTGACTTGTCTATTCTGTTATTTTTTTTTGTAAAACCATGGCTTGTCTATCTGCTATTACATTGTAGACTTATGACTTGTCTATCAGTGACGTAGCTAGGTTGGGGATAGGGGGTCCAAATTTACCCCCCGGCCCCCACTTGAGAGGGTCCCCGAATGAGCGTCCGAAATTTGTTTTTGAATAAAATATTAAATATGACGTTATTATCTCATGTCATGATGTCAAATGTCAAAATGCAGGGGCACCTAAAGAGGTCAACTCCCCCCCCCCCCCCCCGGCCGACCACCAAGTTAAGCCACTGTTGTCTATTCTGCTATTATGTTGTAGAATTGTGACTTGTCTATTCTGCTATGTCTCTCCATGCCTTATCTATTGTACTTTTCTGTTGTCCATTCTCCTAGTTTCTTTCAATTTGTGTCTTTTCTATTCTGCTATCCCCAGTCTTCCATTTTACATTTGTGTCGAAAAACTACTGCCTGATCTACAACTATCTATCAACCGCCATGTTTTAATAATTCAGTCACTTGTGAAATGACTTAGGACGACCATCAAATGATCATGGCTACAAGAATGTTTGTTCTCTAATCAAGTCAAATAGATCGAAGTTTATTTGTAGAGTGATAACATTATTCAAAAAAGAAAGGCGTGTCAGTATTTTGTAATGTACCGCTTTGCTTCAACTGCTGCATTGTAAGAGCAAGAAGATTTCAAACTTATCTCCCATACCAAAAAAAAGCCGAGAGAGACCATCGAGCCAATGTCAACACTTTCTAGAGATCGTTGGTATACACACACTTCAACATAAAATAGTTTGCGCTGGGGATCATAAATCCTAACAGTGAAACCTAACCTTTTAAGTTGTGGTTTAGAACTTTAGTCAATAGTATTGATCACCGATACGTTTTTTATGAATGAGTTAGACCTGAGTAGTAAAGCTTACTTTCGTTTTCTATTCTTGGAAACTAGACTACGTAACTATGGTATAACAAAGGCGCTGTACCCTAGTGCCACGGTATAGCAGAATATAAACAAGGGACTACTTTTATATTGATTTTATGTTCTAGCTATTTATAGTAGTGTTGAATATGCAGGCACAAATAAACTATAGCTTCTATATCACTTTTATCATTGGATAAATATCTAAATAGGATAGTTTACTAAGCAGGGGGTTTCACTATGGTTTTGGTAGTGAGCACCCCCCCCCCCCCCCAAAAAAAAATACTTAAAAAAACAAAAAAACTATATTAAGCATAGTTGTAATTATTAGCTTGGATCAGTCATGTAATTAAATTCGTAATAGATCTGTGCCATTAAAAATATTTTTACAGACTGTTTTTGTTTAGCGCAATGTCATGATTTTAGCTTTCTTGAAAAGCTTAGATCCTATCCCTTGTCAGCACCAAGTGGAAAAGTGGTGGGAGGAGAAAGAATTAACTGCATTAATTTAAAAAAAAAAGTTAAACAACCTGAATGCGAACTCGAGGGCTCTAGCCTCGTCATTTCAATCTACTAACCACTATACCAGAAAGTGCTTATGAAAATAGAAGTTGTTTTTTTTACAGCTATCTATTGTTACTTCAAACTTTAAAGCAAAGTATAGAGGGGACTAATTCAACTTATCAATAGTTAGATAACCAATTGTTTTTAATTGATTCTGGTTTTGTCAGGTTAAAGAAATAATTGTGCAAAATTTCAGCTTGATCCAAGATTGGGTGTGGTAGAGATATGTGTACAAACTTTGTGCTAGACAGACAGACAAAGTGAGTTGATATAAGCTTTGTAAAGAAAGATGAAATCTTGTTGTAGACCCATGTGGTGTACACATACAAAAGGAGCGGAATTCTGAGTAGCCACAATAAAGTCAATTTTTTTAAAATTTTATAATGAAATACATCTTTCATACCTGTTTTTATTACGTAGATCTAGATTTAGTCAGAATCCAGGAGGGAGGGGGTGTACAGCCTGCCATGCATTATTGATTCAAGAGTTAAATAAATTAATGTTCAATAAAATTTTGCGCATCGTCTTCTAAGTCTAGATCTAAAGGTCTATCATTGGAATATTATAAAGTGTAGTAACTTAACAAGTGGTGCTTCCACTGAAGTACAGTTGTAAAGATATGCTGTTATTGTAAGTAGAATACGCAAATCTGTAGTTCATGTTCGATTTATTATAGGCTTGCAATTCTTTGCACTGTAAAGGGTGTTCTCATTTGCACATACGCCCTTCCTACTGCTCCCAAATACGCCCTTCCTACTGCTCCCAAATACGCCCTTCCTACTTCTCCCAAATTTGCCCTTGCTACTGCTCCCAAATACGCCCTTCCTACTGCTCCCAAATACGCCCTTCCTACTGCTCCCAAATTTGCCCTTGCTACTGCTCCCAAATACGCCCTTCCTACTGCTACCAAACACGCCCTTCCTACTGCTCCCAAATACGCCCTTCCTACTGCTCCCAAATTTGCCCTTGCTACTGCTACCAAATACGCCCTTGCTACTGCTCCCAAATACGCCCCCCTACTGCTCCCAAATACGCCCTTTCTACTGCTCCCAAATACGCCCTTCCTCCTGCTCCCAAATTTGCCCTTGCTACTGCTCCCAAATTTGCCCTTGCTACTGCTCCCAAATACGCCCTTCCTACTGCTACCAAACACGCCCTTCCTACTGCTCCCAAATACGCCCTTCCTACTGCTCCCAAATTTGCCCTTGCTACTGCTACCAAATACGCCCTTGCTACTGCTCCCAAATACGCCCCCCCTACTGCTCCCAAATACGCCCTTTCTACTGCTCCCAAATACGCCCTTCCTCCTGCTCCCAAATTTGCCCTTGCTACTGCTCCCAAATTTGCCCTTCCTACTGCTCCCAAATTTGCCCTTCCTACTGCTCCCAAATTTGCCCTTCCTATTGCTCCCAAATTTGCCCTTCCTACTGCTCCCAAATTTGCCCTTCCTACTGCTCCCAAATTTGCCCTTCCTACTGCACTACAACCTTTGCGCACGACCACTAAATAAAAAAACAATTCCTTCTTCGTGACGCTGATGACTGTTTCGCTAATAGCGAATATTTTACTCTTAATAATTAATGAATGATAGATTTAAACAAAAATGGAACATATTTTTTACTCCGCCCCTATCTCCCCATGCCACAAAAAAAAATGATAATTTTCTACCACGCCCCAATTCCCTTCTCCACGAAAAATATCCTGGTTAAGCGTGTTTATAAATCTACTAAAGTCAGAGTATATACAATTCCTTTGATAGGCCTATAGATCAAGATAGTGCAAAAAAATGTTCCTGAACAATTATTTAACCCTTTATTGAATAGGGGCTTCATGCGGAAATACCCGAGGACGTAATCTGTTACAGATATATTGGTTTTCTAATCCTTTAACCAAATTAAATTTTTTTTTTTTACTCAACACAAATTAAAACGGTCAAACTAGAGTTTTCACAGTGTGGCCAAATAGCTAGTAATTCTTTTTCCTAAAGATATACATCAACTTTCTAGGGAAATCGTTAGAGGCGATTTAAAGAACCGCATGTACCCACCAATCCAATGTCCATGAATAATGGAATTTTAAAATATTTGCAATTGAACAGAAGTATTAATATTAGCCTAGATCTATTACAGATGAATTACATGATTGATTCAAAATAATTGACGCAATTTCACTCAATATAAGCTTTGTCCTTCTTTATAGTACTTTTAAATCATTTACTTGGAAGGTATTGCTTTTTTTTAAAAATAAGTATTAATAACTTATACATTGAAGTCCTTAAGGTATGCATTGACCTTCGTGTTTTTGTTCAGTATTACGCAAAATATTAAAATCAAAGCAAAGAAAGCGTCGACGGACCTTATTCTGAGACCTTAAAGACATCACCAAGTAAAGAGGGATGTGTGTGTGTGGGGGGGAGGGACAGAGACTGGTCGAGGAAACAGTTGGTGTTCATCAACTTGAAGCAGACGTCGGGACAACTGACTGATGACAGATGGCAAAAGGACTTGTCTTCTTCAACACTTATTGTAATAGAAAAAACGGTCATATCAAAAGATCCACAGAACTCTCAAAGACCTTCCTGCAGGGAACAGTTCCAGGGAAAGGAAGAAGAGGCAGATAAAAGAAGCGATGGGAAGACAACATCAAGGAAGGGACAGGCCTATCAATGAAAAAGATTCTAGTTCTGGCAAAAGACAGCAAAGAATGGAGAGAGAAAGTTAACAGATCATATGAGGTGCCCACAACGGTCCAACTGGGTTAGTTAAACGGTGAAGGTGAATAGAAAAGCTGGAATACAAATAAATCACACCACAGAATAAGAACAACCCAAGCGTAATTATTTAAATTGAACGTAGTAAAAAAAATGTAAATGTATCATCCTTCCTCTCCCCGGACTCTGTTCTACACATAAAATTTAATTAAAAACCCACGAGGATAACCTTTAGAAAAAAAAAACCCTGACAAAAAAAAAAGGGTATAACAAATAGTCTAGTGGTATTATAGAACTATATCTAGTTTCCATGTCTCTGCGACTGTCTGGGATATCTCTGTTTGTTGACATAGTGGAGTGCCGCTGTGAAAGCTGCCCATCAAGTTCTGTCTGGTGACGTAAGTACTTCTCTGCGGATAGATAAGAAGGCAATATATCTATCTATCTATCAATGTGTGGCCCAGATTGAGTCAATAATAAAAAAATGAACTGAATGACTGCCTAGACCTCAAAGAAGGCTTAAGGTCAAGTACCTTGTCCTCTGAGAATAGGGGAGGAGAAAGGGGGAGCCTACACATACAGCCGCACACATACCATTGCCCAATAAATTAATGAACAGTGGTTCCATTATTATTGTCCTGATATAATAAAGAGGCCTGGTGGCTGAATGACAAGAACTTCGATCTCGAACCGAGGAGTTTCGGGTTCGAATCTCGGTGACGATTATGATTTTGAGTTTCGACTCTAATGGGTACCTAATGATACCTGAATTTAGTTGGGAAAAGTCAATACCGTTGGTCGTTGTGCTGGCGACATGACACCATCGTTAACAGTTGGCCATTGAAACAGATGACCTTTACATTGTCTGCTCCATCGAGTGAAGAGGAAACTTTAATGAAAAGTGCGTGTCACCATGTAATTTAAGAGCCAATGACTTCCATGCGTTCGAAACAGTATCAGCAAGTCTTGGATAGTCAAAAAGACTATGAGACCAGAATTCCTCTTACATCCTGTAGCGGTGGCACCATGGGAAGACATTGGTCAGGAATCGTTGACGTCCCTCACTGGCGTCTCAAGGGTCTGCATCTGTTTTGCCTATGACACCCATGTGACTAGATAACCATTGCAGTGTTACCAGTGAGCTATAGCGTTGCCATTTATTGTGTGAGGCTGCGAAGGTAGTGTCGAAATTTAGAGAGGCAGGTCGGCCATGTAGTGGGGAGTTGTAAATCCTGGTGTACGGATTGAAGGCAAACTGCAATATCTTATAGATAAACCTTGTATTTTATTGTTGTTGTTTTTGCTTTGAAATGGATAATAAAAAAAAAAACAAAAAACAAGTCAAGTTTTTATTTTCATCCGAAGTTCAGTCAACTAATTGTACATGTTTGTATTTTTACATATTCGTGTAGTGACATACAAACTCGTACAAACATAGCTTGGGTTCGACCTCTTCAAATTCTTTATCAAATTCAAACAAATTTTTTGGAGGCTTCAGGTGACAAAAAAAAATGTAGGTCTGAGAATGTTATCAGGGTGGGACTACCAAGTGTTCAACGTGTTTTATTATGTTATTTGAAAGGAAGAAGATTGAAAAAACGTCTGTACAAATTCATTTCAGAGATAACCTCTGACCCCGATAGCTATATAACAGGTATATATAAATTTGTGTCTTATGTCCTGGAGCTATCAGGAAGTACAAGAAAACTCCCCGCAAAGTCGCTGGAATGTCACTCTTGAGTTGAATTGAGAGAAATTATGTCGAAATTTCGGGTGGAGTTTCTCGAACTTTGACTTCGACATTTGCTTTAATTATTGTGGGGTTCTGCGTCTAGATAAAGAAAAACGTTTTAGATTGCTATTAGAAGGTGGGTGATTACAAAGCAAAATGTCAGAGTGGGACACGAGAATTTTACTTTTGTATGATCTGCAATGTAGTCCTTAGACTGTAACAAGTAGAGCCCAAAGTTTATATCGAGTTCTTATGGTCCACTAGTTGGGCGCTGATTGAATACAATAGTTAGGGTGTCTAAATGCTCCACTAGTTGGGCGCTGATTGGATACAATAGTTAGGGTGTCTAAATGCTCCACTAGTTAGGCGCTGATTGGATACACTAGTTAGGTGTCGTAATGCTCCACTAGTTGGGCGCTGATTGGATACAATAGTTAGAGTGTCGCAATGCTCCACTAGTAGTTAAGCACTCTTATGCTCTAATAGTTAGATGCCATTCTGCTCCAATATTTAGGCGCCCTTTTGTTCCATTAGTTAGGAGCCCTTATACTACAAAGTTTAGGCTCCTTTTTTGCTCCACTATTTAGGCGCCCATTTGCTCCACTAGTTGTAGCACTATTAACAATAATAAAAAAAAAAAACTAAACATGGCTTTCACATTATTTAACTACTGTAACGTATGGTGAATTCAAAGTTTAAAATATTAAAGTCCAAATCAGGCTTCATCTGGCCCTCAAATGCATAGAGAACACCTGAGTTTGTTTGACTGCTGAAGAACTGCTACAAAGGCAATGGGGCATTTTATACATTTAATTCCCAAAAGCAAAGGTACTGCACAAGACAGACGCTGGCGGCTGAAAGAGATATGGATAAGGCTTCTTCTGTCTCGGAAGACAATGGATACTCCCAGATGAGTCACTGGCTTTGGTTACGTCTTGAGATGGGGCAGAATCTGGAGTGACTGATCAAGCCAATTCTGGAACGGCAGAGTTTGCCACAGTTCGTGCATGTATATTCATATTTTCTCGGGCTATCTGACAGGGAAGCTTTCTTTTTTTTTCTCTAGCCTGACGCAGCTCTCGGCAGTCAATGTATTCATCTGCGTACCTTGTTGCCAAATATGTAGATCACATCCGGGTCTTCCTAGCCCTATGACATATTGCTCTCTTTCTTAATCTTTTGCCTCTAAGACGATGCAATACAATAAATAACTCCTTATCAGTAGATACCTCAAGCTCTTTAACAGTGATATCTTTAACTGTGATAATGTAGGCGAGTGTACCCTGTATCTGTCCAAACAGTCGATGAATGACCTTTTGTCAAAGTACTAATAGCATTGACTAATCCAAATTGCATATAGTTGAATTGGAAAAGTCTAAATGCTGGTATTTGGTTGTAAAAAAAAGAGTAAGTTTAGTCAAGTACTTGCTTCAGTGAAGTGTTACATAAGATTTGCTGAGTTGGGTATGAGATAGAGACCAAGTGAGCAATTTTGTTTAATGGTCTAAAATCAAGACACCTCATTGGCTGTCTACTGTTTTCTATACCTAGTTGTCTCCTTAGTAGCATAAATGAAACTTTTTTTTCATGTCTTAAGTGATCTTGCTACCCACAAATAAAATGTTCTTAAAGAGCACAATTATGAAAACAAATTTAATACATATCTGTATTGATCTCTACGCTTGGGCCTTGTGTAATTTACTTGAGTCTTTACAGTCAAAACTTAGAAAAAGTAAATACTATTAAACTTTTTTTTTTTAATGGTCCTCTTCCAAATATTTTTTCTAAAGATGACAGCTGTTTTCTTTCAAGCAGGCGAAGAGAAAATATTGGGCCTGGTTATGTTATAGCATTCTGTTGCTATTTACTCATTGTAACGCAATAATAAGTAAGTAATAATAAGTAAGTAATAAGTAAGTATTACTTATTCATGGCCATTATATATGTATAAATATAGATGTTTATTTTGCATAGTTGATATTGTCCTTCAAAACCAAAACAGGAAATCTTAGTCCTTACAAGTAAAAAGAAGACTTCAATGTCATTGCAAGTAAAAAGAATTCCCCTTTTTAAATTCAACAGTTCGTAATAACTAAAAGAATAAATTCCTATCCTTTCAAGTAAAAATGAGAGATTCCTGACTTTACAACTAACAAGATTCCAAAGAAAGAGAGTTTGTGTTACCATACAAACTCAGAGGCGGCCCCCGTGGGAGACGGATCCCTGTCGGATCCGCATATTCGCTGGTCGACGGAGGATGGCATCGAGCAGGGTATCAAACCAAGACCGTAGAGATAATCAATCCTGCGCGCTAACCGCAGGACCAGGCATTGCTCTTAATCTAATGACAAACTGGTTACAAACCCTAGCCTACTATTGATAATATACCTAGACATTACAAAATGACAGTCACCGAGTTCTGTAGTGTAAAGTTGCTAGAAACACAATTCTTCCTTACTGGGTTGAATGTTCGGTTTGAGGTATATATGGCTCCTTTTGTCTCGAAAGGCAATGGATGAGCCAAAATGAGTCACTGGTTTTGGCTTAATCTTGAGACGGGGCAGAATCTGGTGTGGCTAATCAAGCCAATTCTAGAACGGCAGACTTTGCCACTATTCGTACATGTGTTTGCCTCTGATTTAGGGCTAGCGGAAAGGGCAGTTTTCTTTTTTTCCCTCTTGCTTAAGGCCGCTTCAATTCTTTTGTTCTCAGCAAGGGTTGTCCCAGCACGCACAGTCTGTCTCCATGCACTCCGGTCTTTAGCTATGTTTTCCCACATACTTTCGCTGATGCCTGTGGCTCTCATCTCTCGCTTGTAGACATCACTATATGTTAGTCTTGGGCGGCCTTTGGGTCTGACTCCTTCCACAAGCTCAGCATAAAAGATGGAATGACAACGGCATGACAACTACCGGATATGTACAATATGTCAGAAGAGCGATTTTAGATAATCTTTTGGTATTGAGCATTTTCATTTAAATGAAACTAAAATGAGCATGTAGATCTACCTAAATTAAACTACTAATTTAGCACTCCCAATATCTATATCTACTAGATCTAGATATAAAATATATATTTGGGATAATGTAGATGTAATTTAGATAAGATTTATATATAAAAAAAAACAATAGATAATCAATTAATAGACTAATTGCAATATGAAATATTAAAATAGTAGATTAGTTTTAGTATTTTATAACATTGCAATATTGACATATTGACAATCTAGATTTTAGAAATAAAAATCTACACTTTAAGCCTAGAAATTAAAATTATAGATTAGGATCTAGTCTAAGTCATGGCTGTCTGGTAGTGCAGTTTGCGCACTGGACTGTCGTTTGGATTCATCGATGGTCCCAGGTTCAAACCCTGCCCGCTCCCATCCCCGTCGTCCTACGGGAGGTTTGGACTACAACTCTGAAGGAACATCCGAAACATGTAAAACAACAAATTTTCTAAACTAGACAAAGAAATTCTAGATCTAGATTCTACAATGATTTTAATTAGAACTTAAATCTAGATCTAGTTTTAAAAATCTAGCTCTAGTGTAAAACAAAAATCTAGATTAGATCTAAATCTATTATGTCTTTTTAAAATGCGAGTTACATTACGAGGTTTAATAAACATTACTATACCGAGTTGTTTTAGCATTTAAAGAATTTATTGCATATGACGTCAAATGAAAAAAATCCACTACGTTGAGGGTTCATAGACATTGGTGCACCGAGTGATTTCTTTTAGCATTTCATTTAAAGAATTAACTCCATATGACGTCAAAGGAAAAAAAATCCATTACGTCACACGTCCTAGTTAGACTAAAAAATGTCATCTATACGATCAGCTTCTCGAAAGATCATAGACATTGGTGCACCGAGTTTGTTCTTTTAGCATTTCATTTCATGGGCTAGTTAGACTTTATATATATATATATATATAAGGCTTAAATACGCTTTTTTTTTGTTTTGTCTGTCAGTCTGTCTGTCCATCATGTTAATTGCGAGAGAAAAAAAAAAGACTAAAAGCTATTGAAAATCTGATTAAAATCTAATTTCCCTTCCGAAACATCGCATTAGTTTTAAGTTTCTATAATAGATTGTTCCGATGTTTATATATTTATAGTGAGAGAAAATAAGAATTCCAGATTAATCAAATGCCGTAAATTAAATTTTTGGGATGGTCTGTTATGAAAATTAGTTGTACCATAGCCCTAAGGAGATTTTTTTCAAACCAAACTTTTTTGTTAGGAAGTTATTTTCCTTAAAAATCGGAGCATAATATAAACGATAATTAGATTTTCTAACGTTTTAGCTAGAAAGTTAAATGTAGTGTAAGAGAGAAGTGCGATTTTACATAAATAGAGTTAAACTATTTTTCATAAAAAGTCGGAACAGCCAATTTTCGAAAATGAGAAAATTATGTGTTTTATTTATTAGAAGAGGGATTTCAAACATCTATTGGCGTTATTAGATTTTTCATATAAAATTCGGATCATTTTTGGCGACGATTTGGAAGAAAATTAAGGTAATGTAGGTCGATTTCTTTTTTGAAACAAAATCCGGAACATTCCTTACCGATTAAACAACTTTTATTATGTTTCGGCAAGAAAATTAACTATAAAATAAGTCAAAAAATTGATTTTCAATAATCGTTTCTAGTAAATTACTTTCTTATTTTAAAATCCTGAATTACCTATTGTCGATATTAAAAAAAAAATATTTGAAATTAATTTGTTTTAAGTTAAAAATTCGGAACAATTGATATTGATAAATAAACTATAGTGACGTAGTGTCAAAGAATATAAGTGTAATATTAGTCAATAATGCGATTTCAAACAATCATTTGACATAATTTATTTTTTATAAAACAATATCCGGAACAAATTTATAGTTAATGAAATATAAATCAATATAGATATTTTTATTTAGCATTTATAAGCTATTTATATTACAAAACCGGAACAATATATTAAAGATCATGTGTTTCTTGCAATGTTTAAGCATGGAAATAAAATCTAAAAGTTAGAAGAGCCTCTAGTGTTATTTGTTAATCTAATCGTGATGGACAGACCGACCAACATACAAAACGTACAAAAATAATCTTCTTTTATTCGGATGGGGGCAATCAACAAAAAATAAATAAAATCTGATTTTTTAAAAAAGTTTAAGGAATTGGTTTAGCAACAAGCATGTTGCGACGTTACACTACTGCACGAAAATCGCTGCATAAAAAGTCCATTTTTAAAAATGTGCGTGTTATTTACATACAAAGTGCATTATTAGCCTTTATAAACAAACGGAAATGTTTTCTTTTAACTTAAACAGTTAATTGACTAGAAAAAACATCTTTAATCATTATTTATATTTGTTGTAAACATTTCCTGTACATTTTAGAAATATATTTGACTTAGTGATACTGAAAATACATAAAAATCATCAATCTTTGTTAGCATATTGTAACATTTCCTCCCTTACATTTACGTAATTAATTTAAAATTGGTGTGTTTTTGTTTTTTTTTTTGAAAAAAATAGCTTGCATAATTAATTTTATAAATTAAACGGTTTGCTTTTAGAAAACCAAAAGTAGCCGTTGCACCTAAACTTTTCAAGCCGGATTTAATGATGAAATAATATTTTTCATATCTTTTCTAGTTTTCGAGATCTGAGTGTGACAGACGGACAGACGGACAGACAGACAGACGGATAGACGGACATTTTGCACAAACCTAGTAACCGCTATTTCCCCTTACGGGGGCCGCTAAAAATAATAAATCTACATTAAAAGTTAAACAAGGTTACAAAAGACAGTTTGTGTGGAAACACAAACTCAAAATCAGCCCCCAAAGTGGTCCACCCAGGCAGGCTTCAATATTTTCAGAAAGAACATCCGAATGAAATTATATCAAAGATAAATGAGAGATAAGAATGGAGAAAAAAGATTAACAGATCTTGTGAAGTGCCCCAACGGTCCAGCAAATCAAAGGATAGGTGAAAGTGAATGTAAAGTTAGATGTGAACCTGGCCTAACTAGTTCCCCTTTCAGACCTTGTGGTCTATACGGTAGATGATGTAAAGTTCATCGGTTTTTTTGTGGCCTACGGTTAATGAGGGTGTCATGTAGCCAACACAACGACCAACCGCCTTTGCTTTTCCCCAACTAATGTCAGGTACCCATTAGAAGTGAGTGGACTCAGAGGCGCCCAAGGATTCCGAAGTTAAAAATCCCAGTCTTTACCAGGATTCGAACCCGAGATCCCCGGTTCGGAAGCCAAGCGCTTTACCGGTCAGCCACCGCGCCTTTCCTGGCTTAACTGATGTCTTATAATTGATGTAATGTTCAGAAGCGGCCAATGTCTTATAATTGATGTAATTTTAAAATTATAAGATTACTATTCATTTTAAATTAGATATAACTAATAATGCATACTAATTAGCTTTTTCTCTTTAAAAAAATACTTGCATAACTGATTTTAAAAATTAGATTTTTCGATTTCAGAAAAAAAAAAGTAGCCGTTGCATCAGAACTTTGAATGGTCTAAAATATTGTGATGTCCGATTTTCACTATCTTTTCTAGTTTACGAAATCTTGTTGATGTCCAAGGGCTGAGTCGAAGGCTCTTCGAGCCCTAAGTTTGAAAAAAACCTGTTTGGATGCCAAACAGTAAAAAAAAAAAACCTGTGTGAACACAGTTCTGTTTGAGAGAGACACGAGTCAATGCCTATGTAAAGCATTGCTGTTTCCAATGCCTTTGGCCCCCGACGTATGCTTGGCTGCACATGGCCGAAGGCAGAGGACACCGGGAGCCTCCGCCATTTTCCTTCGTTATACCAAGGTAGCCATGGGGAACTCGCCATTTATGTAACGGTCCCTTTGAGGAACAGCGCATGGATGTGTGACAGGTTTGTGGGGACTTTTTTACAACCCCGCCCGTGCAAGAGGTTGACTCTCGTCTACCCGTGGACATCCCCACGGGAGTTATGTTTCGACATTTATTTAGCCTAGCTACCCCCCCCCCCCCAGATAGCCGTTTCCACCCAGGTGCCACTATGAGGCAGAATAGCGTACCTGGGGTTTACGAGATCTAAACGGACAGACCGACAGACATTTCACACAAAACTAATAGCGTCTTTTCCCCTCTCGGGGGCCGCTAAAAACTAATTTAATCCTTCAAATTTAAAAGAAGAAATTACAAAGCTTTTTGTGGCCTTCTTTAGTCTAAAAATGACTACAGATCATGTAATGAAAATAAGATGAATGCCTGAGCGTTAGCCATGGTCGGAATGATGTCGCCAACACATCAGTTCCTCCCCTCCGTACACACAGCTGATTTACTCAAAGGAACAACAAAGTACTGATAAATGTTTAGAATCAGCTTCATCGCAGGTTCTGTCAGGGTGTAGCACTGTGTGCTGCAAGCTGCCTAAGGGTCGCCTGCTTTTGATTTTTCCTCATGATCTACTCCTGAAGCCTTTCCCATGTTTGGATATAGCTGCAAGGCAGCAGAGGTTTGAATTCAGAGTTTTCTTTCTCTTGGGTGGGTAGCCAGCCCAGATTAACGAGCTCCTCCAGCCCGAAGCTTACTGGTTTAGACGCCACTTGCTCACCTTCTTCTCTTATTAGTAATAAATAGTGCCGCCGGGCCTAATATCTGAGCCACGCGTCAAGGCCAGGAGTTGGATTTGTAATCAGACGCTATTTGAAACCCATGCCATTGGAAGCATTTCATTTTATCTCCATTACCACTTTCGACCACATGACAGCTTTACGAACAATACTTTAAAGTGAAACATTTTATCTGTATTCCCATGGAAATTTTTTTGTCTTATTTGTTTAGGTTCAATTTCGGAAACAATATCAAACATTTTCCAGTGAAATAACCGACACACATACACCAACATAAAAGGTTACCATGCCCTAGCCCCATATTTTCTCCCCTTTTCTTTAGCCTTAAGTATTCATACCGTAGGTTGAGAAACATTGTTTTAGATAATAATTTCTGGAAACTTTGACCTTGACCTAAAAAACAGCGCTTTTTTTCGGGAAACACTTGGAAGAAGATAATAAATTAATCCCTAAAATGTTCTCTAAATGCAACACAATGTTAAAAAATGTCGCAGTCTAGATAAGGCATGTAAAAAATATATGGCTGGGTTTATGTTGTTGGAAATGGGATTTTCGTATGAAGCTGTGGGGCTGTAATTTGTGCACTAAATGGGGGGGGGGGGGACAGCGTGAACGAAAAGTGCAATGAACAGCTAGTGCACAGCTTACCAGGTTCTTAGTGGTGCACTTCTACTACACTATCTTGACCCTGTTGTCTGCTGAGGCTCAACAACTGGACCACCCAGTGTCCTTCACGTTCATTATTCCCATCATCCTTAGCATAAGATCCAGTGTAAGATCTGCCAATCCTTTGACACATTAAAATTGGAAGTGTATCAGGCGAAATAAACAAAGGAGAAAGAAAGAAAAGACAAAGTGTGGAGTTCTATATTTCAAAAACTATCAACCTCTGTTTCGTATCTCCAGGTTGGTACAAGAAAAGAACGCGTGCCCTTGTTCTATATATTTCAAAATATATATATAAAGTTATGATTGTCCTTGCAGACTAAACCCTCAGAGTTCTTTGGACCGAATTCTCCGCTCCTGTCTGTACGTCTGTCAAGAGTCGTTTTTTATTCCAACATACGAAGGAAAGTATTCAAGAATGTATCAGATGGTTGATCTTCAGTGTCAAAATCATTACAAAATGTGCTACATGTTGTTTGTTGTCCTTTTTTTTGTTTTTTTACAAGTTTCTGATGTTACTTCCCGTTTTAAGGTTATTACAACCTAGCCCAAAAAAACTCTCGCATGACGGCGGGGGACGACGACAGTAAAGAATCTATATACCACGTGACCACTGGATGGACTCAACGAGAGACAAAAGAAATCAATTATAAAACAATTATATAAGATAAGAAGATAAGAATGTATCTTCTTGTTCAATAGTTGTACAATGTGTCTGAACATATTAAAACACCTGAGAGCTTTAAACAGCTCTGTAGTGCAAAATGCCGTGGTATACTATGGATTAATACTGTGCAATATTACTTCATAAATGTTGTATAAAAATGGTCAATATGTATGAGCATACTATATGCACAATTATTTTTTTTTTAAAAATCAAAATGTTTGTTGTCAGAAGTCCAATAGTAGCTGTTGCACTTATTGAAAATAAAAAACAGATTATGAAATAGGCTTTTCAATAGCTGTTTTAGTGTTGTTGTTTTTAGATCTATACGTCACATATAGTGGGGAGGAGGGGGGGGGAAGCGGTTACAGAATTGTTAAGTGGTTAAGCGCTTAGCTTCCGAACCTGGGGTCCTGGGTTCGAATCTCAGTGAAGACTGGGATTTTGAGTTTCAGGATTTTTAGGGCTCCCTTGAGTCCACCCAATTCTGATGGGTACCGGACTCAAGTTGGGGGAAAGTAAACGCTGTTGGTCGTTGTGTTGGCCACATGACACCCTGCTCGTTAACCGTTGTCCAAAGTAACAGTTGACCTTTACATCCTCTGCCCTATAGATCGCAAGGTCTGAAAGGGGAACTTTACTTTTTTTATACGTCACATAATGACAGACGAACGGACAGGAGGACAACATGAAAAAAACTGCTTTTATTTTCCTACTGAGTGGGGGTGGGTGTTAGGGTTCGCAACAAAAATACTTGCAATCACAAACATAGCAACAAGTAATAAGGTAAATTTAAAAAATATTTGCACTTTCAGAATCCAAGATAATTTAATTTTTTTTCTTTAATTATATTTGTTGTTGTTTCTTAAATTATTTTTGTTGTTGTTTTTCGCTGTTGTTGTTGGTGGTATTGTATATTGTTGTTTTAAGAGAACCCTGGTGTTGCGAGAAAGCCTTTGACCTTGCTTGAACTGACGGTGTCACTTCTGAGTCTCTGTTGACACAGTGATAAGACGGAACCTTCTGAGGTGGCCCCATTATGTAACGGCAAAACAGAACGATGGGTTAGAGGTCATTATTACATTCAATGACAGAAAAAAAACAACAACCGTTTCTAAGCGTGCTGTACATACTGAGAGAGGCACGAACTGCGTGCATAAAGTAGAAGACGCATCTGATAAGAATGTTCATAATATATGTGACCATAAATCAAATATTAACGAATAAAAAAGATATAAAATATGCATGCACATAGACACCTAGATTTGTCTCATTTATAAATTCATATTCATAGCGTAAAATAGGAAGAGTATCATGCATGCAATCACCATAAATCAGAAATGACTGTTATATTGGATTTTCATGACGTTGTCAAGGACGCTAAATTCAACTTAAGTGTTCCCGATTGACCTACATGTTTGTAAAATATTTTACATATTTCGGATGTTCCTTCGAATTCTTTACATAATATACAACCTAGCTACCCCCCACACACACACACAGGAAGACGGGGGATGGTTTCGGTCTGGGTATAAACCCGGACCACGGAGACGTCCGTATGATAGTCCAGGGCGCATACCGCTCGACCAGGAAGTCATTCAAACCCATTTGGATTAACAAATATTTCGTATTAAGCGAAATGTTTACTAAAATAAATGTACTTATGAAATACAACGTGTCATACTTCGATGTGGTGGCGCTACGCTTGCGTAAAACAACAGTCCGCCTCCTCGACCCCCCCCCCCCCCCCCAGCGGATGTCATTGTTGTTTCTGAGGCGTTGGGATCATTTGGCTTCAAAAGAGAGAGGGTTTCCTTCTCCTCAACACAAACATCTAAAAGACTTTTTTTAAACCCAATATAGTTTATAGAGTTTAGAACCACATAGAAGATTGCTATGTTTTGTTCATTGCACTGTCTATATTTGAAAAAAAAACCCTGTAATTTTTAGTACATACTACACCAATTCATTGTTCTTTCCTAGTGTTTGTATTCCACAAACTCACCTAATTTCGGCTTTGGATTAAGTGGACTTTAGGATTACTGAAGTTACGATTATCCAGACGTCATTCTTTATATTGTTAATTGAGCTAAATCGGAAGAGCTCAGGCAATTTCATTCTGTAGTGCAAAAAGGTGAACAAAAAACCAGTTAAGTACCTTGAGAAAACAACATAATATTACACCACGTCCTTTATTTTGTACACCGGATACACCAAAAAAAAACTAGCTATTTATAGTCTGTCTGCCAAACACGAAAATATCTAGTGCATACGAGTTTCTTATGTTGTTGGTCAAATGTGTGGAGCAATTTTTTCATATCTTCTAACTTTCATACAAATTATCAGTGGCATAGCTAGGGTGGGGGGAGGGGGGTCCAAATATGAAGATTCCCTCCCCCCCCCCCCCCGGACCCACGCAAATGAGTGTCCTAATTTGTTTTTACATTAAATATTACCCCATTACCTCATGTCATGATGTCGTATGTCAAAATGCAGGGGCCGCAAAGGAGGTCTAGCCCCCTTTCCACCTATGACCCCAAATCCTTAGCTACGCCACTGCAAATTATTATTCCATTAGTTAAAAGTACACTGCTTTAAAAAAAAACTTGATCTATCTACATCTGCTCATTAGACCTAAGACCTAAGTCACTTCAGTTAAACATTTTTGTGATTAAATCAACTGATAGCAATCGGCCGAAGACTATTAGAACTATGCATCTTAGAAGTAGGTAACTCAATGTCTTAGTTCCAAATAAAATCATACGTACACGTCAGTGACCTTGACTTTATATAAAACGTTTCCTCAAGCATAGTTTCATTAGTAGAAGTCTTTCAGGATAAACCAAAATATTTGTGTTTTGTTTAAACTATGTCACATTTAAAAAAACAATTTTAGTGAAAACTTCCATTCATTCTTTTTGCAATAAAAACAGAACTATAATACTATGTCCTCTTTGTTATGATCTGTGCATGTCATTAATGTTGCGCGTAACCAGACACTCTAATAGAGAAGTCCTATTGGTGACATACAAGTCTGCTCAGCAATACTATAAATATGTATAGACTTAACGAAGTGTCAATGTCTATAATAATAAATAATGTCTACGATTCCAAGGATTATTTAATCACATCATCACTTTGCAAACTCAATAGAGACCTGCATAGTTTATAACTTCTGATACAGTAAAGCCTTTATCCGCGACGTGCGTGAATAGCGTTCTTGTTATTAGCCGTAGCCATCTATTTTCGGTAAAGGTTTTTTCTTTTGGGTTTCTAATACGTGGAGGCAGGCGCGGTGGCTGAGCGGTAAAGAGCTTGGTTTCTGAACCGAGGGTCCCGAGCTTGAATCCGGGATCCTTGGGTGCCACTGGGTCCACCCTGCTTCAACGGGTATCTGACATAAGTTGTGGATAAGTAAAGGCGGTTGTTTATTGGTCCTTTCAAATTGAAATTCAGTTTGACTACAATATTTGACCACCTCATCAAATTGTACTCAAATAGAATTTTCCTTTTCACCTCCTTCTTGAAGCTCGCACAAAAGATCCTCAGTGTGATCCTCCATACTGTGGCCGACCCAACGCAGCTGTAAAACAGAGCATTGCCTATAAAATACATCTACACGGCAAATAGCCTCTGACACCAAGTCTAGCACCTGGCCTGCTAATGATTGAAGTATTTCACTTTGTATACACTAACATAGGAACACTGATAAGGAATGCCTTAGCCTGTAGATAACTGCAAATACAATTGAAGTTGTCTTCATTTGAAAAGATGATAATGAACATGTTTTAAAATTTCTTCTTTGTTTGACGTAACCTTCACGTGAGATTGGATTAGCTTTCGAGACAATATGACAACTTTAACACCAGAACGAGGTTACATAGCCAGACGAGATTCAACAAACAAAAACAAGTACTTGTATACTTCACATAAGAATGTCACAGAGAGCTGGCCAACAGTTACTTTAAAAAGAGGTTTTGAGAAAAAAAAAGTTGACGAAAAGCAAAGCGTATCACATAAGCAGAACTCCACATTTAACCCATATATCTAAATATTTAATGATTTATTTCCGTTTATCAATATTTAACACATATTTTACCAATTATTAATCAATAAATTGGCTAATTTTTGTAATTGATTCATGTTTTGTAAGTTACAATATATAATGTAGTAAAGTTGCAACTTGATCCGCAAATGGGAAGTGGGTTAAATAACGTGTACAATAATTGTACCAGATAGAAGTCAATATAAGCTTTGTAAAAAAAAGCATCTATTTACTAGCTGTAGCTGTTGTGTTTTGCGCCCTCGTGTACAAGTTTTATTACAATATGCACACAATGTTAAGTTTTCATAGCGTCATTTCAGCACTGACCAGAGCGTGAACTAGTAAGGACCTATTAGCGCTACACCTGGACAATTCACAACACTATGCGTCAATCATCAACGTTCAAACGGGCCAACGACTTCTAAAAATAGATCTCTCAGACACGGCTAGATAAAGATGTGACTTTTTTTTGGTCTTATATTTTAATTAGATTTCTATTTTATGTTGTTGTTTTTATTCTAAATAATTATTATTTGTTTTCTTGGATATATTAAAGCATAGATAATTCAAGATTTGTAAAGATTTGTCATTTGTCAAACTTAAGAGTTTGAAATGATCGGTCTAAATATGCGGGAGAACCTGGCGTCTGGGGCTTGAATCATATGATTGGTTCTGACTTATTTGTATGCGGGTTCTTTATTTGTTAATTTAAACAGTCTCGGCTGAAAAAAAAACAAAAAAAAAAAAAAAACAGAAAAATATAAAAATCCTTTTAAAAAAAAACAAAGCATATCTAAGGGAAAGAACTCAACAGTTTCAACTATACCTCTCAATAATATAGAGGTATTTTCCCTTATTCAATATCAATCATAATAATTAATTACCAATAGTTGATTGACTAATTGGTTGATTGTTTTTATTGATTCACGTTTTGTTAAGGACAATAAATAATTGTTTAAAGTTTCAACTGGATGAGAGAATGGGTGTGGGAGAAATAACATGTTCAAACTTTTTACTAGATAGACAGATAAAAACTCTCATGTTTGGGCAACTTCAACTTTTGTTGTCCACAGAAGCAATGACTCACATCGGCAGCTCTATAAGACTCCGCTCGTTTTCAATCAAAATCTTTAGTCAATGCATACCGACTTACAACTCGCCCAGTCCAGTCCAGTTGTGCTGGCCAGATGACACCCACGTTAACCGTTGACCATACAAACAGATGACCTTTGCATCATCTGACCCATGGGTCGCATGATCTGACCTCGAGCTACGTTTAAACCTCGTACTACATCTTTATTTATCACAATATAATACACACGAACTAGCTCTACATCTACATTATTCCAACAGAGAAACTTGCTTTTTCTTTTTTTCTTTCTTTTTTGAGTACAAAACAGAGACAAGGGAGATAATATTGACATAAAAAAATAAACTTGTATTTCCGGATAACCAAACTGATAAGGAATAGACGAAATAAGAGCCACACAAGACCAGATGGAAATGCAAGTCACGCTGTGAGATAAGGCTCTTGGTTGTCTGATGACTGCAGCGAGTCTTATCTTTGCGGCTCTGTCCTACAGGACAATGGTGGCCTTAAGTTTGATAGGGTTCTTTTTTCTTTGTCAGCCCATTACGGGCAGGCTATTTCATAGTTCCGTGTTTCCCAAACTTTTTCCTAAACGGAACACTTCGCACAATCTGGGTATCAATCAGAAGACTTTGCTTTATTTTTTTTAGAGAGGTCAATTCACGTGATGGCCTATTAGTTCATTATTCCAGTAGTTCGTGAAACACATAGCTAGGCTTTACGGAACAATAGGGTTCCGCGAACATGGTTTGGGAAACACTGTCATAGTTTAACTATAGGCTACGTCTTGCTTTTTAAGGCAGGTCCTATGAAAGAGGCTTCAGACATTGCAAGTGGAGACAGCTTGCCGCCCAAAGAACGGTGAGGGCGGATTTAAGGCTAAGTAAGTCACGTGATAGGTGAAAATGCTGGTCAACAAGTTGTACAGTTTGAAACGAATCTGGGAGACGAACTTTTGAATGTGCTGGTGTTGTTGGTGTTGTTTTTTGTTATAGTTGCTTCTTTTGTTATCTTTGTTATTGCTAATATGTTGCTGATAGTGTTACTGAACTAGTGCTTGTGTTGTTATCGTTTTTATTATCTTTGTTGTTATTAACCTGGCACGCCTTAAAGCCAAAAACGAAGAAACGGCGTCTCTTGATTAGGGAGCTGCTGTTCGCCGATGATGCGGCACTCACATCTCATTCACAAGAAGGATTACAAATGCTAGAGAATGCTTTGGCAACTGCTTGTCAATAGTTTAGCCTTACAATAAGTCTCTCCAAGACCAATATCCTGGCACAAGACGTAACAGAAATACCTGAGATACATACTGGAAATCACACGTTTACTTTGGCGCAGGATTTCACCTACTTGAGAACAATAATCGACAGCAACCTAGAGTTAGACACTATTCTTAACCACTTTTTCCTTTTTTTTTTGTTTTAGTTATAACCCAATTTTAAGGACATGACTAAAGTTCATGTCGTGGATACTTTTTTTGGATGACATCTTTGTCGTGTCATTTGGATGTCACCTACATTCTTGATGAAAGATGGCATCTGATGTTTTTCTCAAAGTGTGCTTTAGACCCATAGTAGCGCCTCCTGTGTCCTAAGAGGGCATTTCATAAAGAGGAGTACATGAACTAACTACAAAGAAAGCACATTGACATGTCAGTCTGCATAGATTCCAGTTATTATTGTACACTGAAGTCACTGTCTAATGTCGAAAGTGCCGGTCTTAGGCGGGGATATCTAGGGCGTTCAATGGCTGACTTGCTGATTACACATTTACATGCGTGGTTGCTACAAACCGGAATATATATTTGGCAAGTGACGTTAAAAGAAGGCCTACTACACAGATCAGTGTTTATCTGTAGCATAGTATTTATTTATTTTTTTTACTATTTTCTCATGTAGCTATCCGGTTATTTTTTCCTTCATACCTTGTGCTTGAAAAATTGCAAGAGTGAATGCACATTGAAAACGGAATAAAAGTGGATGTTTTTCTTTCGCATTTTTATAAAAAAAAAAATTCGCAATAAAATAATACAATAATTTAAATTAGAAAGCTGGGTTTAAATAGCGTATTTGCGTTTGAATGGCAGACATCACCACTTGTTGACCTCTGAGCGATCCAGACCCTACTCGGGGTCAATGTCCAGAACCTCTCACAGCTTGACAATGTGTGTGTGTTTGGGGGGGCGGGGAGGTGTTTGTAATAGCATATGTGACGTAAAGGGAAAAAAAAGGAAACCCCCCCAGCCTTGTTTGTTTGTCTAGAGTGGAACGGCGAAATACTTCAGATTTAGTGAGCAGACAGTGACGTTGCAAGACCCACGGGAAACAATTACTGAGTTTTGTTATCAATTTGTGTTGTATTGTTATTATAATACCTTTTTTCAGCTTGGGAGCTCTTCGTGGAAGCTATAACCTGATCTGGGTGGCCACGGATCTCGAAAACGGCTCTAATGATTTTCCTAGAAATTTCACAGTTTAAGTACATCTTATGAAGATGATTACGTCCTACGCGTCATGCATTTAGTCATGCATATTAACCAATGACCTAAACTCCGGGAAAACAATTACTAGTTAATTAGCCAGACAAGTACTACTCTGACCGTTATGATTTTACAAAATATAATATTGTAATTTACTTTAGTCTGGAGGTCTAGATAATGCTAACATTGAACACACGTATGTCAATGGGTATTCCCGTATGTATTCATTAAAGAGTTCAAGAAATAAATAAACATTCAGGAACATTTTCCTCGTCGTCTTATTACACCAGTGGTTCCAAAACTTTTTCCTTAACGGAACACTTCTCAAATTCTTAGTGTTTAGCTGAACACTTTGCTTATTATGCTAAACTAGCTTATTATTCCAGTAGTTCGTGAAACGCCTATTCAGGGTTCCGCGGAACACAGTTTAAAAGACTACTGTATTAGGTTTGTGCAAAATGTCCGTCTGTCCGTCTGTCACACTCAGATATCGAAAACTAGAAGAGATATGAAAAATATTATTTCATCATTAAATGCGGCTTGAAAAGTTTAGGTGCAACGACTACTTTTGGTTTTCTAAAAGCAAACCGTTTAATTTATAAAATTAATTATGCAAGCGATTTTTTTTTTAAATACACCAATTCTAAAACAATTACGTAAATGTAAGGGAGGAAATGTTACAATATGCTAACAAAGATGCATACAGCTCGTTGCTAAACCAATTTCTTAAACTTTTTTAAAAAATCAGATTTTATTTATTTTTTGTTAAGTGCCCCCATCCGAATAAAAGAAGATTATTTTTGTACGTTTTGTCTGTTGGTCGGTCTATCCATCACGATTAGATTAACAGATAACACTAGAGGCTCTTCTAACTTTTAGATTTTATTTCCATGCTTAAACATTGCAACAAACACATGATTTATAATATATTATAACTGTTTTTTAATATAAATAGCATATAAATGCTAAATAAAAATATCTATTTGATTTATATTTCATTAAATATAAATTTGTTCCGGATATTGTTTTATAAAAAATAAATTATGTCAAATGATTGTTTGAAATCGAATAATTGACTAATATTACACTTATATTCTTTGACACTACTACTACTATAGTTTATTTATTAATATCAATTGTTCCGAATTTTTAACTTAAAACAAATTAATGTCAAATATTTTGTTTTTAAATATCGACAATAGGTTATTCAGGGTTTTAAAATAAGAAAGTAATTTACTAGAAACGATTTTTGAAAATCAATTTTTAGACTTATTTTACAGTTAATTTTTTTGCCGAAACATAATAAAAGTTGTTTAATCGGTAAAGAATGTTCCGGATTTTGTTTTGAAAAAGAAATTGACCTACCTTACCTTAATTTTCTTACAAATCGTCTCCAAAAATGATCCGAAGTCTATTTGAAAAATCAAATAACACTAATAAATGTTTGAGATCCCTCTTCTAATAAATAAAACACATAATTTTCTCATTTACGAAAATTGGCTGCTCCGGATTTTTTATGAAAAATAGTTTAACTCTATTTATGTAAAATCGCACTTCTCTCTTACACTACAATTAACTTTTTAGATAAAACGTTAGAAAATCTAATTATCGTTTATATTATGCTCCGATTTTTAAGGAAAACAACTTCCTAACACCAAAGTATGGTTTGAAAAAAATCTCCATAAGGCTATGGTACATCTAATTTTCATAACAGACCATCCCAAAAATTTAATTTACGGCATTTGATTAATCTGGAATTCTTATTTTCTCTCACTATAAATATATAAACATCGGAACAATCTATTATAGAAACTTAAAACTAATGCGATGTTTCAAAGGGGAAATTAAATTTTAATCAGATTTTCAATAGCTTTTAGTCTTTTTTTTCTCGCTATTAACATGATGGACAGACAAACTGACAGACAAAACAAAAAAAAGCGTCTTTAATCCTTTTATATATATATATATATATATATATATATTAAGTCTAACTAGCCCATGAAATGAAATGCTAAAAGAACAAACTCGGTGCACCAATGTCTATGATTTTTCGAGAAGCTGATCGTATAGATGACATTTTTTAGTCTAACTATGACCTATGACGTAATGGAATTTTTTTCCTTTGACGTCATATGGAGTTAATTCTTTAAATGAAATGCTAAAAGAAATCACTTGGTGCACCGATGTCTATGGACCCTCAACAAGCTGCTCGTATAGATTATATTTTTTAGTCTAACTAGGCCGTGTGACGTAGTGGATTTTTTTCCTTTGACGTCATATAATTCTTTAATTCTTTAAATGCTAAAACAACTCGGTATTGTAATGTTTATTAAACCTCGTAATGTGACTCGCATTATGGTATTAGTTGTATTCCAGCTAGATTACTCAAAGAACTAAGCAATGTGCTAACCTAGATTTATTTTTGAAGTAACGTCTGTATTATATAAGATAAGATAAGCATTTTAAAAAGACATAATAGCTAGATTTAGATCTAATCTAGATTTTTTTCACTAGATCTAGATTTTTTTTCTTACACTAATGCTAGATTTTCAAAACTAGATTTAGATTTAAGTTTCAATTAAAATCATTATAGAATCTAGATCTAGAATTTCTTGGTCTACTTTTGAATGTTTGTTGTTTTACATGTTTCGGATGGTCCTTCAGAGTTGTAGTCCAAGCTTCCTGTAGTACGACGGGGGATGGGAGCGGGCAGGGTTTGAACCTGGGACCATCGATGAATCCAAACGACAGTCCAGCGCGCAAACCGAACTACCAGACAGCCATGATTTAGACTAGATTCTAATCTATAATTTTAATTTCTAGGCTTAAAGTGTAGATTTTTATTTCTAACGTCTAGATTGTCAATATTGCAATGTTATAAAATACTAAAACTAATCTAATATTTAAATATTTCATATTGCAATTAGTCTATTAATTATCTATTGTTTTTTTTTTAAATAAAAATCTTATCTAAATTACATCTACATTATCCCAAATATATATTTTAGATCTAGATCCAGTAGATATAGATATTGAGAGTGCTAAATTAGTAGTTTAATTTAGGTAGATCTACATCCTCATTCTAGTTCCATTTAGATGAAAATGCTCAAAAACAAAAGATTACTTTAAATTGCTCTTCTGACATAGTGTACATATCCGGTAGTTGTCATTCCGTAATGTGTAGTTATATTATTAATAGTAGGTTATTAGTTTGTAACCAGTTTGTCATTAAATTAAGAGCATCGCCTGGTCGTGTGGCGCAGGACTGATTATCTCTACGGTCTCGGTTTCATACCCTGCTCGATGCCATCCTCAGTCGACCAGCGAATATGCGGATCCGACAGGGATCCGTCTCCCACGGAGGCCGCCTCTGAGTTTGTGTGGCAGCACACTCTCTCTTTGTAATCTTCTTATGTTTATAAGTTTGGATTTGGTCTTACACCTTACAAGAACATTTTATACCATATCTCAAGATTCCGAATTGTTGCCTAGATTACTATCTTTTTATGCTTCTAAGTCTGCATCTACATAACAAAACTAGAATCTTCTATACAATTCATAAGGTGCATTGGTCTGACCAACTACCAGACACTGAAATACTACTGTTGTCCAACATGAACAGTATCAATGCCACAGTAAAAAGGTTCCAATTTCGATGGGCGAGACATGTACTCCGCATGCCAGACAATGGCCTTTCCACACGACTTCTGTACGGGGGAGCTGTGTGCAGGAGAGTGCTCCCCGGAGGTCGATACGAGCGCTATGAGTCTGATATTAACATTCACGGCTGGGAAGCACTAGCTCTAGATCGCTTCTCATGGCATGAAGCTGTGAGTGTCGGAGTCACGAGATATGAAGCATAAGAGTGATCATCGTGAAAGAGCGCCGAACCAACAAAAAGCTGAGAGAATAAGCAGACCTAGCTGCAACTGAGAAACCTACCCATGCCACGTATGCGGCCGGCTTTTCTTTTCAAAACGAGGATTGTACTTTACAGTCATCTTCGAGCTCATAGGATATGAGAGATGTGCTCATCATTGATCACGAAGGAGGAGCTCTATTATATCTAAATGTAGTTTTCTAGTCTAGATTACTACCTTTTTACTTTTGGATAAATATCAATATCTCTAGATCTATAGGTTGGCTGTCTTATAATGTGACCATGCCTGCATCTGTATCACCAAACTACAACTTTATATAATTTAAGAAAAAATAAGGCTTGTCTTCGGCTAAACCAGGTAGAGGGTATCTGACGTGTCCATGGCACTCAGTACACTGAGGTTTCGTCAAACCTAGCATGTGAAGTCTGGACTTGGCGGCCTGTGCGTAACGTCACAAAACTAGACTAATCGGACAGAAAGGCAAATAACAGCACAGTGCTGTGGAGCAATCAAGAGCAGGACAAGACACACAGAAAGTCCCTGGTCATCCACTGCACCTAAACTTATCCTCGAACGTCTTGACCAAATCTTGCTTTCGGAAAAGGATGGGCTTGCGGGCGAGAGAGTGAGGTCCACGTGTTGCGCGAATCCTCTTCACTTAAATCCAAATTCTAGCGCAAAGTCACTTAGGGAGCTCAGTGGGAAGGGGGGTGAAAAATGCTCCATTTGTTTATTATTTTTAAAAAATTTTCTATAACGATTACGACAACTTTAAACTGCTGATACTAACGGCGAGATGTCGTACCGCATTCAACTATTGTTGCTTCTTTTATTGGGGATTCTCACTCTGAATGTGAATAACAGTTATCTACTCTTTACCTTTACTTGAATTGAAATTCCCTTTGACTTTCGTAAGGAAGAGAGAAAAAGAAGAAAAAGCGATACGAAGAATGCGATATTCGGGTGGCGGTGTAATGTATACTTTGAAGTTGTCTTTAACTTTTTTACTTGATATCAGCAGGTTGTAGAGTTTTCTTTTTGTTTTTACCAATATAACATGTTTTTAGCAATTCGACTGATTTCACAAAGTTTGAAACGAATATGATGCTGATGGACAAAAATTATGTTATGAAATTCACAAGGTGAAACATTAAAGGCAATCCCCCAATGTCCCTATTTTAAAATCCGTATTAAAAAAAAAAAAAAAAGCTTTATTCCCTACCATTGATGTCTTTTCTGTTCTTCACCTGACTGCAGACCAGTGATGCTCATTTACCTGTGCACAAATAAATATTTAAGAACAGATTTCAGTTAACTGCATAAAAAGATCTTTTAAGCAGAAAAAATAAGGACCCATAGAGTTAAAGATCTAAATCTTAAAGAACAAATTTTGTACCACAGAGATAGTGTTTTCAATTCTATTGTTAGCATAATAGACGGCTGGCTATATTCTTAATTTGTGAAGCAGTCTGTGCTTTATGTTTACATTAGGGCTGTACATAGTTTGTATAGATTTTCTCCGACAATCAATTTCAATATCCATGGGTTTATCTTTTTTTTATTTAATCTTTTTTTTTTTATTTATTTTAATTCTCGACTTTAAACGTAGTCCAAACAGTCTGTCTGAAGCTATTTAAAGATGATAATGCTCCCGTGACCTACTTTGTCGAACTGGTGTCAGAGAATTCGGTGACCTTAAAGCACAAACGCCCCCGCCACGCGCATTGAGGTGCAACCTGCTCCTGCGTCTAGGAGATCGTTTACCAAGTGCGCTAGACGGAGGGCGTCTCAGGTTCGAAGAGGAAAGGAGAAGGGTCAGGGGTGTAGCGTCAAGGATACAAATGTATATCCCCCCTCCCCTCCTAATAGTGGAAGTATGTGGGGAGTTCACGCATATCTGTAGTTTACTTCACCTCCTATCTGTATCCCAATGGAGTCATTTTTCTCTTTATTATTCTAGATATAATTGGATTCTGTCTACTAGGCTGTGCCGGAATTTGAATTTTCAGATGTGGATTTTTTTTGTTTTTTTTTAAATCTCCATGACTGGAAAAATCTTATGCAGTTGAGCTGAGTTATTTTAGAAGCTACAGTGTCAAAGTCGATCACAAACTTTTCTAACAAACGTTAGTAAAGTGGAAAAAAATTGTGTGTTGGAAATAGAAGAATCAAGTCTCTTGTGACTTCTCAAAGAGACAGCTGGAGATCTTTCACAAATGCCGCAGAATAAACATTTGAAACCAAAAGAAAATCTATTGGTGAAGTCTAGCGTAGACGTAGTTATAGAGAAATGAAATCGGCGACAGAAAACGGTTTCCTCTATGTTAGATGTGGCAAAATACGTCAAACAGCTCGGACGACGTAACCTCGTGAAATACTTCCCTCTTACATAGTCTACGGACTCGACGATAAACCCTAAACTCCATTTCAACCAAACCACTTTGAATCTTTTGTCTACATCTACATATAAACATGCATTATTTTCTTTTCATATGAAATACAAGTTGTTGAAAGTTTATTCAAAACATTACAAGATGGCCTTCGCAGTGATCTAAAGAATATTTGTACCAGATTTTATCTAAATTAATCAGACGATGTTAATTATGTTAAGTTATGTTTTACTGATCTAGTGGATTGGATTTAGATCTAAGTAAAACATGGCAACATTTTTTTAAATTTCGCCACGAACGAAAAAGTAGATTATGAAAATGGGTTTACCCGACTTATTAAAGAATTTCGCTCATATATAGAGATTTCAAAAAAGCCCCCACCCCCCGGTTGTGGAAGGGACACTAAACGTACCTTCGTCTCCGCCATGATCTAAGGATTATGTATGCCTAGTTTTATCAAGATCGGTCAAACGGTTTTGATTTCTATGTGGGACATACATACATACATACATACATACATACATACATACATACATACTCCTTACATTCTACTACTGAGAATTTATTATTAAATTAGGATTATAGTTTATATGATTGTTTGCATTCGTCAATGTGATTTTTTCATCTTAACAAGATTCCTCTGCGAACTTTGAACTTTATGGTCATCGCATTGAACTTCTGATGATAGTTGGACGTATTCATCACTCTATTTGGTCACATGGACACCGCGCAACAAAGTAACCTACAGTCGATGACTGGAATGAGTTTGGTGCGACTGAACTTGGAAAACCCAAATTCGATGCCTGCCAAAATAAAAGAAAAGGAGAAAGCGACAGGAACTTAAAAACTTTAATCTTATAAATACATTTTAGATTTAGCTGACTATATTTTTATATGCACATAAAAGTAACACATTTTGGAAAAGAAATCTCTGTGTGTGCGTATAGATCTCGGCATGTGATATAAAAGATTTATTTTTTCTTCACTACCATGGGGGCAAAAAAACAAAACAAAACTTAGAGCAGAATGTCTTGACACTAGAATGCACCATATGAATATGCAAATGCTTGGAAAGCAGTTCTAAACAATAGTCAGAGTTTCGACACATTATTAGGAGAAGCTGAGAACCTGAGACGGTTCGCAACAGGAATCTTTTCAAAAGCACACTATGACTCTGCCTGGGTCCACCTCCACTTCCCTCCACCTTAAATCATATCAACTTCCTTTTTTTTTTCTCTCACAGATTAAATGTTTGCTTATTTCATTTGAAGCAGAATCTTAGAGAAACAATGCTCCATGCCGTCTTGTATTTCACAAAATTTTACTCTCTCTTTCTCTCTCTCTCGCTTTCTTCTTTTCTTAGGATATTAATTTGGCAGGAATTTTACACAAAGAAAATAATTCTTTTATTCTAATTTTTCTTCTTAAAGACGACGATTATTTAGCGTAGGACTAATCCTGTATGATATGGCGTACTAAGCAAATGAAACAATCACCAATTGAGCTGTAGAATTGGTTTTCAATTACAAACAAGTAGCAAAACCAAAGTTAATTTTTTAAAGACAATTCTTCCTTTAAAAATCAGATGACATTTTGTAAGGGAGGATTACTTTTGTCTTTATAAGTACTGAATGATAGATTTTAAACAAAATGAACAGATGGGTCTTAATGTCCTTCTAGAATGTAGTGAAACATGTTAAATGGTGTTTGAGATGAAAGGGGAGCAAGTTCCAGTTATAATTATGTTTTTTCGATGCGGATGAAGCCAATAAAAGTATTTTAAACAAGAGAACTTGGTTATTTGGTTTCTGCTAAGTTGGTCTTAATGCTCGTCAGTGTCGGCCTCACAGATGACATCTCTTCCAAATTTGTTTCTATTTCAGTCTGAGATTTGCGCTGCCTCGACACATGGTTTTGTTTATGTTGGGGTGGATTGAGTTTAAGATCTGCTCTTTGTTTTGCTCGTATGTTTACAGGAGAGAGAGAGAGAGAGAGACAGAGACAGAGAGAGACAGAGACAGAGAGAGGGTGAGAGATTGAGAGAGAGAGAGAGAATGACAGCGAAAGAGAGATGAGAGGGATAGTGGGAGAGAATGAGACAGAGACAGTGAAAGAGTAACAGTTATATAAAGTGTGTATGTGTCTGTGGCAGAGCTATTGAACTTCTACTGGCATACGCCCCACACTATTGAGTTCTCTGTTTATATAACTCCATAACTTTTTTATTCGACATTAAGACCTTAAGAGGCCACGTCAACTTCTAACGTTAGGATTTCTATTCACTTAAAAGCATTCTTTAACAAAGCTTCTTTGTCATTGCAGTAGGCTATCGATCTGTTGAAACTGTCATTCATAACTACAATTGGGCATTGATCATTTGAGCCAGACTTTAGGCTTTCAGGCTTCCGTTCTTTTTGTATGTGCTTTTTTTTAATCGAATATTTATCAGTGCGTCATAGTTTGCTGAAAGTGATTGTAGGTGTTTGAAAGAGAGAAAGGTTAAAGCTACATGTCAATTAACTGACTTAAATAAATTCTAAGATGTGTTTGTGGATACAGGGAGTTGCATTGTATTGATTATATTGACGCACCTTAGGCGACCGACACTGAACGCACAAAATTGACATGAATTCAAGCCTAGAGATAGATGAGTTGATACTAGGCTTTCATGGTCTAAGCATCTTTATTCTCCATGCAGGTTCAAAGCTGCCCTTGTGGAGCATCATCAGAGAATGCTGACCATGTCCTTCAAAGCTGCATACTATATCAAGAGACCTGAACAAGACTCTGACCCCAAAACCCTCCTATGGAACAAAAACTATACGCAGAACTGCTTGATCTGGAAACCAATGCGCGGTTCATTTTAGATATAGGATTATTGATCTGAACCCTTCGATATGTAAAATGAGAATGAAGAAGAAGAAGAACGACTTTTTTTGAGACGTTGCAGCCCGTGACAGACGTATCTGAAATGGTTGTCCAAGGCCGGATTTAAGTATGCGAAGTGGCCGCTACACTCTTTCAAAAGCTTAATAAAAATCCACTTATTAAATAATAGTTTTATAGAAAAACATGCCAGGTTTTAGAAAAGAAAATAGTATTGTAAATTTAATCTCAATTTCCTTCTTTTTTTAAAAATTTATTATGTGTTTTTAGTTCCAAAAAAAAATAAAAAAAAATTGGAATTTGTGGAGAGTAAGAACCTGGGTTGACGCACTGCCGTAAAATCAGTTCTGCATTTATATATTACACGCTACGAGCGGACACTTCTTGACTATGACCATAAGTAGTATCGGTAAAAAATTTGAAAAAAAAAAGATTAAAAAAAAAAATAAACTTTAATTTTACTTTAAAGTTTCTAGCCAGTAAAAAATTCGGATATTTAATTTATCTCTATCGTGGAGGCCCCTCTCTTATGGAGTCCTCCGGGGCAGAAACCCAGCCTGCCCTCCCAAATATCCGGTCCTGCTCTTGTTTCACAAAATGACCATGATCAGTTAACAGCTCCATAATCCTGTGTATTTGTGACACTTGGAGTTCTTGCTAATTCAACATAATAATTACATAAACATAAAAACGAGAGAGACAAACGAAATCATAAAATTATTGCTTCAGAAAAAAAAAGGGATTTCAAAATAGCCTGGGGTACTCTGGTGCTTTCCCTTTCCCTGGCGACGCCCTCAATATACCCCCCCCCCCCCACCCCCCAGAAATGCCAGACACAAAATGGTCACCTTGGCTAACCTGAAATGACCCTTACCTCGTTTTCATCACTACGCCCTTGTCACCCAGGAAACGCAGGGTCAATAAATTGATACCTTGTCAATTTAGGGTGTGGCACTAGACGCTGTGGAGGTCACGTGACCCCGTTTCATTCAAAGAACGGCGTCTACGTTCGAAACAGTGCTGCAGCAACACGTCTAGCGCACTGCGCAGTGGGAACCAAAGCAAGACGAGACGGGAGACGAGGGTAGCGTACAAACGAGCGACATGTGACAACAGAGTTCCCTAGGAAATCTCCCCCCCCCCTTCCCTTTTATTACATAAACTTAGGTCACTGAACGTCGTGTGTGAGTGAGATTGTGTGGAGGGGGAGAGATGTCAGTATTTACACATGAACTTGAACTCACGAGTTGATGGCAATTTTCGAACTTGATTAAACCCTAAGACTATGTGAGATTTGAATAATTTGGTTCAGTATATAACTCTAATATATTGCTTATTTTTTCAAGTGCGTTACCTTCTCTTTTGTAATGTGCAAGTTTAGGTAAGGACCCATTAGTGGAAACATTAACATTCTAGTCAAGATGACTGTATCCTACATCAACACAGTATTATCACAGCAGTGCCGGCCTTAAGTAATTTTAGGCCCAATTAATTTGGTGGCCCGAATGAACTATGAAATTGGTGAAAACCGAAAATATAAAATAAAGATTAAAAAAAAACGGAATCGATTAAAAACCTACCTCTAGGCCTATGATCTAGAGCTTAGGGGTAGACTAGTAGACATGTAGCCATAGATCTCTGCAATTTTTGAGAATTGGTCTAAGTTTCGCATTTTTTACTCTAAATATTTATTTATTTTGAGTCCTGTGAGGCTCCTTCAACCGGAAGCCCTATGCGGCTGCCTCGTTTGCCTATGCCCAATGGCCGTCCCTGAAAAGGCAGGGTTGTAGGCCTATCCAAAACCTTTAGAGCCTCCCGGCGCATTTTTACCGAGTTTTTATTTCGTGTATTGGGTGGAGCAACTTCAATGTCCACAATTTTTGTTTTCGAGACTTAGCCCCCTTTTATGATACAAGTGATTTTAGTGATGGCCTGGAAATAAAGGTGTATCTGTCATATCCAGCCATCTAGGGAGTGTCAAGCCCTAGTGTGATCACAATGGCAACGATCACTTCACGCCATTCCAACACTGTATCCCCCATTTCATAAACAGTTGCAGTGTGAAAGGACCCCAAGACAGAAACGGACTTTTATCTTCCCAAGTAGCAGTAAATCTTTGATTACTTAGATATCACACGATTGTCTGTAGGCAAGAATTAGAGACTTTATTTTCCACCCAATCTCAATAACCAACAGTTTGGGGCCACCATGTTGTTCACACTTTTGTCTCGTAATTTCTTCCTTTGAAATCATTGCTTTCATTTGATAAATATATAGGAATTATATTAGGTACATTTTATCAGTCTTATTTATCTCTGGCAAATACTTGTTCAGATAAAAAACAATCATCCATAATTCCATATTGATTCTACACGTATGGAATGTTTGTGTACGATGTAAAGCTAGTGAAAACAGTTATTTGTCTGGTGTATAAAAGCTTGTTTTTAAAAGTTAAAAATGATTTAATGCTTTACAAAAAAAAAAGCCCAAGAATAATTAACAAATATTCATCTATAAACAATGTTTCATTGTGTGTGTGTGCAGACATGTACAATTCGAAATTGTAACTAGAACAAATACCTTTATATTGCATTGCCTAAACACGTTTGTAAAACAAAATATTCCTCCCCCCTCCCCAATCACGTCTGCTTCGAAATAAATGCACATTTAAAAAAAAAACAAAAAACTTCGACGCTTCTGTGCATGGCGTCTGCGCAGCAGGTTTTTTGGAACGCGTCAAAACACGACTGCTCTAGATTTGTGAAGTACGGTAGCGTTCCTACGAGAAGAGAGAGGAGCGGGGGGAAGGTGGATTAAAAACAAAGCAGACCAAAGTATTTTTTTCCTTCATATTGATAAGGAATATTTACGCAAGTGTGTTATGTGGTTTAAATATGGCATGGCTACCAGTTGAGCGAGGTATTCGAATGTAAAAAAAAAAAGTCCCGTCTATTTAATGTTCTGATCGTGTGGTACTTTATTATGGTCAACGGTACTGTGGTATTATTAGTTCACATTGTCCCTTCTAATCTTCGCGGACGTCCTCTGTACTCGAGGTTTTATTTTACTGCTCTTTATAAAGATGACGTGGGCGATCACGTGGTTATCAGTGATTATGATTATTGGTTCTTACATGACCACGTGGTTTCTAATTATTAGAGTCACTTGGTATTTCAAATAGAGGTGGTCGTTTTGTTAGGTATCAACCCTTGAATCTCTCAAGCTGTAATCCTACTTAAAATAAAAACAAACCAAGAAGACCAAGAGGTTTGGGTTCGAAGAGGCCAGAGTGTTGTCTATAAATAAAACTGGGAAAGCGCCGAAATGAAAATGAAGAAGCAGGTATAATGACACTACCCTTTGAGAAAGTGAAAGTGGGACGGTATCGTGGGAGATTCAAATGCAATGTTTTGTTCTCAAACGTATTACAAGTTTCGGTTGTTCTTTCAGAATTCAAAATAATTTTTTTTCTAGTCCAAACCTCCCGCAGGACGACGGGGCAGGACCATCGAAAAGTCCAATCGACAGTCCAGCGCGCAATCAAGAAATCGGAAGACGGGGTGAGTTCAATGGAAAAAAAAGAGTGATAGTTCTTAGTAAACCTCTTAGAGGACTCAACTGTTTCAAATGTATGAATTCCTTCGGCACCCCCCCCCCCCCTTTTTTTTTTCCCCAAACATGCGCTGTTTTTTTAAAAGGATGTTTGGAATTTGTTTAGAAAACCTGAAACGATGTTTAGGGCGATATAGAGCTAGGGGCGTGGAGACTGAATGTAAGACTGAATATGTTAGAAGTAGTGGTAAGTAAAAGGACAGAACATAGATAGCGTACAGATCTGTGGGCCACTCAGAAGTGACAGAGAGGGGAGCCGGAGAGGTAGGCTAATATTGAAACAAGATTGTTCAGTTCGTCTTTCATTGACGTCAGGAAAACATTTTTTTTAACGATTTATTTTCTTTCCAGTCCTTTCCCCATTCAATCTCATTCTTAGTCTGATCATTAGCTCTCTTCTCTCCCCTGACGTTTGTCTTTCTCTCTCTTTCTTTCTCTCTCACATCCTCTCTTTCTCAAGACTTACAACTCCATCTTCCCCTCACCTCTCTTCCTCTTTATCTATCTATCTATCTATGTTAATATTTACAACTCCCTCTTTCTCTCCGTCAATACGTACACCCTCACCCGCCCCCCTTTTTTTTCTGTATCGTCTATATGCACTGAGTAAACGAGAACCAATAAGAGGAGGGGAGGGAGGGTTCAAACTACGTTTGAAGAATGGTAGATGAGCGAGTATATTACAACCGTTGTCAAGAGATCAATGCTGTAAATCCTTCCACACAGGGGAGTTATTGAAAATTAACCCCTCTCACCCTCTCTACCATCTCCTCGCCCCCCCCCCACACACACACACTGATAGGCAATAGCATGCGTGTTCCTCTCTAAACCTCCCGTGTGAGACGCACTAAACACCTCTAGGTCTGGAGATCTATATCCTTTAACAACGGTTCTTTCCTTGTGTCTTAATTTATGATGACCTAGACTCCACAGGCCAAAGTAAAGCCTTTCCTTCTTTTCCCCCCTCTCTTTTAACAATTCTGTCAGCCAATGATAATAAATGAAACAAAACAGTTCAGCTCTTTAAAAAAAAATCTCAAACAATCTATTCGTGTGTGCGTGTGTGCGCGCGCCCTCTTTTTAGTGCGTGTCTTATGTACCTAGGTATCCATAAACCAATTTCATGACCTACTTATTGACATAAGTGACCTATATATTTTCATGTTATCTTAGTGCGTTTTATAAGAGAAGTGTCATAATAAGTCAGTTAGTGAAGTTTTGATTGAAAGATTGCGATCAGAACCTTAAGTATTCGGCGACCAGTTCAGAATATAAAGTACACCTCAATGTACACGTGATTGTGTACAGTGTAATCAACAGTAGCCAAGCTGAGGCCCGAAATACGGCCCGTGGGTCACATCCAGCCCGTGACACGGAGCTATCCGACCGCTCAGCACTTCTTCACACACAAGGGATTGTTTCCGTCGGACTTTTTGTTGCGGCATGTGAGACAAGTGTCGAAAGTTTCAGTGACCCCTGCGCTAATGGAAGAAATTCAAAATCGTCATAGTTTTCTAATATATGGATCCATCTACAGACTAAAATATACATAACTTTCTTAGTTATATCACGATTGAAGAGCCAACCGACATTATGTAAATGTAAACCCCGTCCCCACTCACCCATTCTGAAAACTATAAAATACTTATATCTGCACTTTTTAACGGGCCTTTTTAGGGGGAGGAGGGCGGAGTGGATATTGTATTTGTAATGTGTGTCCGTCTGTCACGTGTTAAGATAACAAAAAAAAGCTAAAAACAAAAAAGCGCCTGCCTTGTCATCTTGGTTTAAATGCAATGGGTGCAATAATTTAGGGACTGTGGTGGTATTCTTCAAGGTTCAGAGATGATTAAAATTTGTACATAATATTTTGGTGCAGTTATTAGTTCATACATTTTTGCAGGTATTAGTACAGGTATTAGTACATGTATTAGTGCAAGTATTAACATAGGTACTAGCGTCAGTATTAATGCAGGTATTAGTACAAGTATTAGTTCAGGTATTAGTGTCAGTATTAATGCAGGTATTAGTGTCAGTATTAGTACATTTATTAGTGCAGGTATTAGAAAGAAATGATAAAATATATTGGTTTGATTTCACATTTGTATATGCATCATTTATTATCAAATCAAGAAGTCGTAGATCTATTATCTGACAAACTTTAATTATCGAAAAATAAAAGGGGTGAGAAGCCAGCAGATATAATCCAAAAATGGCGCGAATGAAGGGAAAAAAAAAGCGCCAGACGAATTGGTTATTTTTTGTGATCTACAGTCAGGTTGTACTGACCCAGCTGTTTTCTTTGTTATACACTTAGTCGGTAAATTATGACTTTAACAGTTTTTTTTTTTTTTTTAATAGAATGTTAATATATAAACACGCAGACTATCTCATCGCCAATTTATCCTCTTGCGTGCTCTGAGTTATTAACGTAAATAGTTCGGGAAAGGAGTTATCCACATGTGTGGTCTAACCAAGGAGTTATCCACATGTATGGTCTAACCAAGGAGTTATCCACATGTATGGTCTAACCAAGGAGTTATCCACGTGTGCTCTAACCAAGGAGTTATCCACTTGTGTGGTCTAATCAAGAAGTTATCCTTTCGATTGGTCTAGGATATTACCTGAAATGCCCTGCTGTAATGTCTAAACAATAAACTTACAAATCACCAGACTTATATACCTTAATGTCAAAACTTTTTACAGGAAGACTAATGATATTAGTAATATCATAATATTTCTCCTATAAAAGTGTTAAACATCAACCTTATACCAATCAATACTAACCTAAACCAATACTAACCATAAATAAACAAACTATTACCTAAACCAACCTATGCTAACTATAGATACAACAACAGTAACCTAAACCAACGAATAATAACCAAAAATAAACCAATACTTACCTAAACCAACAAATGCTAAACATGAGAGCATAACACAAACTTAAACCACCAAATGCCAAGCATAGATGAGCAGATAAGGCTCATAATAATAATCTATCAAATTACACATTCGTAATCTCGCTCTTTCTTAAACAATAAACATTGGTCTCCGTAAACCTGACCAAATGTATAAGATTCTGGCCTTACTTATAATATAAGAACCTGCCCCTCGAAACGACCACTGTGATCTCATTGGACTCAACCCTTTTTTTTTACGTTGTGATGAAGCCATTAACACGCGTGCAGGTCATTAATTCGGCCCCTAAGCTGAAAAAAGCTGGGCTCCACTGCTATTACACTTTTCTAATTTGAATATTTCACCAGTTGCGTGGGAGGAGAACAGAATTGACAAATTATAGAATTGACAAATTATTGGATTCATATTCTCTTTATAGTAGCACTACTTATCATTCGACAGCTGCGTCCATGAGGGGGACGACTGCATGCTTCAGGCAATCCTTTTTGGCGAGCCTAAAGGAGGACGGCGTAAATGAGGTGCCCCCAGTAAGCGCTATTAAGATCAACTCAGGCGCCATTTTTCCCTCACTGGCATATCTGAAAATAGCTGGCAGAAGATGACCTCCGAGACAGTTGGACAGCTCTAAGGCCGCGGGTCGCGCGTTTGACCCAAAGAAAACTCCCATAGTAGAACAGATGTGAAAAAAAAAAGCATGCAGGTCGCAACTGCTTTGAGTACTCATTGTGACAGGTTAGCGAAAGTGACGTTTGTTCGGCATGTTTAATGTCTAGGGGATGATTATTTTTAAAGCTATCACACACCAACCCGTCAGCATATAAATCGGGAGCAGGCACGCAACAAGACAAGCAATGAAAGAAAGATGAAAAATTAAAAATGAAGAATATTTATTTACATAAATATTTACATAGAAGAATCAACAAGGGGGAGGGTTTGCATCTATCTCTAATTGATACTATATTTAATCATCACTCTTGCACTTAATAAGAGAGTATGTCACTTTGTCCTCCGACTTAGCTGGTTGTCCTGCTTGGGTCGCAGCTGGCTGTGTCCTGGCTTGAGGTTCTGCAGCTGGAGGTGGCGCTCTAGCGGGTAGAGGGACGCCGGTGATTCAGTTCTTGTGGAGTCTCAATCCAAAGTTCTGATATCTGTAGTGGGCACAGTAGGGAGGGTGGCCGGCTACCGTGGGCACAAGGGTTCTGCGGGCAGAGCAGATCTGCCGTGGGCAGCGTAGTTAACAGGATAAGTCTAGTGAGTTGCGGAGGGTTTGGCGTAGCACAGACTCTGGGTCTATAGGGACGTTGTACCTAATAAGTTGACAGGTGGGCTGTCGAATAGACAGGCAAGTAGAGCCGAAAGCGCCAAATAGTAGAGTTGAGTAGATCCACGTAGACAGTAGAAGATACTCGATAGCAAGTATGCCAGTGTGCAGTGCTGAATAGCACTAAGTACAAAGGCAATAGATCCAAACAAATTGGCAGATGACTAGGCAGTCAATGCCAAATAAATAGGAAGGTGAGTGATCCGATAAATAGCAAATAGATTCAATAAATAGGCAGACACCTGAGGGAGGCACCAGGTATTCCTTTATGAGTAAGAATAAATGAAGTAGTCCAGACTCGATTGACAGCGATAGAGAAAAAATGAGGGTCTGGCTTGATTTAATTTACCTGATACAGGCCTGGGAGAAACGGGCGGAAACAGGAAATGTCCTAGGCTAAGAATTATCTTACACGTGGGTGAATCCGACAAGAGTCGCACCTTGGAGTGTCACGAGGCGTGTTGACCCGAGTAATCTCTTTGATCAAAGAGAGACGTGGGAGAGGGGGGGGGAAGAAAGATTGGTTGCGTTCCACCCAAGGTGGTGTCAACTGCGGCGGTCAGACATCCGGCGGGTAAGATCAAAGAGACAGTGTGTTTATCTTAACCCCGGTCAAGGGAAGATAAGTGAAAAGCCGCCAAGGTGGTGGACTCAGTCTAGTGAGACGAGGAAAAGGTGGGGCGGGTGAAGAATTGGGGTTAGGACGGGGAAATAATTAAAATAAAATAAATAAATAATAAATAATAATGATTAATGTTGTGATAAAATTGAGTGACTCTGACAGCAAGCTTTTGACTTGTCACACTCATGAGAAACACTGCAATCATCATTTATCTTTTAAAATCGAAGGTATTGCCATTATTATCATTTTATTTCTAATAATAATTGACGGGTTCTTTAAAGTAATAAAAAAAAGGGCTTAACTGAAGCACGAACACCCGGGGGCTGTTCACGAAATGATGAAATCTAGATCTATTTCATGTGATACTGTAAAGAACAAAGCAATAACTTTGAAGAAAATTGGTCTGGGTGTCAGCGCCCTCGGGGCTCGTGGGTCACCACATATATATACACTAATTATTCTTATACATTCCACTCATAGACATCAAACCACATGTGCAACAAAGAACGCATTTACAAAATGTGTAGTTCTTAAAATGAAATGACGCATACATCCACGTTGAGCTTGCTCAGAAGTATCTCGTTAAAGAACAACGCAAATGACAGAAGTACGTTCATTCTTTCAAACCGAGACCAATAGAACTAAACATTTAAAAAACACAATATTTTATTTCGTTGAAACCGAAACTGATATAACTTTCTTTTATTGTTTTGCTGAATTTAGTTTTAATGTGAGCTCAGAGTTAATTAGCCACTTGAGTTAGATTTTAAGTTTATATCAGGTTAACGGCTTGAGGTTCGATTCAGGTTTAGATTGATGCTAAAGAGTGTCATTTCTAAACCTATATAACTATAATGATAAATTCAATATTATATTGAAATGATTACTGATTTGTATGTTGATTGCATTTTGGTTTACCATCTTTTCCAAAAGGAATCATCGTTTTAGGCATGGGTATCTCTTTGATTACCATTACTCTCAACTATTTTTAAAACATATGTTGAAGGTTTGTGCACTTGCGGCTGTCTGGTGCCAAAACCCTAGACGCAGGTATACCAGCTAGGTTGAAAAAAAAAATTGGTTAGGACGAAAAAAGTTCTATCTTTAAAAAGACACCCAATTGTGACATCCAGCCAACCGCGTTAGTGTCACAGAAGAAATCTGTTATATCAGAGGTTTGAAGACATCCTATAAAGTAGATATCTATTACATCAGAGGTTTGAACACATTCTATACCGTTGCTATTTGCTATCTTCGTCTTTAAAAGTGCACAACCGCTATTAGTATACTTTTTATTCTTTTGTGTGCTTACAAGTTAACGTAGTCGAATATTCAATTATTTCGCATATTGAAATTTGCATACGCGACTTTCTGACGGCGGGACTATCTGACCACAGCTCAATCCTGGTTGATTGACAGCCTTAGGACGAGATAATACAAAACGGCAGAGCGTGTCTGCAGCTACTTTTTAAGTAAAGTCAACGACCTAACGTGTTACTGCTCCAAGTCATTGATGACTCGGGGGAAGAAAGAATTTGATCACGCCTCCCTCCGTTTGTAAGCTTCGACCAACCAACATACAGCTCCCACCTATTGGTGTATTTATAAAAATCGTTACTGCCGGCGACAGCTATAATTGCAGCATTTAACATTCCTTTCTAGTAAAGCGAAAGGAAAATGTACACTTAAACTCTAGTCTACAATACTGGTGTTGTGTGATGTTAACGCTCTAGTTATTTTAATCACCTTATGATAATAAAGTACATAGACTACTTTGGGAGGGGGGGGGGGGCTCCCAAGTAAAAGACTGATAGATTCGTGATGAACAAATCTATTTCAGTTGCCTTTCGTATAATTGTTTTCACTTGTTTTTTCAGAAATCAAAACCTTTCAGTTATTCTGCATTTCTATTTACATCGTTGCAACAAAGATACACCTCGTTGCATCATAGATACACACATTCCAACAGTGATATGTGCGCTTCATTGTAACAGAACATCATAAAACATCATTGCAGCGTAGATACACACACATTATTGCAACAGTTATAGACTAGCATTATTGCAACAAAGGTACATCCACGTCATTGCTACAGTAATAAATTCGCATCATGGCAACAGGGATAGATGTACATCACTACAAAAGAGAAACATGATCATTGCAACAGAGATAAATACACATTATTGCAACAGTGATAAATACACATCATTGCAACAGTGATAAATACACATCATCGTAACAGTGATAAATACACATCATTGCAAAAGGGATAAATACACATCCCTGCAACAGGGATAGATGCACATCTTTGCAAAAGAGATACATGATCATTTGCAACAGAGCTATAAAGACACAATTGCTGCCATGTAGTAATCCACATCATAGCTACAGAACTGTTTCTCATCCTTCATCTTAGGCGTTATTGCAGACAGTACATGCAGGCAGTAGGCAAGGGCAGGGCCGGTCTTAGGTCACTGCAACCTAAGCGACTGCAGTGGATCCCGCACTTTCATAGGCCCCGCGCAAAATCTAGGTGTAAATTATTAAATTAAACCATTTTAAACTTATTATTAAAGGGTTCCTGGAATTCTCCTGAAATTGCAAAATATACGAAAAAGTCATGAAAATCTCCTGAAATTATTAAAATCTTCTGCAAACTCATGCAAATCTCCTTACGAACAGACTAAATTGTCTTTTTGGGGTGTCATTGAAATGGAAAACACTAATCCTATTCGCGATTAAAAAAAACGGCAATTTAACCTTTCATTTAATAAAATTGTAATAATAACGCGAATTTTAACCAAAACAAGAAATTCAAATACTTAATTTACTTTAATAGTCACTGGCTAGTTGATAATAAATCAAAAAAGCAGATCTGAATGTTTATCGGCTTTTTCTTGGAAAATTACTATCTACAGTAGATAGCTCGTAAAGTAATTTTACAGCGATTTTGTACTTAGTAAAGAATGAATAAAATGCAAAGACGAATTTATTTTCTAATACGAAATCTTAGTTTTCACTTATTATCCTTATCCTTACCCAGACTGGGCCCCGCACAATCCGTTTCGCATATGGCCCCGCATTCTGTAGGACCGGCCCTGGGAGAGGGTATTCAAAAGTCTGTCGATGTGGGTCGTGATTTTCAGTCACATCTTGAAATAATGGACCTCATTCACCAATCGTAAACAAACAACATTTAGCCACGTGATAATATTGACAAAACAACGAAAAAAACATATCACGTGACAGCTTTAGTGTATTACGTAATTTGTATAGAAGAGAAAGAGAATCAAATGGCTAAATAGTTTGTTTACGATTGATGAATGAGGTCCATTAGTTCCTTTCATTCTTCAAATTTTGTTTTTTTGAGATTGGGATAGCTTTTTCTTTTTAATCTCCTTCCTTCCCAGCATGCACTTATAGCTAAAACAGTTTTGAATTCAAAAGTGATCGTGAAGCTTGAGGTAAAGGTTGAAGGTCAACGATAAAGTGTAGAGGTCAACAGTGAAAGTACAGCAGTGTTCGTTTAACTCCTTCGAAACCTCCCAGCCACATATTGAAAGTAGAGTAAAAAAACAAAAGGACTAGATATGAATTTGTTTCCCCTATTCTTATACGTATCTGTGATACACATGGTATATGTACTACAAAGCCTATTCAATACAATTTTACTTTCATATCTCGCCCGTAGCTAGTCAATAGGTATTCAGCCTGTTGGCAAGAAGACCAGAAAGGCGAGTTCTGAATGAAACTGGAATCTCATTTTTCTGAAGACTTTTGAAGTCTCTGAACTGTTTTCGTTTCCCATATAAAGTTCAACTTTTTAATTTTCCATTCAGACCCATATTCATTGGATAGCAATCTTTTCACTAGTATTATTTTTTATTATTTCGTTCTTTCGATGTTAAAAGACTTTTTAAAAAAATATTTTATAGAGGTCTGTGCAATTTTTGGGTTTTGGAGATTAACCACCGACACTGACTCTGGTTTGACTCGGGAATAACAATCCGTGGACTATTCAAGGTTGTTTGTTACTTTTTTATCTTTTCTTGTGCGTGGGTTTGTAGGCCTAAATGTTTCTTGAATTTTAATGTCAAGGCGCTCGGTGCAGTCCATGTGCATTTTTTAAATTTATTCGTTAAAGTGTGTTTGTTGAGTAAGTCACGTGACTTATGGATTATTAGCAACAGTAGCTTGACCTTATGCATGATTTGGGGGTAAGGGGTGAGGCGCAGTTTCTTTCTTCCACGACGAGCTTTTGAACCGATCACCTAGAAGATAAAACGCATGGAAAACAACCCATGGGTAACCGCATCTCGAAACTCAGTTTGTTATTCCCAAAAATAAAAATAAAGCACGGAATATAGAGTTTGTCTAGTATAGCGTTCACCAAGTGTCTTCACTGTTCCAATGAGTTTGACCAATTTATTTAGATACTTGTCTCCTTGTCATAATTTCAATTTTTACCAAGAGTCTTATTCATCCTTGCGCATTTCTCTGCGTGAGTGTGACTAAATATGTAGGTCACATCTAGGTCTTTCCAGCCACTTAAACTACTGCAATCTTCTTCAGGCACCGAACTTCTCTATTGACATTATATATGCATTCAATTATGTTATTTTGTATTTCTGACAAGTTTGTTTTTATTCTTCAGAACCAGGGATGGATTTAAGGTAGTGTATCCGCCTAGAGCCTCACCCTACACAAAATTAAAACTGTAAATTAAAAAAAAATATCTTAAAAACATGTTTTCTTAACATAAAAAGGAAAATAATATAAAAAGCACAACTACATTTACCCTACCATTAATAATAAAATGAATTTTCATTTAAGCCTTCAAAATGAGCCAGCACAGAGCCCTTCAATTACTTAACTCTGGCACTGTTCGGAACATGAGTAAAGTATTAATGAATGGCTGTTATAGTGTTCTTTCTTTTGCCTTGTATATCTCCTAGTCTTTGTATTCTGTTACCACCAGACTTCATTCATTCAATCACTCATTCATTCAATCATTCATCCCTATGTATTTATTGTATTTATGTATGTATGTAAGTATGTATGTATGTATGTATCTATCTATCTATCTATTTATCCATCTATCTATCTCTATTTATCTCTATCTATCTATCTATCTATCTATCTATCTATCTATCTATCTATCTATCTATCTATCTTATATGTCTGTCTGTCTGTCTGTCTAATTGTCTGTCTGTCTATATATATATATATATATATATATATATATATATATATATATATATCAAGCATGTATACTATATCAACTCACTATTGTTATTCTAATAGGCTAACACACAAAGGCTTGCATAGTGTAAAAAAAAAGTTGGGGGGGGGGGGGGTTGAAGCGGGCATAAAATTATGTGGTAGTACAAATACAGTGCTAAAAAGCTTGTGGAATAGTCACTGGGTGGCAGGCCAGAACGTACCTCGTTTTGACCTAATAAATTGACATTTATCAGCAGCACTCAACAATCTGGCATTCATCTACGCCAAATCGCCTTTGAAGACCACACACTAACAAAAAAGGCTAATGAAAGCATTGTGGGAGTAAATTAAACTTGATCTTCCTTTTCAGTCCACTATTTAGTTTTCAACATAATTGTACCTTTACTAGCCTCATTTCTATGGACTTATTCCGTTAATCATGTATAGCTACTCAAACATTCAGTTAATCATGTACAGCTACTAAAACATTCAGTTAATCATGTACAGCTACTCAAACATTCAGTTAATCATGTACAGCTACTCAAACATTCAGTTAATCATGTACAGCTACTCAAACATTCAGTTAATCATGTACAGCTACTAAAACATTCAGTTAATCATGTACAGCTACTCAAACATTCAGTTAATCAAGTACAGCTACTCAAACATTCCGTTAATCATGTACAGCTACTCAAACATTCCATTAATCATGTACAGCTAGCCACCTTAGTGCTAATTCTGATCTACTTCAATTGATTTACTTTATTGTATGTCATGATATGTAAGTCTGTTAATAAGAACTCAAGAGTAATAGTAGGGGTAAAGAAACAATCCATGTTCTGATCAGCACAAACTCTACAGACCCAGATTTGACATATTATAATATGCAGGGCCGGCCCTAAAAATTTGCATGTTGATTCAAATCATCAGATGAAGAGTAACAGCGTAATGCAAGTTAGTAGAGACATCCTCTCTTGTATTGGTTAGTTATACTGTCTCTCTGTTATGTTTAACATATTACGTTAGGATTTGGCAAACTACCAAAAATAAGGACGTCTGTCTTTGTGTGATGAGGGAGTATAAATCACAAACGTATAGATCAAACATCTATTCATATAACACACACACACACACACATACTCCGATTGTTACCTACAACATGCACGAGTCACGTGTCAATATTTCAGTGGGACATCGATTAAAATTTAAAAATAAAATGGAGATAAAGATGAAAAAATGCGACACTGTTTTTTTTTTTTGTTTGGGTTATACAGGTATGAGTGTACAGGCTTAAAGGTCACGTGTAATTAAGTACATCCGTTCCAATGTTCAATGGCTTACAACGTCATTAGTCTGGCCATGAATTAGAGGGGACTAAAGTGTGTGGCCACAAATAGCCTCAAAGTTGAAGCGGCTCATAATGCAGGATATCTCAAGAACCCCTATTGGGGGGGGGGGGGGGGGGGGGAGGCATCTCGCATGTCACATCAGATCCTCTATCTACAAGGTTGTAGACTATTGTAGACCTTAATACACCATCTGAATTTGTAATAATTACTAATAATGAGGCCTTCGTTTGCCCAGGGGCGTAGTGAGCAAAATATTCGCCCAGGGAAAGGTACATTATTGGCGCCTCCCCCACCAATTTTCCATGAACATCACATAGAAATATAGGCTGCGTGTGACGCTCCCCCCCCCCCCCCTTTTAAGGGTGGCGTACGGGCATCGTGCCACTTGCCCCCCCCCCCCCCTCACTACGCATCTGCGTCGGCCGATTCGCATTTGGATCTAGCCTTTCAAAGCTGAGCCTTCATTACTTCTTTGAAATCACCTGGATCATTGTAAGAATTTTAGAAGGGCTTGTTGGAATACATAAATTAAATGGAGAAAGAAAAAGCACGGTGCAAAACATGACATGAGTTTGTTGTTCTACCTAATCGCCTTCAGCCGGCTTCCGACACATTCCGGTAAAAAAAAAATACTAGATCTAGATTAGTAATACCCAGGCTATGAACCAAGTGCTATGTTCGACACGAGACTGTGACGAGATGTGGCGCTATCCGCCCCCTCGAAACCTCTGTCCATAATACCGTAAATCCGCCTTATGAAAGAAATTAAGAAAGAAAAAGGACTTGATTGACCCAAGGTGTGCGTTTCGGAAATTAAATTGACCCAACGGCCTAGAAAAGGCTGGCCATCAGTGATCTAAATATGTCTTCACATGTTGCCAATTTGTTAACAGTTCAGAAGTTCAAGACCAGTAACTTCGGCTTAGACCACTATACAAGATGTTGACAATACATACTTTTTTTTTTAAATCTACCCTTGAGGGCGTGAAACAATGACGTCATCACAGTGATAAAGAACGTATGTGTTCTGGCTCAGGAGCAGACGTTCGGGGGGATGGGGGGCGCTCAAGACAGAAAGCACGTGATCAGACTGACAGACAGAAATACTGTGTGGGGAGACTTGTTTCAAATCTTTATAAACAAATATTCAAGAAAGTTACATTATATTCCCTTGTTGCATTTTCTATTTATTTTAAGGAGCGTATGTACACTTATTAAAAAGTTATCTTTTTTTTCTAGGGACAAAAAAAAGCAAAACGTTGGTATTTATTTGTATTGTATTTGTATTGTATTTGTATTTTGTATTGTATTTGTATTTTGTATTGTATTTGTATTTTGTATTTGTATTGTATTTGTATTTTGTATTGTATTTGTATTTTGTATTTGTATTGTATTTTGTATTGTATTTGTATTTTGTATTGTATTTGTATTTTGTATTTGTATTGTATTTGTATTGTATTTGTATTGTATTTGTATTGTATTTGTATTGTATTTGTATTGTATTTGTATTGTATTTGTATTGTATTTGTATTGTATTTGTATTGTATTTGTATTGTATTTGTATTGTATTTGTATTGTATTTGTATTGTATTTGTATTGTATTTGTATTGTATTTGTATTGTATTTGTATTGTATTTGTATTGTATTTGTATTGTATTTGTATTGTATTTGTATTGTATTTGTATTGTATTTGTATTGTATTTGTATTGTATTTGTATTGTATTTGTATTGTATTTGTATTGTATTTGTATTGTATTTGTATTGTATTTGTATTGTATTTGTATTGTATTTGTATTGTATTTGTATTGTATTTGTATTGTATTTGTATTGTATTTGTATTGTATTTGTATTGTATTTGTATTGTATTTGTATTGTATTTGTATTGTATTTGTATTTTGTATTGTATTTGTATTTTGTATTTGTATTGTATTTGTATTGTATTTGTATTTTGTATTGTATTTGTATTTTGTATTTGTATTGTATTTGTATTGTATTTGTATTGTATTTGTATTGTATTTGTATTGTATTTGTATTGTATTTGTATTGTATTTGTATTGTATTTGTATTGTATTTGTATTGTATTTGTATTGTATTTGTATTGTATTTGTATTGTATTTGTATTGTATTTGTATTGTATTTGTATTGTATTTGTATTGTATTTGTATTGTATTTGTATTGTATTTGTATTGTATTTGTATTGTATTTGTATTGTATTTGTATTGTATTTGTATTGTATTTGTATTGTATTTGTATTGTATTTGTATTGTATTTGTATTGTATTTGTATTGTATTTGTATTGTATTTGTATTGTATTTGTATTGTATTTGTATTGTATTTGTATTGTATTTGTATTGTATTTGTATTGTATTTGTATTGTATTTGTATTGTATTTGTATTGTATTTGTATTGTATTTGTATTGTATTTGTATTGTATTTGTATTGTATTTGTATTGTATTTGTATTGTATTTGTATTGTATTTGTATTGTATTTGTATTTTGTATTGTATTTGTATTTTGTATTTGTATTGTATTTGTATTGTATTTGTATTTTGTATTGTATTTGTATTTTGTATTTGTATTGTATTTGTATTGTATTTGTATTGTATTTGTATTGTATTTGTATTGTATTTGTATTGTATTTGTATTGTATTTGTATTGTATTTGTATTGTATTTGTATTGTATTTGTATTGTATTTGTATTGTATTTGTATTGTATTTGTATTGTATTTGTATTGTATTTGTATTGTATTTGTATTGTATTTGTATTGTATTTGTATTGTATTTGTATTGTATTTGTATTGTATTTGTATTGTATTTGTATTGTATTTGTATTGTATTTGTATTGTATTTGTATTGTATTTGTATTGTATTTGTATTGTATTTGTATTGTATTTGTATTGTATTTGTATTGTATTTGTATTGTATTTGTATTGTATTTGTATTGTATTTGTATTGTATTTGTATTGTATTTGTATTGTATTTGTATTGTATTTGTATTGTATTTGTATTGTATTTGTATTGTATTTGTATTGTATTTGTATTGTATTTGTATTGTATTTGTATTGTATTTGTATTGTATTTGTATTGTATTTGTATTGTATTTGTATTTAGTATTTGTATTTAGTATTTGTATTGTATTTGTATTGTATTTGTATTGTATTTGTATTGTATTTGTATTTTGTATTTGTATTGTATTTGTATTGTATTTGCATTGTATTTGTATTGTATTTGTATTTTGTATTTGTATTGTATTTGTATTTTGTATTTGTATTGTATTTGTATTTTGTATTTGTATTGTATTTGCATTGTATTTGTATTGTATTTGCATTTTGTATTTGTATTGTATTTGTATTTTGTATTTGTATTGTATTTGCATTTTATTTGTATTGTATTTGCATTTTGTATTGTACCACCTTGTATTGTATTTGTTAAGCGCTACCGCGATGATGAGTACTTGAACTAAGAACAAATCTAAATGAAATTACACGGAACTCAATGCTAAATACCGACGAAAGGCCAACTATCAATAAATGGAGGCGACTCGGTGTTGAACAATAATAAATAATTTCATACTCAAAAAGGAACCATCGGATGTTGTCTATAACTAGCCGTCAATATAATTCTTCTTATTCTCACTGTCCTAATGAAGAGTGTCTTGTAGAGCGTTCTCACTTTTTACAGATCTGTCACGTCATTTGTCACTAAGTAAAACTTTCCCCTTATTCCCGAGACAAATACCTCATTCCTAAGCATATCATAACAATTGTAATTATAGATTCCTATTTGAATATCGATCAACTAAACTCGGCGTTCCTTCAAGGGTTATTTAAAGCAGACATTTATGTATCCTCCAAACCTATTCTACACACTTTGCACCTTAAAACGGTCGGATTTCTGCACTAACAGTCGTTCTATTCACACGGTCTGACCTCGGCAACCAGAAGAGTTCTTGATTAACGTGAAGATAATCTGTGACGTTGCTAACACGGAATAAAAACGTAATTACGCCACAAGATAGTCACTCACGCATACTTACAATAGTGAGAACTAAATTCGGAATATCTATTTTCTTTATAAATAAATATATATATATATATATATATATACCGGTATATAGATCTATAAACTCAAACAGATCTAGTATATAAGAGAAAAACTTCGTCTAGAAGTTATGGAAGAAGAATGGCAGCTGACAAGGTTCGAACCCTGGATAATATAAACGAAAGTCCAGAGCGCATACGACTCGACCAGGCAACAATCACCATTGGTGTTGGTAAGAGAGAAAAGGCAATAGAAAGAGATTCGCGAAGCATATAAGTATAAGCATATATATATATATACGGGAATTCCCGAAGTAAAGTTCATGTTTTTTTTACGGGTCACGTTACATGTTCCCATAGCCCATAGCTATATATAGACGGTGTAACCATGGCATCAAAAGACAATTACGAAATCTCTGGTCAATGATTACAAGCAGGTTGCCCTTTTCCCGCCGTTTCCCGGCAACAAACTTAGACAGTCGCTTGTCTTCCGGTGTCCAGTTTTGTTTTTCTGTCTACAGCCTATCATTACTTTTTTTTCTTTCTCCGCTTGCGTGACTGTCTTCTTTGAACCCGTGGGAAACTTCCTCAATGCTGGCTATGATCACGTGGTCCGTGAGTTCTCCGTCGTTAGAACATCGTGAGGGTGAAAGGTCAGGCTACAGACAGACGTCGTAATGAGGCAATTACATATGAATGAATAGAAACTTTTGTCTGGGTTTCTTTTTTCAATACATGTATTACGTTGAGGCCTATGTTTTTGTTTATTGTGGGAACATGCCCTGTACATGTGGATACAGAAAAGAAAGATTGGGCAGAGAGACTGAAACCAGGGCTAAGTTTAACTAGAGGGAACATAAGCTCAAGCTTCGGGGCCCCACTGAACATGTTCACAGGGACGAAATGAAACAAAAAGTGCCCTATAAGGGACCCCATAGAATAATATAAATTCTAAGACCGGCACTAACTACAAGACGGAGAATATGAGAGTGACTAATACAAAGAATAAGAGAAGGAGAGAAATAATATGAGAGAAAGAGAGAATGCGAGAGAAAAAGAGAGCAAATATGAGAAAGAATATGAGAGAGACTGTTCATACCTGGTGGTTGGTTTGAAGCCTCAAACAGCTAGTAGAGCCAACCGTATTAAATTCTTAATGTCTAACTAGAAATAAACTCAAAGAAGCTTCTTTTAAAACAAAAGAAAAATAAACAGCATTCAACTTCATTGTAGATGTAGGTCTGCGAAGAAACACAAAGTAATTGATAATTTAAACAAGTTATCACAAGAGAAATACACGTCTTATCTGTCTGATGTCTTATCTGTCTCACGTCTTATCTGTCTCACGTCTTATCTGTCTCACGTCTTATCTGTCTCATGTCTCTCCAACTCTCACACCTGTATTCATTAACTGGAACTACGAAAGACCACCTCGTGATTTCATCCGAATCTATTCAGCCTATGCACACAACCAAACCATCTGCTCATCTTTACACATGCACATACATTCCATAACAGAAAGAGAATATGAGAGAGTGAGGGACAGAAAGAGAGAGAGAGAGAGATAAAGAGAGAGTGAAAGAGAGAAAATTAGAGAAAGAATATATGGCTCCTTCTGACGAGGTACAACCTATCTGCTCCGATGAATGACTCACAATGATTCTTAACTTGGAGCAATTGTGTAGCCACAAACTTTGTCAAAGTTTTTACCTGAGAATGAGTCTGTCTTGGTGCTATTAGATAGGGCAGCAAAGTTGTCACGGGTCTGTACGGCGCGGCAACGACTTATCGGTCTTCACTAACCTTTTTTTTTATTTTTTTATCACTGCCCACATATTGCGACTTTGCAAGTCAGTGTTGAGGCCTTCCATAACAAATGGTCTCAGTCACTGCCAGTCCCAGAAGCAACTCTTTAAGTCCCAGGAGAACGTCTTCCATAAAAACTTAACTCTCACTTCCTCTGCTCTTGCACTACAAAAGTCATCAAAGGCGACTACCTCGTAACCTAACAGTTAATCTTCATTACCCATCATTCTCTGTTACATTTGGGCGGAAACTGTTATCACCATGAGGATCGCATTATGGTGTTTACTCACCTTGCACTTTCATAATACCCTCTATTATTAAGGAAACATTTTTTTGAATATATAATTAAGACTATGTACATTAGCGTGTGGTGATTCTCATAGACACTCTTAATAACATGTCTACGTATCTACATACAATAACTACAGCAGAGGCGAATCCGGAAAAAGAATATAGAAGTATCTTTTTAAAAAAAAAAAAAAATAATAAAAGGTTAGTAAAACCACTTTCTTTTAACCTCACTGGATGGATTCCGACACTGTAAATTAACAGAACATTCCTCTTTCGGTATTTCTGTTGTTTACTACCATTTAATTCTGAATAAGAGGATACGCCTCTGCTACGTCAAGCCTACGTAACCTGGAAACATTTGAAAATCTCTGCAATCTCTTTTTACATGGTAAAATTATCACAGGCGCTGGTAACATCGGATCACAGGAAGTAACAATTATATATCTCTATACCCTTCATTTGTGCAGGTGTGTGTGTGTGTGTGCGGGTAATTGGTAGTTCCGCTTGATCTAAAAATCTTATCATTGGGTGAGTTCAGATTAACGGACGCACTCTTAGAAACGATTGTCTTAAGTTATAATGTAGATCGGGAGGGTGATGGCATTGCGTCAGATGAATATCACTTTTGAACAGTGTCTGCTTGGGCTAGTTCATAATCAATTTTAAATAATTCTTATTCATACATTTCTGTATCACATTACAGAGTCAAACAACAGCTGGAATAGGAATGTAAACAGATAACGTCACAATGACTCTTTTCAAGACATTCAATCTATTTTTAGTTTACTAAGAAATATGCATTGTTGTTTTCTGGGGAAAAAAACAAAACCTTCAGCTATTTTACCGTCTTAATAAGCTTTAGTATTTGTAAAAGCAGAATTGTTGATTCTTATAAGGTTGTGGGTAAACGTTTTGATGTTAAGCGAAGGGACTGAGTTCAAATCCCAGTGATGATTGTTTTTTTTATTCGAACTTTAAATAGAGGACGACTTCAATTTGGAGCCAGATTGAGTCAAGGCACATTAGGAATACACCTACATTCTAGGGACGGTAACTATTCTACAGAGTCACCTTTTCTGTGAATTATAGGAGTAAATATATTTCCAAGAAATTAACAAAAAAAGCAGAAAAAAAATAGAAAAAAACCCACAAAATTCGCATAATTTAAGAGAGAAAGCAACAGGACAACCATTATAACTTTTCTAGATGTCGATGCACACAGAACATAAAAGTTTAAAGGTCACGGGCGTAATAAAATACTTACCATTCAGACCTGATTTTCAACCAGTCGCTGGGACTAGATTATTAAACAACATCGACGAGATTTCACTGTACAAAATATATAGATTACAGACGTTACTTCAAAAAAGAAGATAATTACGTCCTACGCATTTTATGTGTCAATCTAGTCATGCATGCTAATTAATGATTTAAACTCTGCTAAATCGTTGGTTTTCCTAGCTAATTCAGACAACCCATTCCATTCTCTAATGGCACTAGGGAAGAAGGAGCACTTGTAAAAAATTTCACTAGCGTATGGAATATGAAATGTGCCTCTATGTTTGTGTCTTTCTGAGTATATAATTCGGTTTTCTTTTTTATATTTGTAAATTATGATTTTAGTATTTTATGTATTATGGCTACTTTACTTTTTATTCTTTTGTTCTGAAGTGTCTCTAAGTTTAGTGATGTTAATAATGGGGTTACTCTAAACTAATTGGAATATTTTTTCTATTTTTAGCGGCCCCCGAAAGGGGAAAAGACGCTATTAGTTTTGTGTGAAATGTCTGTCCTTCAGTTTAGATCTCGTAAACTAGAAAAGATATTGAAAATCCGACATCACGATATTTTAGACTATTCAAAGTTCTGATGCAACGGTTACTTTTTTTTCTGAAATCGAAAAATCTAATTTTTAAAATCAGTAATGCAAGCAGTTTTTTTTAAAGAGAAGAAGCTAATTGGTATGCATTATAAATAAGACCTAATTTAAATGTGAGCAGGTCAGGGTGGCCCTACTGAGTGAGGCCTTTTTTGTTACTTGCTGCTGCTCAACATTTGTTCATTTAAAACAGTAGTAGGTGGTAGCTCTACTGGGTGGGCCCAATCTGTACACCTCGGTCTGCGACCCAGGGGCTATAGTAGCCTAAGCAACAAGACAGCACAATCAAACTAAACTAAACTAAACTAGCTAACTAAAGATAAAATAACCAACTACAATTATAAAATAAACTTATATACACTTTATTTACAACCAACTTACAAAGCAATAAAAATATAGGTGAATATGAAAATAAACAAAAACTATATATACGCACTACTAAATAATTAATCAACCCTACTTAACTGAAAATTAACAACTCCACTAACCAAAACCCTCTGCCGCCTCTAGATCTATGTTGCTAAATCTACAACTATTACTAACTAAACCGACCACCAAATAACCTAAATTACCCCAACACTAAACAATAAGCTACTAGCAGCAGTAAAGCATAACTGCGGCAGACAGGCCGTAAGGCAGGAATTACAAAATAAACAAACATAAGACAATATTCAAAAAATAAAATAATAATGGACTATAACACATATATTAGACTGGACTGGTCTAGACCTAGTTAGTCCATACACATAATACAAGCATAAGGTAATTTCAATTACCTACATGTAGCTAATAAAAGTAATACCTGAGTTATTAAAATCCCAGCCACAACCAACACAGGTCAGGCTAGACTACAATAAACATAAGCTAGATCTAGATAATAGTAGATAAGATTAAAAAAGCCGCCATGACAGCGATGCTTAGACCGCAGCCATCTTTTACATTAAAAAGTAGGACAAAATGCCAACTTAAATAGAGTGGTTATCCTAACGATAAAATATTCATAAAAATACATATGAAACATAAATTAATAAAATATTTACACATAGACATAGTATAGGAAAGCAAAAAGCATTAAGGCTGGCGCAATTGGGTGACGCTACCCAGGTCTACAGAACTTCCGGTTCCATCAGAGGTAATCATAGCTAATTAACTAGCCAGTGATGCCACTACACTAATCAGTCTGCATCTAGACTATAGCAATTGATGCAGAAACAATCAATACAAATACAAACGAAAGAAAGCAAAAATAAAAACATTTTCCAACTTACAGGCGGTCCCAGCTGAAAGAGAGAGCTCAACGTGGTTCCGGAGCTAGCTATAACTGGTCAGCGCGAACGTATCGGAGAGCATGACGTCACGCTAATTATCTATGACTAAACTGGACTACCGATTTCCCTAATTTGTACCTAGCCTTACACAACAATAAAATCTAGCAAATTACTAAAGACACGGACTACACAACATTATATACCAAATTAAACAGCATTAAAAAGAGAATCTTAAAATTTAAATCTACAGAAATACAAAAAGGAAGATAAAAAGTTATTTATATTCTAAACTCATATGGGGGCTCTATACCGTTTACAGACCTGCACATAAACTGATATTAAAAAATAACAACCAATCCAACGGTAATGTCAAAGACAAAAATAAGCAGAACTAACCAGGGACAAAAAATAGGAAATAACATCCACAGCTCTAAGGCTAGTTAACTATTTTAAAAACTACTTTTCCTCTACGAGTAAAACACAAATAACAGAAAAAGACTAAAACTAGCAGAAAGTTATAAATAGCGGAAACTACAAAATACTCAGCACTGATCTATAAAAATTAAAAAGGACACTACATTACAAACATCATAGCCTTGGCCTATATAAATAGTATAAATTAGATAAAATTAGGTCAAAAATTAGATCTAGGAGCGCCAGCTCACATAAAACAAATAGTAATCTTATAAACTTCATTTTTCTAAACTATTTGTAAAGAGTACACATACCTGTAGGGGAATCGAATAAGAGATTTAGCCTTTTCTATACAATTACATCAATGGTAAGACTTCAGTTAGGCCAGAAGAGGCGCGGTAGCTGAGCGGTAAATCGCTTGCCTTACGAACCGGGTTCGAATCCTGGTGAAGACTGAGATTTTCATCTTCGGAATCCTTGGGCGCCTCTGAGTCCACCCAGCTCTAATAGGTACCTGACATTAGTTGGGGAAAAGTAAAGGCAGTTGGTCGTTGTGCTGGCCACATGACACCCTTGTTAACCGTAGGCCACAAAAACAGATGAACTTTACATCATCTGCCCTGTAGACCACAAGGTCTGAAAGGGGAACTAGTTAGGCCAGGTTCACATCTAACTTTGCATTCACTTGCACCTATCCTTTGATCTACTTGACCATTGGGGCACTACACAAGATCTATCAACCTTCTTTCTCTATTCTTAACTCTCATTTGTCTTTGATATAATTTCATTTGGATGTTCTTTCTGAAAATATTGAAGCCTGTCAGGGTGGACCACTTCGGGGGCCGATTTTAAGTTTGTGTTTCCACACAAACTGTCTTTGTAACCTTGCATATTATTGTTCTAGATGTTTTCTGGATCCCAAACAGAGTATTATAATACTGGCCTAACTATGGTTAAATAGCATTTAGTTTTCATGCGGACACTCACACATTTTATATGCAACGAACAAACACAAAAACTTGCTCATTCTCCCTTAAACTCCCCACCCCGGGTATCCCATCCTGGTGATGCCCTTAGTAAATGTACAATGTTTTTGTTTGGGGCGTCTGATATGAAAACACTGCAACAGTGTTATTGATGGCTTTGATGAAGTCTACCGAAATTCTGACTTTGATGCCCAACCTCTAGGCTGTAGCATAGTACCATAGAAAATTTCATTATTAGCTTTAAAAAAAAGGACAAAGGACTCTTCTCTACATTTCTGTTCCAGAAGCTAAATAGACCAATGGTAGGATCCTCTAAATATAGACCTCGATCTATAGGATGGGTTCACGACAGACAACTTGGCTAATACATGTCTGGATGCATTAACCCGGTCGTGGTATGATTGTATATTGTATTATGTATCACTGTATCCCCGACAATGACTTCTGTGTACGTATTCAATGCCTTATTGTCTTCCTCTTGAAAGCTAGAGCCACGCCAGAGGCATTTGCGTCTGCAGTTCAAAGCAGAATAAACCACTCGCTGATCACGCTTGGATCATTAACTCTGCGACCACTCCTTGCATCGACATTTTTTTTTTGTATTTGTCTACGTTCTCCTTGACTGACTGACACACACACACACATATATATACACACACAGAAAATGCAATAATCATGTGGTGTTTAAACTACAGCCCGCGAGCTGCATTCGTCCAGCGAGCAACATACGGCAAGCGAGCAACATAAGACCCGCAAGCAACATACGGCCCGCGAGCAACATACAGCCCGCAAGCAACATACGGCCCGCGAGCAACATAAGGCCCGAGGCTATACGGCCTGCGAAAATGATGTTGCTAAAATAAAAAATGTTCTTTTCTATCCATTGTTCATTTACTTATTATGTACAAAACGTCATCAGCTTCAAAAACGTGAAATGTTTTTTTTTTTAGTAAGGTCCACTTGCGGCCCGTGACTTACACGTCAGAGACGTAAATGGTCCCAAAGCCGAAAAATACAAAAGATTGGTATCACTGCTCGCAAAAAATGTAGCCCAGTTAATGAAGCGACTCCAATGTGCGTCTTATATTCATCAATCACTATTCATCGACTCGTTACGTTATGAGGAGCTGGAGGTCTCATTGAGAAGATAATGTGTGCCATGTTCCGATATATTCATACGTATACAGGGATTAGTGTGTAATGGTGTGGAGAGAGACGTCTATCATAAATAGATCTAAGGAAGAGATTTCAATAGGGCATTGCACGGACCTTCTCCGAGAGGCACAAATCCAAAAGTCTTCACAGTCCTTAGAAACCTGACAAAAGTTGCAGCACAAATGACTCCCCGTATCATTAATTTAAACGAGATGAATGATGAACAACAAGCGACTCCTTCAATGATTTACTTCACATTATAAAACTGAGGGGTTACAAAGTCATTGTATGGCTTTATTTAGTCCTACGCCATTATTTGTTGTTAGACTTGTACATGAATGAATGGAGGCGCTGTGGCTGAGTGCTAAAATGTTTTCCTTCCTAACCGAGGTCCCTAGTTCGATTCCTGGTGAAGACTGGGAATTTGATTTTGGGATGTTTGGGCGCCTATGAGTCCACCCAGCTCTAATGGGGAAATTTAAAGCGTTTGTTCGTTGTGCTGGCCACATGGCACCATCGTATACCGTGGGCCTCAGAAACAAATGACCTTAACATCATCTGCCCTATAGATCACAAGGTCTGAAAGAGAAACTTTACTTATAATATAGATAGAAACTTAAAATATATAATGCTTATATATAATTATTTTTATAATATATATAATACTTACTAAATAATACTTATACAATAATAACTTATATAACTTATTAACTTAAAGATCTAATGCTCTAATCTAGATGTAATGCTCGTATCTAACTACAAAGATTTGGTTGGATGATGTTCCCTTATGAATGATGATAAAACAGAAGTACTGAGCTGTGAATCAAGAGGAAACAATCTCACTTTGTCTAAAGCAGTGATGCCCAAAATACGGCCCGCGGGCCAGATCCGACCCGCGACGTGGTTATATCCGGTCCGCCGAAACGTTGACACAAAGTGGAGAAAATCCCCTCCAAAAAAAAAAAGGTTGAAAAATGTATCTTTGCCTTCTTAGGACTCTCATATTTTCTCTGATGGATTGATACCATGACCTTAAACGTTTGTGCGTTTATGAACAGAGACTCTGAATGTAGAATCTACCAGGAAAAGTGGGAGGATCTTTATTTTTTTTTTTTTGTGGAACATGATAATAAGCCAACATCTTTGTTTTAAAAAAGAAAGTGTGGCTTTTTAAAAAAAAACATATATCGGGATTATAAAATAATTATGTCGGCATTATGGGTTTCAACCACGAATAAAAGATTGTTTCACTACAACTAGAGATTTGAGGATCGATGTGAATATTAACCAAAAAGAGACCTACACTGTTGCTAACATTTTAAGTAGACAAATGAAGTTATTTTCTGACGCGTAAAAAAATATCGTCAAATATCACATGAAATGATAAATGTAGCACTACATCAAAACGGTTTTGTTAAAATAGTTTCAGAACAATATCATTTAGTTTTTGTAACTTTTCGGTCAGGTGGCCCGCGAAACGAGTGTTGGAAATAAAACTGGCCCGCAGGTCGAATAAGTTTGGGCATCACTGGTCTAAAGAACCGCAGAAAAAAAAAAATTCCATTCTCCGTTAACATATACACCAGCGCGTAAATAATCCATATGTTAAATTACATTTTTGTCTACAAGTCTCAACAGAATACAAAAGAAAAAAGCATAAGGGGATGAGTCACTGGTCACTGCCCACTAGATCCAGGTTTTAATTGAGTTCCCCCTTTCAGACCTTGTGGTCTATAGGGTAGATGATGTAAAGGTCATCTGTTTCTGTGGCCTACGGTTAACAAGGGTGTCATGTGGCCAGCACAACGACCGACCGCCTTTACTTTTCCCTAATTAATGTCAGGTACCCATTACAGCTGGATGGACTCAGAGGCTCCCGTAGATCCCGAAATTAAGAATCCCAGACTTCACCAGGATTCGATTTCCAGTTCCCGGTTCGGAAGCCAAGCGCTTTACCGCTCAGCCACCGCGCCTCCCAGGTTTTAATTGCTCTCACGATTTCTTCAAGCCCATAATCATTTTTTTTAAAGAGCACAAACCAAGCACACACCTAACAAGACTTATTGAGTAACTCTATAGTTCGGGTTGAGAAGAAGGAATTTACAAAAGAAAGAAAGAAAGAAAAAAAATCGCCTACGTATCAAATGTTTTTCACAAGGGAATTAAAGTCATTGCACAGAGAGCAGACAACTAGACATGGCTTGGAGTTTTTATGGAACTTCCCTACAGGGCAATGCACTGGAAGGTCGTTGACTTAAAGCAAATTAATTCCCAGGAATGAGGCCGTGTGATAAAATGGAAATAAAACCTATTAAAATTACGGACTGCAATAAAATGTGATGAATGCAGAAATGTAATCCACTAAAAAAAAAAAAAAAAAAGCGGAAGGACATCTTATCGCTAATTCAAGAAAACAAGGGAAACTATTCAGATGTTTAGCAGGGTAATCTCCCATGCGGTTTATTTCAAAGATATTAAAACGTTGAGAAGTTGATCAAGTCAGGGGGGGGGGGGGGGCGCTAGTGGACTCTGTGAATAAAGTGCTGTGTCTGAGCTACATCAGAACACGAACATTTATTGTGACAGGTGTTATGTTACCAAGTGCCTGGTCTTTTCATTTTGAGAGAGGGGGAGGGGAGTCTAATTAACAATTAAAGTTATCTTTCCTTCCTTCTCTTCTTCCTTTTATACTAGAAACAAGAAAGAGAAAAAAAATATGAAAAAAAAGCTTATATGATGTGCAGTTCTATTAATTAGTTTGGATCAGTCATGAAATTAAATTTGTAATTTGTAAATATGTTTTTTTTTGTTTTAGCGCTATTTCATGCTTTTAGGGGCGGCAAAGAAATATCTGGGTAAATTTTAACTTGATTGTTTTTCAAAGCATTTTTAAAAAGTGAGGGAACGACCTGAATTCTTGTTCATGGCTCAAGCCTCCTTACACAGACATTCTAACCACTCTGCTAGTGAGGGGTGTGCGAAAATAGAAGATTGTATATTTATCTATTGTTTGTTTCAAACTTATTTTAACGCGGCGACATTTAAAGGGGACTAATTCAGCTTATGCCAACACTTCAGTCAAGTAAAATTGTTTGATATACCAAACAAAATAATTAATTACCAACAGTTAATTAACTAAATCATATTTTTTATAATTCGCATGTTGTCAGGTAATATAAGTAATTGTGCTAAATTTCAGCTTGATCCGAGATTGGGTGTCGGAGAATTAACGTATACAGACATTTTACCAGACAGACAGACAGAGTGAGTTGACATAAACTTTGTAACAAAGTTTAGATAGCTAGCCAATCTCATTTGCCTAAACATTGATTTAACAGTAATTCGCATGCAAATAGCAAGAAATATTATACTCATTTAGTCTTAAGCTTCTGTCTGTCTAAACAACAGATGCGACGAGAAAAACAAATATAAAACAAAATTTAAAAAAAAAATTGGTTAACTTATAAAGAGAACCTCACAATTAGGCCCTACTGTCATTTCTCAATACTGCAAGATCTATCTATCTATAAAACAAAGCTAAGTTACCACTAATTAATTGTTTAGTTGGTTAATTCCTTGATCGATTCATGTATTGTCTTCAACAATGAATAATTGTGCAATGTATTAGCTAGATCCGAGACTGGGAAGTGAGATATATAAGGTTTATAAGATTTGTACCAGACAAAGTGAGCTGAGTGAGCTGATAGAAGCTTTGGCAAATAAAATTGTTACTGTTATGAAATCTGGAGGCTTAGATAAAGTCATTAATTTTCATTAAAGTTTTAAAATAAATATTCGAAACGCTTTAGGATGGACGAGATGGCATCCAATTAAAATTATTTTAATATAAAAATCTCTCTGCAGCTTCTCTTTTGTTAGGTTATTATTTCTATATAGCACTAAAACCCCATGATAAGTTAATTATTTTTACATGAAAAAAACTCATGTTGTTTATTAAAACGAAGCAGAGTACTTCACTAAATATGTTCCGTCTTAAAAGTAGACAAATGACAAGACAATACCTCCTTCATACAGCTTATATAGCGATTATTTTTCTTTTATTAAGTATTGAAAGCTTGATTTAGAAACAATGGAACATTTAGAAGACGATGCGCAAAAATTATTGACCTGCATATATTTATATAGTATGAGAAATGCAGAAATACCCGAAGACGTCTATTCCGTTCAAGATAAATGATATTCACTAGCCAAATTTTTATTTTTAGCGGCCCCCGAAAGGGGAGAAGACGCTATTAGTTTTGTGTAAAATGTCTGTCCGTCCGTCCCGTTTAGATCTCGTAAACTAGAAAAGATATTGAAAATCCGACATCAGAATATTTTAGACCATTCAAAGTTCTGATGCAACGGCTACTTTTTTTTTCTGAAAGCGAAAAATCTAATTTTTAAAATCAGTTATGCAAGCAGTTTTTTAACGAGAAAAAGCTAGTTAGTATGCATTATAAGTTAGACCTAATTTAAAATGAATAGTAGTCTCCAGACCACAATTTCTCTAAGATTATCACCACATGCAAAATACCATGGGCAATGAACTTTACATTATCTGCCCTATAGACTACAAGGTCTTAAAGGGGAACTAGTTAGGCCAGGTTCACATCTAACTTTGTATTCACTTGCACCTATCCCAGGGGTCGGCAACCTTTTGAGTCAGAAGAGCCAAAAATTACAATTTACAAAATTTCTACATTTCTAAAGAGCCACAAGATTTTTTCCTTCCGAATATTTCGTTGAGATATCGTTAAACTAACGATGGTAGAGTGCTTTTAACAAGATGCAGTTAAAAATCTTGATTAACAAATTCATAACCTCAACTATTTCGTACGCAAATGTTTGGACACAAAGCGCTTCTTGGTATATTATGCAGTTAAACGTAAAAATGTGATGGTTTAATTTTGCGCCAAATAATCGTAGTTTCCCCTTTATTTTTTCTTGGCATACTTCTGGCTCCATCAGTTGCCATTGAAAAGATTTATTTATATCATCATCATCATCATCATCAAACTCCATTAGAGAGAGGGCTTGAGAGGCTCAAATCCTCTCTTGCAAAAGCCCTGGACAGAAACCCTGCTGTCTTGCGTAGTGCATAAATGTCGCCATACAGGTCGAGAAATTTGGGTTTCCCAGACCTGTCGAGACGGAGATCAGCAAGTCTGGGGCAGTCAAACAGAATATGAGGCACGGTTTCCTCTTCTTCCCCGCAGCGGGGGCACCGTGAATCAAAATTTGGCCATAGCCGCGAGAAATATGAGCCAACAGGACAGTGGCCTGTCCTGCACTGTGCTATAATAGCTTGCTCAGGCCTGGACAGCCTCCACCACGGGGAAGTGCGGTCAGGGCGCCTCATGCGCAACCAGACTCCACGGACTTTTTGGGACTTGTCCCATCACTCAAACCACTTTTCCATTTCTGTTTTTTGTATTATAGCCAAGGCTTGATGAAAGCTTACAGCCTGATTAGTGGGTGGAATTTGCCCTCCCTGGTGGGCCAAAGAGTCTGCAATTGTGTTGCCAGTCACACGTATGTGACTCGGTACCCACTGCATTATTACAGGGGTGCCATAGCGTTGTTTAATGTTATGTGAAGCCATGATGACAGGGTTGATATAGGAGGCCATGGTCCGGGGCTTTGCAAAGCCTGTAGTATAGATTTTGAGTCAGTGACCACAACAATCTGTGTTGCCCTCAAATCTCCCTCGCCGAGTTGAGAGTCAATGACTTTTAAGGCTTCACAGACTGCCATGGTCTCCGCATCAAAACTGCAAACACTACCACATGGTCCAAAGATTTTGACTGTGTAAGAGCCAAGAAAGTCGATGTAGGCTCCATAGCCTGCTCTTTCAGAATCTATTGATGCCGACTCATCAGTGTATGCAAAAATAGCACTGGGTTTGAAGGTATTAATTGTCTCCAGAGCTAGGATTTGAAGGTCATTAGATGAACGGCTTTGCTTAGTGGCATTAGGGTCTACTAATTTCAAGCGTATGTCTGTGGTCGTTGGGCGACACCAAGGGGGAAGGGGATGAAAGCGTTGAATGTTTTGTCGGTTGGTGGAGAGACCAGCTTCATCAGATAGTCTAGTGGCATGATGCATAAAAGACTGCATCTGGATACGTCTTCTGCATCTCCAACCATCCACTAGTTTTTATTTATTTATATCGATTTTATTGTCTTCAATGTATTTTCCACGCCATTAGCTGTATCTTTTCCTCTAGTTTGTTATGAGAGCGGTAGCAATCCTAGAAGTTCTTTTGGAACTTGGGAAGACATATACCTGACAAAAAGGCCAGCTTGTGCTGTGTCTTTTATGTCGTAAGACTCATCTATATCAAGTGATAAGGCAGAAGAAAGTTTAGTATCTTCCACCTGCAAATATGTTACATTTCAAGACATGTGGGTGCGCTAAAAAGCGAGTACAAGTGGCTGAGAGATAGAATCGAATCAAAACTTTTTAAAATGTTTTTTTTTCAATAAAATAAATAATATTTTCGAATGGAACTAAAGAGCCGCAACTTAACATCCAAAGAGCTGCATGTGGCTCTCGAGCGCAGGTTGCCGACCCCTGACCTATCGTTTGATCTGCTGTACCGTGGGGCACTACACAAGATCTGTCAACCTTCTTTCTCCATTCTTATCTCTCATTTGTCTTCGATATAATTTCATTTGGATGTTCTTTCTGAAAATATTGAAGACTGCCTGGGTGGACCACTTTGGGGGCCGATTTTGAGTTTGTGTTTCCACACAAACTATCTTTGTAACCTTGTTTTTTTTTTATTTTGAAAAATTATAACGGTCAAACTAAAGTTTTCCCAGTATTGCCAACGAGCTAGTAATTCTTTCGTCAGTGATATACATCAACTGTGAAATTTCTTGGAAAATTGTTAGAGCTGTTTTTGAGATCCGTGTCTGCCCAGGATCCACCCACCCACACAGGTTCCCCCACAAAATTCTGGAAAAAAACAACAACAACTGTATGTGTGGTATTCTTAAACAGGAATTGAAAGCTGGAGAACTAGGACACAGTGTAAGACTTAAACGGCAATAATAAGCTAATTTGAAGGACGAGTGATGGTTACAAATCTTGTGTGGTGCCCCAACGGTCTAACAGACTAAGGCTTAGGTGAACGTGAATATTGACCGCATGGAGATATTTCATTATTTGTGAATAACTAGTTTTGTTTTCAATTTACTAAAGGATTTCCTGCTCTAATATAAAATTTCCAATTATGTAAAGACCAACATTGGAGATTTCTCACTTGAAGATGTGGCGTGGCAACGAGCTGTTGGTGTCCACTGCCCCCAGGTTGCGACATCGCAGGTTAGTGTTCAAGTGTACTATAACTGAGTGGTCTCGATTAGATCCGTAATGACTGATTCAGAGAAACTATTTTAAGATTCCGTAAAAGAAATTGAAAAACAACGCTCATGCTTACTTAATGCATTCCTTCCAAATCCAATTACCGTATAGTGGCCAAGCAAACAATTATTATGTCATGAGTTTGCATGCCTGGACTTGGTACGTGAAGCAAAATATACAAACGGACTGTGGGGGTGGTATGTGGTAAGTAATAATGACAATTGGGGTGGATGGGAATCTTTCATTCATTATTTTGCATTCAATGTTTGCGCCTCTTCCCCTTACCTGTAACATACCTGCGCCCTAAAGCCATACTTTGAAAAGATCAGTGTGACCTGTATACGGGAAGACGGCAAAGGTTATATTTTATATTTCATTATTATGTGTTGAGTCATATTACACTGAAAGGGCGTTTTTGTTTTCTGTGAGAACTAATTAGTGAAATAGTTAACGTGGGGTTAGCGTGAGTCACTAGTCGCAGGTACCAATGAGCGGCTTTATGAATTAATGTGTGGAAAACCAGTGGAGGGAAAAACATTCTTCAACGGGTGTCAGGGAGAAAGGTGAAAACTGTACACTGCTCCCCAAGATGGGGACAGCCCCCTAAATAGTTGTATGGATTATTGTAACAGTGACACAGTCTGCAAGGAAGCAAAATAGTGTGAAACATTGTAGCTGTGGCGTACCGAGGGTTTTAGGCGCCGCGAGGCCGCAAGGCCTTCCCCCCCCCCCCCCATCTCCCAATAGTGTACGTAATTTATTTGTGCATAAATAAAAAGTCATGAGTAAGCAATACAAAACGTCAATGAAGTTTAAGAATCAAGCGACAGAAATATATGATTGTTAAGGAGTAGGTGTGTGTGTTTCTATAGTGACGATGGGAAGACGTTAGCGATTGATTGTGAATGATGCAAGATAGGTCGCTTTGTGGTCAGTCGGTCTTAGTCAGGATAAACGACTCCAGGACATAAGACTGAAAGGTGTAGTGTTATTGTAGGAAGTTAGATTTTGTAAAAAAAAAATATTATTACAAAAGTCTAGTACATTTATTATATCTCATATCCACTTGATTCTGTCTCTATTGTAATAAAAGTTCTATTTAGTTCTGTTCACAAAGAAGTTACTCAAGTTAGTTCAAGTTTTACTGATATCTACTAGGGGCCTACAGCGATGTAAGTGTGCACTACCCAGCAGTTTGATGCTACAAGTCAACGATCACCAACAACAATGATATCTTGTGTATTGTTTTGATGCCCAGTTTGGAGCCTCCTATCAGGGCCGGACTTAGGCCACTGCAACCTATGAGGTCGTAGTGGGACCCGCACATCTATAGGCCCCGCGCTAGTTCTAGGTGTCAATTATTACATTGAACCATTAAAACTTATATATAATAACAGGTTTTCTGTGGTCTCCTGATTATCCAGGGCCTCATGAAAATCTCCTGTAATTGTAAAGTATATCAAAATGTCCAGAAAATCTCATGAAAACTCATAAAAATCTCCTGAAAAATAGACAAAATTGTCATTTTGGGGTGCCTACGCGCGATAAAAGAAACGGCATTGTCAGCTTTCATTTAAAAAAATTTATTGCAAAGAAGAATGTATTTTCTAATACAAAATCTTCATTTTGACGTTACGCTTATCCCTACCAAGACTGAGCCCTGTGCAATCCCTTTTCCATAGGGCCCCGCAATTTCTAGGGCCGGACCTGTCTCCTATGCTCCTTTGCATATATCTAGGAACAGTCACCAGTAAGAAATGCAAAACTTAATTTGATGTCAATGAACTTAAAGATTGTGAGACAGAAATATATTGTTACAAATGAACAGTGATAGATAGAGGTCAACGTATGACCCCGGCGAGATAACACAGCAGCGAGTGTACTCTGGAATGTACAGATATAAACAAAGACAGGATGTGACGTGTCCTTACGTGTTATTCCAGAAGGTACTAGCAATGTCCAATGACAGATAGAGATCACAATTTGTGACCCCGGCAAGATGACACTGCAGCCGATGTTTTCTGGAATCTACATGTATAAACAAAGACAGGATGTGACGTTTCCTCACGTGTTATTCCAGAAGATACTAGCAATGTTTGTGCAACTTTAGAGGATCGATTAGGGACTCTATATAAGCCAGAGAGTTAATGTAAAAGTCAGTCGTGAGTGAGCCGTTACAGTCGATACAGACAATGTAAGAATGTGTGCGGCTCTAGTGGAAGAGAAATGTGTACGACTCGATGCAAGTTAACTAGGGTAGAGTTAACTGGAGTGGACTACTGTCGTTAAAGTCTATACAGCGAACTACAGTGGACTTGAGCCGTTACAGTCGATACAGTCGATGTAAGACGTGTGCGGCTCTGATTCGGTAGACTTGAGTGCGACTTGGTTCAGCTTTGGGAGACCTGGAGGGACACAGGGAAGTGTGTCGTTGGTCTGTTCTGTGGAATACGCTCGATGCAAGTTGAGAAGAGATGAATTGCAACGAATTGAAGAGATGATTTGCAACGAAGTATAGCTAACTGTAAACTGACAGATATTGTACAGTCTTCTACGCTACATGTTATAGTGACGAATTGTTAGAGCTAATAGTCATTAAAGTTATATGAAACTGAAAGTTGAGTCGTCAAGTTCTTTGCAGTGTTTTTATTTGTGTGCCTACTAATACATTTGGCCAGAAGATTCAGAAATACGTAACAATGTGATATTTTATTTAGTGTTTTACGGTCCATTTTGGCACCACCTAGGCTCCTCAGAAGGGGGCAGCTGCCCCACCCCGACCTGCTCTTGGTACGCCATTTATTGTACGGGGCACTATAATAATGCAATAGACTGTACAGTGTAACAAAAACTGTGAGTAAACAGGGAAACATTAGTGCGAAACGGTGATGTTGGACAAATGGACATTGACACTCTATGCGCGTGCTTTTCACGTGCTCGAGATTATTATTATTGAATTGCTTTTGCATAGCGCAACATGCATGCTTATAGCAGGTTCAGAGTTCCATGGCCCAGTCTCATTTTTGAACCAGTGGTGGAGTCTGGGAGACGGTTTCAATGCTACTTTTAGGCACTCAGTAAACCACTCAGCTCGAATAGGAATTCGAACTCAGCTTCCTTTGATAGGTAGCCAAATGTTTTTTGTCACTAGGCCTCACGTCCTAATTCTATAACTAGACATATTGTACTGACACTTTAAATGCAACGAGAGTCCTTTTGAAAAAAAAACAAAAAAACAAAGTTTTCAATTTAAGTAGCCAATAATTTATAAGCACAAACATGAACTGTAGAAAACGAAATATAGACACAGGTCAGTCTAATAAGTCAAAATAAATAATTTGAATGGATAAATCCATAGAACAATGAAAAGAAGCATGAATGAAAAAAAGGTACAACTTACAAGGTCAAATCAAGTCACTAAATTTTAAAAATGTGTTTATTTAGGCAATGGTAACGATGCAGTATTCACTTCAGTTATAGCTACATTACAAATCAACAGATAGTATTGTCCTTGGGGGAAAATTTACAGATCGCGATGGCGCCTCGTGTCTTTTAGGAGCGAGCTAAAATTACTTGAGCTATTATAGCAGGAATAGCCTTACATATGTGCTTAATTGAGTCAGATATGCGTTGGTCCTTGCGACTATGTAGAAGTGACTTGAATTCTTAATGGATGTGGGTGGAACAGACAAAAAAGAGGTGTTGGTCTGGATAAATAAATAAAAAATTCGAATAATAGAATTGTGGAGGTGGGTGACGACATCGAAAGATCCCATGGAAGACGTAATTCTGGACATTCTAAAGCTAGTGTCTCGTGTCTGAAGAGCTCTGCGTTTTGTCTCTTAGCAACAAGTTGGAACAACGGTTCTCCTCCAATGAATTTGGAGCTAATTCTTTAGATACTTCGTTATCAGCTTTAGTGCACTCCTCTTTGAGATCAAGTTTCCGGTTTTCTGTTCACTCAAAGCAGTGATTTCAAAACTACCGCCAACGGGACATATGCGGCCCATTTAACGGCTCCTCAAAAATTAAGCAGCTGACACTCTGTACTATTGGATACAAAACCTCCTTTGTTCCCCAAGCAATCAAATCATTGAATAGTATTATCTTCTATCTGATGTAATCATAGCACATGTAATGTTTGAATGAAACTAGTGTATACGTATAGCTTGCTTCTATAGTTATACTGCACAAACTGTAATGCGAATGTCCACATGGAAACTGAAGATTATTATTAAGACACATGTGTCTGCAATGTTATCTGCAATGTATGAGTAGCTTAAGGCTTTCTGTTTCGTATTAGAAATAGACTAAGATTAAGACTAAAATTAAGACTAAGATTAAGATTGAGATCAATATTAAGACTAAGATTAAGAGTAAGATTAAGACTGAGATTAAGACTGAGATTAAGATTAAGATAAAGACTAAGATTAGGACAGATTAAGATTAATATTAAGACTAAGATTAAGATTTAGACTAAGATTAAGACTAAGAACAAGATGAAGTCTGATTTATTTTTCCTTATTGGAAAAGTATTGGGATAACATGACTGTCACTATCTGACGCTGTACCACTCAATGTTACATTAAAAACCAGTAGCATGGCCTTGATGTTTTACAAAATTAAACAGGAAATTACCCTAGATATTGATCGACACCAATATTGTCCAAACTTCGGCCAGCGTGCCATATCTGGCCCATGCACATAGCGCCCCCCCCCCCCCGCCCCAAAAGAATTTTTCCACACTGCATGATGAAGCTTGAGGATTGGTTCTATCTGACCCAGCGATTTTCGCGGCGATCTGGCGGCCTATGGCACATATGGAAAAGGAAAAATAACAAAAGGGGGGGGGGGGAAATATGGTCATAAATGTAAGAGTTCCCCGGTTCGAAAAAAAAAGTTCCTTTACCAGTGATCTATACGAATAACATAGATAAAGATGAGGAGCAGACATTTCTACCCAGCTTACTTATATCAACTCAGTCTGGGTATTTAAACACGTTATTTCTCCCTCGCCCATTCTCTAATCAAGTTGAATCAATCAATCATTGTGCCTAACACTATACAAATCAATTTAAAAATTAACCAATTAGTCAATAAATAATTGGTAATCAATTATTTTTCTAAATATCGAACAAAGGCAACAACTTCCACATTATTGAGAGATAAAGCTGTATAAAGTTTTTTTTTAAAGTATTTTATATTTTGCTTGTTTTTAAAGCTTCTAGACACAATACAAAATGAACGATGTAGGACGATCGTTTTTATGGATCTCATTATTTACATCTTGTTCCCTTTGCAATTCTACGCCCGTCTTTCCATCTAGCACAATTTTCTTTGTCTTTCACCTAGTCCGACAGAAAATAAATACCCCACACACGTACACACTTTATCAACACCCCCGACAGACAAAAAAAAAACATTTTCTTAAGTCAGCCTCACAGACCTCTCCAGGCTCCTACTATTGATGTTTTTTTTTTTAAACATTGTTTACGGGATCAGGTTTGCATGGGCGAATACCGAGAATGGGTGCTACCGGAAGTCAACCAGACTTGCCACCCGATCATCAATTGCTTGTGCATTGAAACGAGTTTTAAAAAAGATTGAAAAGAGATAGGATCTAGAGCTGTGTTTGTAAAGTGAGTTATCTTACACTTCGCGAAATCTAACGATGGCCCACTTTCGTTCTGCGTCTATGCCAAAATGCTGTGTAGAAAATTCCGATCCTGTCCAGCCCTAACTCCCCAGGTAATTGCCACTTGTTAATATATTTAATACGATTTAAAACGAAATATTAAGTTCGAGGCGCGAACGGAAGCTTGTACACTCTGAGGTGGTCCCTTCCCCACAACCCTCAAACTGATCAAGGGGGGGGGGGGGGTTGAGGTATTTGACTGGAGTGGGGGATTGTCTGGGAATTTGCTTTGGAAAAGGATTAAGCATTCAAGAGAGGTAACTGAGCGCGAGATAGGATGTATTTTCTTTCCTTTCTTTCTCAACGGTGTTATCTTTTCTTTGTGATTCGAACGATGAACCCAGCGAGGGATAGAGAAGCCGCAGAGAAAGAAGCAGATGACCATGACCTTGAGACAGCTTTTGTAATGCTGAAATCTTATCTCCACTTCCATTGCGAAACAAATATTATTTCAACTTTCTGAAAGAGATGCATTATTATATCAACTCATCCTGTATGTCTGTCTGTTCGTCTGTCTGTCTGGTAAAAGTTTGTTCACTCATTTCTCTCACACCCAATCTCGGATTAAGCTGAAATTTTGCACAATTATTATTTTGGGTATCTGACATTTGTTTAGGAAAAGTAAAGTTGGTTGGTTGTTGTGCTGGTCACATGACAACCTCGTTAACTGTGGACCACAGAAACAGATGGCCTTAACATCATCTGCACCATAGCTCGCAAGTTCTGAAAGGGAACTCAATAAAACGTGAACACATATTGGGATGTATGTTTTGCCGGACACTGTAATATTAATATTATAAATCGGTAACGAACTTTCCAGTAATATGCTCTATATTGAAAAATTAAGGATTTGTGTTTAACATTGTATTTAGGCCTGAATTTATGTTAATGTCCTGGTGAATTCACTCGCGTTGGTCTTATCTTCTGAAATACAGACGTTACTTCGATGATTACGTTCTATGCGTGTTGCTAGGTCAATCTAGTCATGCATGTTAATTAATGACTTAAATTCTGCCAAATCATTGGTTTTCCTGGCTGACTCAGGCAACCTATTTCATGCTCACTAGTGAAGAAGGAGTATTTGCATAGACGTGTACTTTATCGTTGTGGCTTTCTGAGTACTTTATTAGATTTGTTGTATTTGAAGATTATGGTTCTATCTATAATTGTTACTTTACTTTTAAGTCTTCTAACCAGAAGTGTTTCTAAATTTAGTGATAGTCATGTCAGGATAGTCAGTGATTTGCATTAGCAAGAGGTTGTATATTTCCTCGTTTCCATTTGCTCTGTTACTGTACATGTTGTGAGTGTGTGTGTGTGTATGTGTGTGTGTTTCTATTGGCTGATGTAACCATGAGTACAACTAGAGTGGATAATTTGTTTTACATTAGCTGAACAGATTGTGATGTAACCGCAAGTAAATCCATAATAGTTGAGTCTATTAATTGATACACTGCGTTTGTTTGGTTAAAATTTCATTAACCTATTTCCCATGAACTACTCCTGATCATCCTTACTTCACTGTATTGCCGGAGTTAGTTATTTAAACGAAGAAGCATCTTTTAACAAAGTAAAATACTTCTACACTTTAAACCAACTTTACATTTACACAACACAATTTCATTTTTCTATAAGATTCACAGAAGCAGACACAACTTATTTGAAAAATAAAGCGATCACGGTAAATGTCTTTCCCTGTACATACAGCAGATTCTTCAGAATTGACTGGAAACCTATTTTTAGTACTATGGAGATCCCTATGTCTTTTATACACAGGTCATCTTATTTGTTTGAGGCTAATTACATGTAAGCAACATATTTTTTTTATTGATGTGTAATTATAGCATTTTCTCGAATTTATTTTTTTATAAATATTTTATTTATTTTTAATCACTCAGACCTTGACCTATACTTTAGGTGACAATAATAAAGGCGTGCAGGGGAAACGCAAGGAGACGAATGACAGAAAGTGACGGAATGTCGTGCAGTTTTAGATTGAGCTGTAAATCTATATTTTCTTTATATGGGTCAACATTTATGTTTCTACATACTGCACCTACATTGAAACTGAACACTGTGTACTGTCAACAAAAGTTTCCGTTTACATGCTTTAAAAAGAAATTTCTTCCAATTAGATTCACGTTTGGTATTGAGAGAGGAATACGCCTACAACTGTCTAGTTCGACTAGCTGTCTATGTGTTTGTGTCTCACTTTCTGAGACCTCGATGTGAGTTAGTTGTCCTACTGACTGAACATTTCGTTTGATTTGCTTCCATAGCCTTTACATTTCGATCGACATAGCATTAAAAGGTATATTGCTAATAATCGATATTGGCTCAGCTCAGAGAAGCCATTGACTGGTGTCAGAAAAAAAAAGGGGTGTACCACGTGTAACAAAGACGCCTAAGGCTCGTCTGCCGCCCCCCCCCCTCGTCTTTTATGTCTCTTGTGTCTTAATACTTCTGAAGGGTTGGCTGCACTTTTTATCAGTTAAATGCGTTTCTATGTACAATGTAGAATAACGGAACAACATAATAAACAAAGTCCTCAGCAAGCCCCGCCCACCCTCACACCAATCTACCCCACACCAAGGCTATGATCTAACCTTTATAATATTTTTAAAGAGTATTTGTGAATTATGTGGTTTATTTTTATTTCGGAGAGGGGGGGGGGGGTGTCTATTTTAGTCTAAGTCTTGTTCTCTATTTTCTTTTTAGACAAGAAAAAAATTAGTCCCACCAACACACATACTACAACTGATATGTATATATGTTTAAATCATCTAATCGCAGCCTGGAGAGCTGCAGTTCAACCACTTTTAAAATATACTGATGTATGCAAGCGCGACATGAGGATCTTAACAATCGACACCAATCGTTGAGAAAAAGAAGCACCAGGTAGATCCACATGGAGAGAAAGAATAAAGGAAGCAGCCTTGATTGCAGACGGCGTAGGCAGAAAGCTAAAAACGCTGGTGATTACAATTTGCCGACCTGAGCATCCGGGATTGCCGTCGAACGAGAAGTAACAGTCTACCTAAATGTAAAATGCCCTAGAGACAATATAATAGATGAACATCAGATCATCTGAGGGATAGGCCACCTACCAGCTTCCTCCAGGCGTCTCGGTTCTGGGCGAGTCTCCCAAACTGTACCCACGTTCTGCCCATCTGCTTGGCATCTGCTGGGCGGTCCCCTCTTTCCCTTACCTTTGGGGTTCCAGGTGATGGCTTGCCTTGTTATGTTGGATGCAGGCTTGCGAAGGGCGTGGTCTATCTATCTCCCTCGTCTCTGAAGGCTATCTACTTTAATGGGCTGCTGCTTTGTTCTTTGCCACAGTTCATTCTTTGAGATCTTGTCTGAACAGCGTATCACAAGAACGTGGCTAACAATTAAATAAGATAAAATAAAAATTAAAAAAGACATAAAACAGAAAGCTGCTCAGATGTTTTATCTTTAAACGCAAGATATTCTGGTGATTGTTGTTGTTGTGACTATAATTTTTTTCTTACAACTTTAGCTTTTATCTAAATGTCTGCTATGCTCAAGTTTTATCTGAGTGTGTGTGTGTGTGTTAAAGTCATGTTGACCATTAAGCAGGTCTGATGTTAATCTCATTTTAACAAAGAGTCATTGCCACCGTGTGTAACTTCCGGTAACCAACGTAAATTAATCGGGAAGACGAGAATTCCGAAGGAGACGACGTGAGATGTTGAAAAAGTAAATCTACTGAAATTCTGGCAAACGCTAGAAAAAGAAAGAAGGACCGTCTTTTTTTTTTTAAACAATGTCTGCCAGGAAAACCAAAGTGCGTTTCCTCAATATAAAGTAAGTAGAGGAAAGCTTCCCCTTTCAGATCCTGCAATCCTTGGTCATCTGTTTCTTTGGCCAACGATTAACGAGCATGGCGTCGTGTGGCCATCACAACTCAAGTCAGGTACCCAATAGAGTTAGGTGGACTTAGGGAGCCTTAAAAATCCCAAAATTCAAAATCCCAGCCTTCATCTAGATTTGAACCCAGGACCCCAGGTTCAGTAGCAAAGTGCTTAACAACTCATCCACCGCGATCCATGTCTCTTTTATGCAAGACTAAATTAACATATTATATTGAAAGAACGTCTTTAATTTATAAGATTAAAATTTAAAATAAAGAAAAAAAAAGTTCAAAGTACGGACCAAAACATCGGTCGAAGCCAGTACCAATAAACTCGTTAATTCCCCTTTACTTCTCCACCCCTCCCTAATATAATCAAGATCTAATGAAATACTCAGAAAGACAAAAGGTTGAGGCACATTTCTTATTCCATACGCTAGAACAAATTCGTAGAAATGCTCCCTCTTCTCTAGTGACATTAGAGAATGGAATGGGTTGCAGCAAAGAAAACCAACGACTTAGCAGAGTTTAAGTCATTGATCAACAAGTGTGAATAAAATTAACACATGAAATGCGTAGGACGTAATTATCTTCTTTTATGAAGTCACGTCTGTATAAGGTACGATAAGGTCTACCCCCCCCCCCCTTCCACCTCCTTTCTCTACCAATGCCATTTCGAAGTTCGTCAACGACGCTGCTAAACTGCGTACTATGACTACAATGTACTGTTGCGGAACAATCAAGCTAGCTTAGTTCCGATTCATTAGATGAAGCCATGATGCCGAATTCATTACTTAGTTCAGCGTTGCGGATCCGGGGCGCGTAACTCGATTGTAATACATTTGTAACGCGGAGAACAGCGTCGCAGTTTCCACAAGGGTCTACGACCTTAAGACACAATTTGTGTGTGTGGGGGGGGGGGGGGGGGGAATCGAGGTTTAGTACAGCTGAGTGTCAATTACCTTTAACGCCAGCCTCGTTTTTCAAACGAGTCGAGGGTGCTACTAAAATTCATGACCTAAAAGAAGCACAGAACAAACAACAACAAAACGTTGTCATTTTTAAATCGACATCTCCTTTATATTGGGTCTATCATGTCGCGATTTTAGAGACGCCCCTGAGTCCACCCAACACTATTGGCTACCTAACATGAGTAGGGGAAAGAAAAAATAGATGACCTTTACATCATCTGAACCGTAGATCGCAAGGTCTGAAAGTGGGTACTTAACTTACTATTCTTTCAGTGTTGCAAGCACTAGCGATCAAGGAGGGGGGGGGGGGGGGTGATGCGATCGCCCACCCCCTTCCTCTCAAAGAAACATGGTGTAGTCAGCCACGTCGTTGTCTTAAATTATACGATAACAGAGTACATTAAAAGTCGCTTCAATTATTTTTTTTTTTAATTTTATAATGAATTTTATTATTTTATTGAGAGAATATCTAAGATCTACAAACATTTTTACAATACCTCTATTTTAGTCACTCCTTCATGGAACCTAGGTGGGTGGGCGGACAGTTGATCTCAAAAACGGCTCTAATGATTTTCCTAGAAATTTAAGTGTTGATGTATATCGCTGAGAAAAAGAATGACTAGCTCGTTGGCCACATGGGGGAATACTCTAGTTTGACCGTTTAATTTTTCAAAGTAAAAAAAAAATAAAAACATGTATATCAGTGGTGTAGCTAGGCTAAGGAGGTGGGGCCCAAATGTGATAATTCCCTTTTTTCGCCATTTAAGGATTCCACCAAAAGAGTGTCCAAAATTTATATATATAGTGTTACAAATGAACAGTGATAAGTAGAGGTCAACGTATGACCCCGGCGAGATGACACAGCAGCGAGTGTTCTCTGGAATCTACATGTACAAACAAAGACAGGATGTGACGTGTCCTCACGTGTTGTTCCAGGGGACGAACAGATCTAAGTAGGGGGACAGTTACTAATGAACAGTGACAGATAGAGGTCTCTACGTGTGACCCCGACTTGATGACACTGCAGCGAATGTTCCCTGGAATCTACATGTATAAATAAAGACAGGATGTGACGTTTCCTCACGTGTTATTTCAGAACACAGCAGCGAGTGTACTCTGGAATGTACAGATATAAACAAAGACAGGATGTGACGTGTCCTTACGTGATATTCCAGAAGATACAAGCAGTGTTTGTGCAACTTTGGAGAAGCGATTAGGGACTCTTTATAAGCCAGAAAGTTAATGTGAAAGTCAGTCGTGAGTGAGTCGTAGATACTATTGTCTACTGTGCGAGACAGTAGAAGAGAGATGTGTACGACTCGATGCAAGTTAACTAGGGTAGAGTTAACTAGAGTGGACTACTGTCGTTAAAGTCTATACAGCGAACTACAGTGGACTTGAGCCGTTACAGTCGATGTAAGACGTGTGCGGCTCTGATTCGGTAGACTTGAGTGCGACTTGGTTCAGCTTTGGGAGACCTGGAGGACACTGGAAAGTGTGTCGTTGGTCTGTTCTGTGGAATACGGCTCGATGCAAGTTGAGAAGAGATGAATTGCAACGAAGTATAGCTAACTGTAAACTGACAGATATTGTACAGTCTTCTACGCTACATGTTACAGTAACAAATTGTTTGGGTTAATAGTCAATAAAGTTATATGAAGCTGAAAGTTTAGTCGTCAAGTTCTTTACAGTGTTTTTATTTGTGTGTCTACTAGTACATTTAGCCAGAAGATTCAGAAATACGTAACAATATCTACTACTTATATTATAAAGTAGAATTTGAGGCGTATGTATGTATGTATGTATGTGACTTATAGACATCAAAACCGCTTGACCAATCTTGATAAAACTAGGCAGGAATGTTCCTTGGGTACTAACTTAGACCGTAGTGTATGTATTGTAGCCCTAAAACAAACTTAAGACCCTCAAAAAAAAATTAAGTTGTCCGACTCTATTAAAGCTATAATATTTATGGATCTAGGCCATGGTTAACAATGTTGACATGAGAAAAGAAAAGATCGAAATGATTTAGACCTAGATCTAATTTTAAGAAATACACTTTGCGCAGATAGTTTTTTACTTTGACACATGAAAATACAAAAGAAGGTCCATTGATTTCATTATATAATAAAATTAACCTTCAAATTTGTGTTTCAAAACCATTTTTTACATAAATTATGTTCCTCATATCAGTGATTACAGATTTCCTGACGAACATTCTTTCATTAGACAATATCGTAATGTTTCTTTCCATTCCTAGATCTAAAACTCTAATTGAACTCTAAGAGGATAAAACTTCTCTTCGCACAGATAGTTTTATACTTTAACACATAAACATACTAATTATAGTCCATTCATTTTATATTTCGATCAAATAAACATTCAAATTTGGTTTTCTAAAGCATTTTTAAAAGACTACATTCGTTTACGAAAGCTGCGAAGCCGAGTTGAGATAGGCCTAGATCTATATTCATTCATGAATCGCGTACTAAAAATTATTTCGTTTAATTGTTCACTTTATAATCCCATTCATTTAACAAAGCTATCGCTCTTTTTGTTTTTAATAGATATGAATGTATCTGCTTCGGGTAACCCCATTTTCGCAAAACAAATTTTATTTTCGTAGCGATTGAGAAAAAACTTGAAAAGATCATTAGCTAAGTTAAACATACAGCTAAATCCAATCCACTAGATTAGTAAACACAATCTTAGACCCGCAGGACGCGGGTAATGTCAGGCTAGTATATATATATATATATATATATATATATTATGTATTATTATTATTATTACTATTATAGCTTATTATATATCTAGGAGTTGGTTTTCCGTGCTGCCTTTACGTGCTCAGTAAACGCAACTCTGCCCGAGTCGGGTGTTGAACCTCGAGCCTCCTTTTAGGTAGACATGACAAGCCAAGTTCAAGCGCACTTAGCCTCTCGACCACGCTTCCCACCATATATATACATATATGGATAGGGTTTCGGGCGGAAAAGAATCGCCCCATCCCCCCCCCCCCCTCAAAAGTTCTGGACTCGCTACAATTTGCAAGGAATCTTTCCCGTGAGCTCTGCACAATGAGGTTCTTGCATGAACAGGTTGTTAGATAGTGCGCCAAATGTTCATGTCTATGCCCAGGTCATGAACATGTTCCTTCCCAGAATAAAAGAACGTCTAAGACCAATCAAACAAATAATTGCACTATTCATAACACTTTAACTTAATCCCAATGTACATCAACTTGGTATTATATGTAATATGTAACAATCTCATCTATCGACTAGTACAGTTACCACGTGACCGCTCGTTTTGGTGATTTAGGTCCATTAAGCTATTTCCTGCTTCTCTCTCTATGTCTCTGTTCGTCTCATTATTCGATGCCCTTGAACTTAGAGCATCCAAAGACGACAGAGACAGTCCCATGGACTTGAAAAAGCCTATATCATTATTTACATTTCACCTACACTCCTTCGTTTTTATTCTCGCCTGCAAAGTGGTATTTACTTTTTTTTGTCAAACTTTGCAATGGAAGTATTCAACAAAGAATTTAAATTCAAGTCAACACACCCAATCCCAGTTTTCCCCACCCTTTTTTTTTCTTCCATTCCTACAAGATCTGTTTAAAGTCCTAGGCTTTAGCAACGAGCCTCGTTTTGGAATTTCCAGCCGGGCCAGAACGTAAATTGTAAATTGCGCGCGCAACATAACCCGGACCTGAATGGCTGGAAACGTTGTGAGTGTGATAAGAGGTGTGTGTGTGTGTGTGTGCATATTCAGGTGTGTGTGTGCACTAGAATTGTTGTGCGTGTGTGTGTTTAACTCTATGAAGTCGGGCCTTTGTTTTGACGGTACGCCTTCTCCCATGGCAGTCGGGGGTCGCCTTGGTACGTGTGAAAGGAGAAAATAGTTGGGACAGATCGAAGATTAATCGAATATTGGTTTTAGCATTTTTGTTTTTCCTTAAACATTTTTTTCGACAAAAAATTAATAAACGTAGTATATAGGTTTAGGGTTAGGGTTGTTATATACATAATGACAGAAGGACAGCTAAGTTTTGTTTTTAACCCACTTACATGTACAAAATACATAACCAAATAAAATACTCAGAAAGATACAAATATAAAGGCACATTTCGTATACCTTTTGTACGGAGACAACGGAAAAAATCTTTGCCTCCAGCCAACGCAAAGTATTTTTTTTACAGAAAATCCGCTGTAGACTGCGAAAAGAGAAAAAAAATCTTAATCGACCACTGGCGGACAATGGTTAAGCTTGCCCTGGATGTGGCAAAAAATGTAGGTCACTGCTGGGTCTGCGTAGCCACGGGAAATACTGCACTCTTCATGTATCTTCGGACTATTATTATTATTATAATCATAAGAATACCCTCTTTCTTAGGCCATTGGAGCATGAAACGCAAAAGACTAATCCATTAAAGAAAAGTAATAGGCCTAAAGGCAAGAACGCTAAATATTATATATATATATTGTATCAGAAGAGCGATCTTAGATAATCCTTTGGTATTGTTTTAATTTAAAAAATGAACACCTACTGTCGATAATGAAATGTCTGCTAATTGATTTCTTAAAAATATACCCCCCCTCAAAATATCTACTACTAGAACTCAATTTATTGGAAAGGGATGGGAGAGGTAGGGTTTTAATGAATGAATTTTAAAAAAGTGAAACCAAGGATCAAAGCTGATTGATTGCACGGCTCTCTTCAGTCAAATATACCTTTAAAAATGTTTTCCTTCCCCGGACCCTTTCCTCCACCTCCACCCCTCTCTCTCTCTGTAATACATAGTCTAAGGGCTCAGTAAGGAGCTGTGGTCCTCAATTAAGAACTAAAATTTCGCCATTGTGTGTATAGTGTAGATCTTTAATAAAAGCTTTAATGACTCGGTAAGATCGATACAGAGCCAATTTAAAAAAAAAATCAATATGGACTTCACTAAAAACATTGCGCTCTTTATTATTTCTGATGAAGGTGAACTGCGAATTCAATTCTTTCAACTATATGTTGGACAAGTGGGGCCGTTACAGTCATTGTATTGGCCAATCTATATGTTTATAAGTATGGCGACAGAAAATGTTATATTACACTTCACCTGGTTTAGAAGTACGTTGTGTATATTCAAAACGTCTCCGGGACTGTTGAAAGATTTGTTTATTTTAGTCAGCCATGCATGAGATTGGGAAGATAGATTTGAAAAGACAATCCCGGCCCAGAGAGTCGCCAGACAGTCCTGTTATGTAAATGTTGATCTTCTCGAAATTAGCCGCGAATGAACCTTGTCATGACCGTGTGATGCTATAAGTATGACTTGGACTAAGGATCCTTTCCATTCGTCGGACACGCGGATCTGCAATGATATGTTGGCCTCCTTCAGTCTGTGGTTCATCTTGTAGAAGCGAGATTAAAGCCTGTGCATTATTTATGGTCGGAACGATGTCGCCCAAACAGCAGTCCCCCCCCCCCCCCCCTCTCCCTGCAGTTGATGTGACCAAAGGAACGGAGGTATCCGATACAGTTTAAGAACAATAGCGCCGCAGGCTCTTTTAGGTTGTAGCACAGTGTTCCGCAAACTGCCTAAGGGTCACCAGCTTGTTATTTTTTCCTCGATGCTGTCTTCCGAAGCTTCTCCCATGTTTCAGTATAGCCGCAAGGCCGCGGAGGTTTGGATTCAGAGGTTTCCTTCTCCGCAATGATATACCGTCGCTCAAATTATCTCACATACACAGACTATATTGATTGCATGTACAATGAAGCAACGTAATAATCATGTTTATTACAATAATAAGGCATTGAGAGTTTGTTAATTGCGTTATAGATAATGATTGGTCTCGGTGCATTAATGCATTTTAAAAAAAAAGTTTATGAAAGTTTGAAGCATACTTTGCCAGCCTTTTATGAAAAAATCTGGACTTCTCTATGGGAGACCATTTTATTCAATCTTCTATCCCCTTCTTCCTGCAGCATCGCAACGTGTGGGCAGTGGAGACCAATAGGTCATACGACGTGGCAACAAGCTATTGGTTTCCCGCTGTCCACTGGTTGTGACGACGAAGGTCAGTGTTGAGGCCTACAATAACGGATGGTCTCGGTTCACCCCCAGTGTACCTATCGTTAACCAGAGGCAGTTATAGCAAAATGGCGGTTGAACAAATACTTGAAGTGCTTTTGAAGTGACTCTGATGAGCTTTCGAGGTCACTGAAGAATACTGACATGGGCACATCTCCGACCAGATATGATAGAGATCCTCCAACACGTGCAAGTCACACAACAAGAAAGTATAGCTCCTACCATAGTTTCTTGACATCGACTTACACACGTCAAATAGTTGGTCGAGTAGCTACTTGTACACCTCGTGACATTATTAACAAATCAGGACGTTGCGGACAATGCTGATTTAACAATAATCAACAGAATCTATAGCTTAGCGCCCTCACCCCCACCATTTGCAAGAGAGAGAGGCCCAAAATCTCCCCAGTGATATTTGCAATCGTTTTGAAGAAAGAGCAAAGAAAAATTACCTTGTGTTGATTACAAGGGGCCCCATACCTCAAACTACACGGTGCCCCATATTTCAAATTACATGGGGCCTCATATCTCAAATTAAACGGGGCCCCGTATCTTAAATATCTAGGGCCTTAGCAAATCTAAATCCGGCCCTGATTGCGAAAAATCAACTTTTTTTTTCTACCAAACAATGAGAACTGTACCACACATACAAGACTCCACGAGTCGAAGTCAACAAAGATACGATACCTTCTGAGTTCAATTAGAAAAGTAAACAAAAATCTTAATATTAAATAAATAAGGAAGAGTTTTGAGGATTTCCATTTTATCAACGAAAGATGTTTCATTATAAAGGTGCATTTACATTTTTGAGATGTGTCTTTCGAATATTAAACATAGTTCTTTCTTCTGTAGTTCATAGCACGACAATGTTGATTCGCTTATTCACTATCAATCGAAAGCACACAAGGAAGTATGTGAAGTGTCTCTACCAGAACTCGGCTACCTTTTAGTAAGCTTAAAGCTCTCGAGTCTTCACATTAAACTATTTGTAAAGGAACGCGGAAGAATTTACGTCGATGGCCAATGTAAGGTAATGCAAACATACTGAGATTGAAAAGTAAGTCGCCGTTATCCGAACGACAAAAAATGTAGTTCACGCTTTAGAGTTAAAACTCTTTACACTACAGATATCTTAAAACGAAATTGCACTTCGGGAGTTTTTTAATTTGTTGTTTTGAATTTAAATCTTTCCATGTTTAGCTCCTGCCTTATCTCCAAAAGCAGGCACAGGGTCGTCAAGATATTTATAATCGAGGTCATTCAATTTCCGCTAAGTTTCAACTAACTCCTTTAAGTTAACCCAAGGGAAACTTCTACGAAAAGGACAATGATAGGGTTAAAAAAATATATTAAAAAAAACAAGCATACCACATCTGCCAGCGGCGACATATTATTAGATGGCTAAACAAAAACTCTAGCTACATTCTATGGCAAAACGACCCAGCAAACAATAGAGCGAATGAGTCTGGAGTGGACAAACAATAAATACAACCGAAGATAATGAAAACAGATTCTGGACTAGAGGATGAGGAGGAACTCTGGGAGACCAAAGCGAATATGAAGGAGATCAGTGGACTAGAAAGCAAAGACGGCAGGGTGGAAATTGACCCAACTGGACCCCAGATTTACGACAAAGTCCCTGGTTTGTTACATGCGCGAATTAACCGGCCATTTCGCACTTTGGCCGTTGCGCTTGGCCAAGGCTCGATTCACTTAACATGACCTTTATATACTGTACTAAGTTGCTGGCCACTTACCGAAGTACCGAGTAATCTCTGGCTTATTATTCGATGTAACTCCTTTGGTTAAAAAAAATCAGGTCACTAAGAACTTTTACAACTGTAAGTAATTTAGACTCTGGCCTCAAGTCACTGACCATTTGAGAGAGGCCAATCGTCATAGAAGGCCTGATCGCTGAGCTGCAACGTCGCAACTTGTGGGCAGTTTAGACCAATAGCTCGTTGCCACGTCATAGTTTTGTACGTCGTGTGAACGAGCTATTGGTTTCCATTGCCTACTAACCATTGATATATTGTCTGTAATTACTGTGAATATCAAAGTGTAGATTATTGATGATTGAGACTCGTAGTTTATTGATCTATCAAAGTTTTTAAAGATCAAAGAGGACACGGATAATTAAGAGATTTCAAACTGTTTCGAGGGTGCAATATGATAGTGGCTAGGAAATAACTCACTTACCTGTCTCTTGCCCTAGGGCGTCAATATCCTGCGCAATAATTCATGCCTCCCCCTCCCCTTTCAGTTTGAGTTCAAAAGGTGAGTTTGAAATATATGTCAATTACAAAGCCCATCAAGAATTCTCCTAACACTAAGGCTTAGTTTCGTTCTTCAACGTGATTTTGTAAAAAATCAACACTTTCTGTTAATGAAAGGTTAAATTAGACTTAATAAAGACTGTTCAATTATTCATGGTTTAAGATGTCGTTATAGACCAGACACTTAAAGACGTGGTTGGGGAAAAGCCAAGGCGATTTACCTTAATGATTACAACCTCTTACCCCCGTGTTATGGTGTGTGTGTGTGTGTGTTATGGTGATGGTGAGAAGTAGTTAGCGATTATTTGGTGGCTATGAAGTGTGAATTATGCAAGATAAGCGAGACTTTCGTCAGCTGTCTTGGGTAGGACACACGACTACAGAATGCCAGAGTCTGAAGACGTGTTTTTATATAATTAATTAGATTTTGTTTAAAATAACATGTTATATTATTACTAAAGTCTATTACATGTATTTCATCTCTAGTTGAATTTGTCTGTATGCTAAATAAAAGTTATATTTGGTTGAAAAGCCGCACAGATCAAAACAAGGATGACAAGGTTACAAAGAAAGTTTATGTGCAAACACAAACTCAATATCGACCCCTGAACTGTTCCGCTCAGGCAGGTAAAAAAGCAGGTTTCACTATTATCAGAAAGACTATCAGAAACTATGAACTACAAACTATCACCAACTACAACACTACCTCCGTCGATACAAAATGAAGAGACTTGCGTGTGTACAAAGTGTTGCCAGTGTTATTGTATTGTTAGTTCGACTTACGAGTTGATAGCGATACCTCAGTAATCAGAGAATACGGAGATGCTTATTAGTGTTGTTATTATTATTATTACATTGTTAATATTCAAATGTATTCAATGAACTGATAGTTATAAAGATATAGTTAAATCCTAGGTATCACATAGACCGCATCACGAATGAAGAGATCAGTAAGATTGATCTAATTGTTTTGTAAAGGGTCAATATCTTATTCAAACCCTTAGAAAAAAAAATACATTTCCCTCTACTTCTTTTCTTTAGTTCTCTTTCTCATTTTGTTTTTGTATCTTTCTTTCTTTCCTTCTTTCTCTCTCTCACTCTTAGTCAGTCAGTCAGCCAGTCTGTCTGTCTCTCTGTGTGTCTGTCTATCTATCACGATGATGTCTTTCCTTTTTTTTCATCCAAGGTCTTCAGAACTCGTGAAGACATGATGACATTGTCATTGCAAATCAGCAGACATTTTGTGAGGTTTTTTTTTTGGTTTTTTTTTATGCTCAAGAGGTCATCGTAGGACCTTATCGACCTTGCAACGCACTTCCTCTTTGGAGACGAGGTAATGACAGGCCCTGCGTTATTGACTTGGGTGCAAATCCCGATGTACACGTCGCACATTTCCACCCCCGGAGCTTAAAGCTGGACAGTTGAACAAACCACCCCTACCACATCAAGCGTGCAGAGTATAAGCCCTGTACCATTTCATGTCAAGGATATTCTCTAGGAAGAGCACTTAACCGACTTTTCTCTCTCTCTCTCTCTCTCTTTCTGAAGTCTGTCGCTCAACAGTGTATCCCCCCTCCCTTTTTGTCCTTTATCCAATGCCACCCTCACTCACCCAAGCATTTTTTTTAATCCACCCATCCACCCCCTCAAATAGTTCATTCACCTGCAAGGTTCGTGATTGATTTAAACCAGGGGTGGGCAACCTTTTTGTATCGAGGGCCGCATTTTAAAAACATTGGGAATGGCGGGCCGCATATGTATATACAATTAATAGAGATACTCTACCTAACTGTGTAGAATGTCTTTTAATTCATAGTTACACTGTATTATAGTCACGTTTCTTTTTTTTTTACACTCCACTTAAGGAATCACAACAAGAGTTAGCAATTTTTTAAACCAATTTTACGATTATTTTTTTTAAATTACTGTTGTCTTTTTATAATAAAATATCCTCACAAATATACAGTTGTACTTAATGTGCAGTATTTTATTTTTTAAACTCGTGCATAATGTTCCGGAACTGTGGAACTATCTTACTAGTTGTTACCCTTGTGACTGCTGTCAAATTACAGTCAGCCAAAATCGACAAGTAGTATTACTTGTTTAGTTTCCACAAAAGAAAATGCTTGTTCACTGAATGAGACAATATATGTTCCGGAAGTTTAATGTCGGGACGAGAGAAACTTGCCCTTCTGGAGCATTACCAGAGAATGCTGACCATGTCCTTCAATTGTGCATTCTAAATCAAGAGACCCGAACATAGAACCAAAACTATTCAGATATAGGATTACTGATCTGAACTCTCCAGCATGTAAAATGAGAACGAAGAAGAAGAAGAACTGATGTATGTGTACACAAATAGTGTGAACAACACCATTTTTTTTAAAGTGTGGAAATACAGTTTCTGGCACCCATAAGACTCCCTTGGAAGTACTGACTGGAACTTCTCTTAGCTGAATCAGCTTCTGCGCTACATGGTGAGCAGATGGTATTGAAAACTGGTTCTTGACGTTTTAAAATTTGTTTTTATAAATTGCACAATTAAAAATCTAAATAAGTGTTGTACTTTTAATAATTTCACTAGAAATAGTTTCCCCTTTCAGCAAAGGAAAATGACAAAACCTGTTATCTTTTGTTTGTTTGTAGAAATGGGAAAGCTTTGTTAGAAAAGATTTTAAATGCATTTACATTTCATATGCAAAAACAAAACAACAACAAAAAACCCATTGCAACACCAATTATGAAACACAAGAAATTTGTCTTCATTACGAATATTGGTAACAATAAAACAGTCAATGTCCATCAAGTAATTTTCTTATGCTAAGATAGCGGATACATTGAATTATTTTGATCCTAAATCAGAAATACCTGTGTTTAACAACCATAGTTCTATTATTTGATTTCTATGTTTCTTTAATCAATAATATGTTGAGATTGTATGTAGCTTTGTGCAAACTTTCCTGTTTAGAGTTTATGGTTGGGATATTTTTTATATAAAAAAAAAACTAAACAAACACAACTATTTTACTCCATCAGTTGTTATACTTGTCCTCTTGTTGCAAGCCTACCCAACATTCAACACAAGCATTGAATAAATACTTATCAGAGATTGTGTCTTGAATTGAGTGTATTGATGTATAGCCAATAAGCATAATCTTCGTTTACTTGAAACATTGTAATAATTTATTTAGATATTATTTTTAATTCATTAGCTTTTTAATCTGTATATACTGTGGGCACACCTTATTTCTGTAGGTGTCGGCGGACCGCATAAAACACTCCGGCGGGTCGCATGTGGCCCGCGGGACGTAATTTGCCCACCCTTGATTTAAACTATAGACTTGTGTTTATTGTTAGGTCTTCTTAGAAACCACTACTACCTTTAGCTTGGCTTTGTGGGCATTGGATGGAGAAGTAAAGGGATCGATTATAGCTGCTGTAGATTAGCTGTCCAGGTCACAAAGACCTGGCCATCGGGGTGGGATTTGAGATCTAGAGGTGTGTGTGTGTGTGTGTGTGTGATGGGGGGGGGGGAAGGGAGTGCTTATCGCACGAGTCGATGGCCTAAATTTGTCAACAAGTTAGTGAGACAACCTTCGAAGAGGTGAGCAAAGATGTGTGCATGCACGCGGTTGTAGGAGGTAAACAACGCTCTGTTCGTTTGATGGTGAGCTTTAGGGCAATGACCCAATCACGGGCCTGTCTACTCATTTGTACTAGTCTACATTTGTAGCTTTCCAGATAATCAATGGCTTCTCTTTGTTGCTGATTTCGATACTTTTCTAGGCATGACAAAACAAGGAAGAATCTTTAAGAAAAGATTTACTCTTGATAAAGATGTCTAATGTTTTGAAGTTTTATTTCATCTGGGGAGGGGATGGGGGAAAGGTAGTCTAACGTCGTATTCCTAAGCCAGGCCCCATTGGTACCCTGCTGCCCCATCGCACTTGTTCAAATCCTACCAGCTGGGACATAAACATTTTTTTCTTAGGTGTTTTTTTTTCTTTACTGTCTTTCAGAAATTGCTTCAAGTAATCTATACTATAAAGTAGAATATACGGTGTATATATGTTCCTTATAGATATCAAAACAGTTTGCCCAATCTTGATAAAACTTGGCAGAAATGTTCCTTGGGTACTAACTTAGACCGTAGTGTATGTATTGTAGCCATAAAACTAACTTAAGACCCTCAAAAAAAAGTTGCCCAACTCTATAAAAGCATTATAATTCATCTATCTAGGCTATGTTAACCAATGTGTACTTGTTCCCTATAGATATCCAAACCGTTTGACCAATCTTGATAAAACTTGGCAGAAATGTTTCTTGGGAGCTAACTGGAACCAGAACGTATTTGTAGTAGCCCTAAACAAACTTCAAACTTAAGACCCTGAAACAAAAAGTTGCCCAACTCTATGAATGTATTACTATCTTATAAATCTAGGCCATGTTTATCATGTTTACATGAAAAAAAATCGAAAGGATCTAGATCTAGATCTAATTTTACGAACTACACTTTGCACAGACAGTTTTTTACTTTGACACATGAAAATTACAAACTATAGTCTATTGATGTCATTATTTAATAAACTAAGCTTCAAATTTCTCTTACAAAAGCGTTTTTACATAAATTCGTTCCTTATATCTGCGAATTTAGACGTACTTTATAATCCCATTCATCTATCGAAGCCGACATCTAAGTCTAGACTCTAGACAGTCTAGATCTAACTCTAATTCTAGATCTAATTCAAAGAGGAACGATCTACTTATACTTTAACACATTAACATACAAAATAAAATTTATTCAGATTTTAATCAAATTAACCCTCAAATTTTGTGTTTCTAAAGCATTTTTCATGCATTTGTTCAATATAGTTTCCATGTTGACATGCATTTTAAAAGTCCCATTTAGTCATGCACACCACTATGTAAACACACTATGATTGGACAGGCTACATGAGGCTCTCTATGGGGGATAAAAATATACAAACATACAATAATGAGCCATTGAATTCACTCTTATAATAGTAGGTCTACATCTATTATAATAGTATCTAGACTCTAGATAGACTCTAGATTTAGATCTAAATACATGTAGACCTACAAGCAAATGTTTTTATTTTAAACAAGGTTACAAAAGACAGTTTGTGTGGAAACACAAACTCAAAATCGGTTTCATAATTGATCTAATTGTTTTGAACAGACTCAATCTCTTTTACGAATCCTCAAAAAAAAATAAAAAAATAATAATTCCACAATAAAGAAAACATTAAGAAAATGAAGTTTACAAGATTACAATTCGTTTTAAATTAGTTCTAACTTATAATGCATACTAATTAGCCTTTCTCTTTAAAAAAAAAACTGCTTGCATAACTGATTTTAAAAATTAGATTTTTCTCTTTCAGAAAAAAAAAAGTAGCCATTGCATCAGAACTTTGAATGGTCTAAAATATTGTGATGTCGAATTTTCAATATCTTTTGTAGTTTACGAGATCTAAACTGGACGGACGGACAGACGGACAGACATTTCGCACAAAACTAATAGCGTCTTTTCCCCTTTCGGGGGCCGCTAAAAATGGATTAATAATTTTGATAGCTCCATTCATACTATTTTTTTAATTCACGCATTCGCTTTCTTACAGCATTATTATTTCGTTTAATTGTTTCTAAAACACTCTCAGTTACTATATCGACAGTGATACGCAAATTAAGACCCGTGGGCCGATGGTAATATATGTCTAGTTAATGAATAAATAAGAAAAAAAAAAGGAAGACAAAAAAATGGGAGAGTAACTTAATTTTGTAAATCTCTCTCTATATATATATATCAATCTCTTCATGGCTTAGAGTTTGAACACCATAAAAGGGAAAGATCACTCTTTTATTTTGCAAGTCGCACGTACTAGAATTACTCCACGAAAAAAAAAAGAGGGGTGAGGAAGACAAGTAGTATTCACCCGTCACTAAATATCAGGTCCGGTCTTAACCATTGTGGGGCCCAATGCGAAACGGATTTCGCGGGGCCTAGTTTCGGTAGGGATACGAATAATAAGTGAAAATTAAGAGTTTTTATTCGAAAATAAATTCGTCTTTGCATTTATCACTTTTTTCCTACGCACAGAATTACTACACGAGCTTTGCGTGTAGCAAAGTCATACAGTATAGCATAAGAATTCTGTTTCCTACATAGGTCACGCTCAATAGCAAGAATTACCAAATGTTTCAATTTACGAGAATTGTTGACCTCAAGTAATTCTTCATTAGTTTGAGGCGCGAGAAGCGTATTTCACTAGATTCCACAATTACGGGTATTACATAATGCCGCTTTTTATCGCGAATAGGACAGGCGTTTTCCATATTGAATGACACCCTGAAATGACAATTTTTGTCTATGTATTTCAGGAGATTGGTATGAGTTTTCAAAAGATTGTAATAATTTCCGGATATTTCCAGTAATTTTTCGTATATTTTGCAATTTCAGGAGAGTTCCAGGAGCTCCTTGTAAATCAACAGGAGGCCGCGGGAAATCTGTTATAAGTTATAAAATGGTTTAATTTAATCGTTTATACAATTAGAATTAGCGCGGGTCCCATGAAAGTGCGGGGCCCACTGCGGTAGCATAGGTTGCAGTGGCCTAAGGCCGGCCCTGCAAAATAGCGGCGTATGCTACGCTGCCGGTCGACTAGTACAAAATAAATGTTGTACATTTCTTCAATGCTATTCAGACTCCAGTTTACCACTTTCAAGAATATATGAAGAGCAAACAAAAAAAGAATATAGGTGTAATATTAGACAAACATATCTTTATGAAATTACAATTTCTATTCACTATTTAATGTAAGTTAATTAGAGTCGTAGCTTGGTTTTAATGCATGGTCTGTTAGTGTTACCCGAAAGGAAAATTGGATACAGTTTAAGAATTATGTCTGTTTTAGCGCCTGTCACATTTAGATCTCAAAAGCTTTAAAGCGCAAATGAATTAAACAATTTACTATTTCCAAGCAGGTTCAGCGGCTACTTTCAATATTCCGAAAGGGAAACCTTTTATTTATTAAAAGTAAAGCATTCAAGTTGGGAGGTCATTGAAACATGAAAATATATACAATGAACGATTATTTTCCTTTATTTTCCCTCAGCCTCGCTTTGTTGGGCTACTCAAAAAGTCACAGAGGTGTGCTTCGTGAAACAGCCTTGTTTTGAATACTCTCACCTCCTCCTGCCTCTAACACACACACTCACGCACATGCAGGAAAGTAGCCCCCTTCATAATTCAAGGTTTCTCGTGAGGGCATTCTACTGGTGCAGAAGTGACTCACCGCTATCAATAAATGATCTGATATCGACTTGGATGCCAGGTGAAAATGATAATCGATTGTTTCTTTTCTTTATATCCCTCTAAGTAAAAGACTGCTTTCTTTTTTGTTTTCAATGTCTAGTGTGTTCTAGTTCAAATTATATTTTTAAATAAATTATTATCATTCGACAACTATTTAACGAGTCTAGTCAAAACAAAGCGAGAGGAAAAAAAACAACGTCTGACCTATTGACCCAGTCTCTTTTCTAGAGCACGCGCTTCGCGGTTCATTGCACATGCGCAGTGGGGGAAATAGGGTTACTAAGGCGACATCAGAATGAAAGATAGCGTAAGAATCGTAAAAGTTTTAGTAGTGAAAGGGTTCAACCTTGTGACACACACGCACGCGCGCACACAATGTCGTTCCAAGAGTACACACACTTACACACACTCAGCGGACTACTTTTTTTTTTTTGCGTAACAAGAGAATAGAATCTTGCTTTTATGAGAATTATGTTCATGTGTAAATCTTCATGCATTTAATAGTAACTACAATACGCAGCAGACAAGGAAAGAGTTTGTTCACTTCTTTAAATTTGTGTATGATATTTTCAAGGCTGGAAACTATGTATATATATTTTTCTATGTAAGTTAATGGATTGACAACTTCAAAAAAAACAATAGATACATATTTAAGCCCAAGATGCGAAATTCTCTAGTCAAGTGACGCTATAGACTGGCCAAAGTATTTATATGTTATATATATATATATTTATGTATATATATATATATATATATATATCTTTCTCTCTCTCTCTCTCTCTCTCTTTTCTCTCTCTCTCTTTTCTCTCTCTCTCTCTCTCTCTATATATATATATATATATATATATATATATATATATTGTAATGACCATTTCTGTAGTGACTCTATGGTTGCGCACCAGCGCACTAGGATGGACTAAATGAACGGTGAGAGAGGAAGAGGAAGTGCGAGAAGATTGGAACGGTTCTTGTTTTGGTGATCTATGTTGATTAAACTTTTAATAGTCTTTGTTCCCATACCTCGTTGAGTTGCTTCCTTTAAATGTTGTAACATTGGTGTAGAAGTGGGATCTATAGCCGACTCAACGAACGGGAGGTAAGTTAGTAATGGCTTCCCCTATTATGAAACAACTAGACCAACTCTTGATTAAAGAACTAAAACAAGAGCTTCGGTATCGAGGTCTAAAGCTTGGTGGTAGCAATGAGACACTTACAGCTCGTCTACGGCAAACCCTGATTGAGGAAGAAGAAGACCCGGACAGTTATCAATTCGAAGTAGGGCCAGATATAACTGAACTTCTAGGTAAGATGCAGGAAAAGATGGATACACTTGATATAGGGATTACAACCATGCAGGACAAAATAGACACACTGGATTCAGGGATCAGGACTGAATTGGTATCGGTTAACCAGAAAATAACCACGATGGAGGTCACGATGAACCAGAGAGTCGATGTGGTAGAGAAAGACATAGAAGAACTGAAAGTTCAAGTTAGAGAAGGGCTCAGCAAGGCACCGTGAGTAATACATGATCAATGTTACCCGAAGGGCTTGTAAAGATGAATACAGGATCAATGTTACCCGAAGGGCTTGTAAAGATGAAACCCCCTGTGTTTGATGGGTCCATCTCCTGGTCAGTCTACAGAAGACAGTTTGAGGCAGCTGCTAAGGTCAACTAATGGGGCAGCGAGGAGGAAAAAGCGACCGCTCTTGTACTGGCCCTTAGAGGAAAGGCTTCCGAAGTACTCCAATCCATTCCAAACCAGCAGGATTATGTTGCTCTCGTCCAGGCTATGGAGCTTCGATACGGGGACGAACACTTACAGGAAGTTTATATGGTCCAGCTGAAGACCAGTCAACAGCGGGTCAGTGAAACCCTACAAGAGCTAAAGACGGACATTGAACGACTTGCCCATCTGGCATACCCCACAACAGCACAGGATTTCCTCGAAGTAATCGTCACGGATGCCTTCATCGATGCCGTTCGAAATCCAGAGCTAAAAAAGGTTATTAGAGTTAGTGGCAAGCGTAAGGCCAGCGAAGCCCTTGTGTACGCTCTGTCCTATGAAGCCGATAAGAACGCATCCATCAACAGTCATCATGGTCGGAGACTGGAAGTTCAGGAAGAAGATCTAACACAAGTACTCAAACGGATGACGGAGGTTCTTGAAGAGTACAAGCCAAGCCGGTCACAGGGAGCTCATCGTGCGACCAGGGTCCGTTGCTGGAACTGTGGTGAATCTGGGCATATACAAAAGATGTGTAGAAGAACACATAATCATCAAGATGCGATTCAGCACAGATCAGAAACAGGTGCTTGGCCTGGAGCCAATGGCTATCAGGAAAACTAACATTTGTCGGCTTCAAGGGGCAGAAACCGGCGATCCAGGAAATGGGAGCCCCTGTCAATGTCACTCCAATAGCTGTGCTGGGACAGAGTAGGAGTCTTGTGGTAGAAGGAAAAATTGGAATTCGGAAGTATCGGTTTCTCATAGACACTGGTGCTTCACGTTCAGTCATTCGGCCAAATGTCGCAAACAGCAATAATACTACAAATGTGAGCCTTTTCTCCCTGAAAACAGCCAGTGGAGAACTGATGCCCATAAAAGGACTGGCGGACTTAGAATTTGAGCTCGGATGTCAGTCATTCGTGCATGAATTTTTTATAGCAAACATAACTGATGATTGCATTTTAGGTTTAGATTTTCTACAGAAATTTGGATTTTCCATTAACATTAGCGGAGGAACTTTCTTGTATGGAAATGTGGAGATTCCTTTGTTAGGTGATAGTGAAGAAGGAAACAATCGAATGATGAAAATACTATTGACGGAGGATACAAGTCTGCCTGCACAGTCCGAATCAATTATTTGGGGAAAGTTAGAGAACGGATATGAAAAGTCGGGAACGGCGCTAATCGAAGGAACGGAAGACGGAGAGGCTGTAAGGAAAACGCTGGTCATGATCGGTAAAGATCACCAGAGAGTACCTGTCAGAATCATGAACCTTGGTTTGAGGGAGAAGCATCTACCAAGGGATATTTACATTGCTAAATGCCATACAATCGACCTAATTAAGAATTGCAACATTAACAACAATTCTATTACGCCCACTGAGTCGGTCAACCCACAAATTACCAGGCTATTGACAGAAACCAAGGCGAAGCTATCTGAAGAGCAGTATAGCAAAGCCAAAGAGTTGATAATGAAATTTGCAGACATCTTCCCATCTGATGAGTCAGAATGCGGAAGAACAGACATGGTTCAACATAGGATCGATACTGGAGTAACTAGACCGATTCGGCAGCCACCACGCCGCCTTCCTCCCGCAAAACAACAGGGGGCTACAGACCTGATAGAACAAATGAGACAGCAAGGGGTCATAGAGCCCTCGAATAGCCCTTGGTGTTCACCAATCGTCCTAGTGAAAAAAAAAGGATGGATTCATGCGACTTTGTGTAGACTACAGAGCACTTAATGAAGTCACGCATAAAAATAGCTATCCACTCCCAAGAATAGACGATACCTTGGATACGCTTGCTGGATCACAGATTTTTTCTACTCTTGATCTAAAGAGCGGATACTGGCAGGTGGGAATGCATCCTGAGGATAAAAAGAAAACGGCTTTCTCTGCTGGCAACGGTCTTTGGCAGTTCACTGTGATGCCTTTTGGTCTCTGTAATGCTCCTGCCACTTTTGAAAGCTTGATGGAGCGCGTTTTACAGGGACTTCATTGGAACACATGTATTGTATACCCGGATGACATTATAGTCACTGGTAGGATGTTTGAAGAGCATCTGGCAAATCTACATGAAGTTTTTGGACGGATCAGAAATGCAGGTATGAAAATCAATCCAAACAATTGCTCGTTTTTCAGGAAGAGTGTCAAATATCTTGGCCACATAGTATCAGGGGACGACATCAGCACTGATCCCGACAAGACTGAGGCAGTAAAACGTTGGCCTACACCATCCAATATTCGAGAACTAAGAAGTTTTTTAGGACTCTGTACGTACTATAGACGGTTTGTGCCAAATTTCTCCAATATATGTGCACCCCTTCATCGATTGACAGAACAAAAGAGGACATTCAACTGGACACAGGAGTGTCAAGAGTCCTTTGAAATGTTAAAAGACACACTTGTCTCATCCTCCATACTTGCCTATCCGATACCAGGCATGACGTTCATTTTGGATACGGATGCAAGCAATACCGGAATAGGCGCCGTCCTTTCCCAAAAGATTGATGGAACGAAACGAGTCATCGCTTACTTCAGTCGAAGTTTGTCAAAGGCTGAAAGGAACTACTGTGTCACAAGACGTGAACTCCTGGCCGCCGTCGATGCAATAAAACATTTTCATATGTACCTTTATGGGCAGAAATTTATTTTAAGGACAGATCAGATCTATCTTTTAAGTGCCCTGAAGGTCAGGTCGCTAGGTGGATCGAACGTCTGCAAACCTATGAATTTGAAATTCACCATCGAAAAGGACTAATTCACCAGAATGCTGATGCGCTATCTAGACGACCTTGCAAAACAGAATGCAAACATTGTAAGAAAGCTGAGGAAAAGGAAGAGATAATCGATTGTCAACGTTTGGACCTGAATGTTTTAGGACCTTGGTCTGATGAGAATATCTGAGAGGATCAGCTGAAAGATGAGGATCTGGCAACTGTTCTTCTTTGGAAGGAGAGGGGACAACGGCCAGATTGGCAACACATTGCTGAAAAAGGGGCTGCCATGAAGGCGTACTGGGCACAATGTGACTCAATGGTAGTGGAAAGCGGTGTTCTTAAGCGAATGTGGGAATCTACTGATGGGACATCAACACGATTACAAATAGTTCTCCCAAAAGTTAGATTTCAAGAAGTACTCCAAGAGTTGCACAATGGCTCCACGGGTGGTCTTTGGGTATTAACAAGACGTTGGAGAAAGTGAGACAAAGGTTTTATTGGTATCGGTACAAGGAAGACGTAGAGGATTGGTGCAGAAGATGTGACTTGTACAGCAACCAAAGGCCCGCAACGTCGAACAAGGGGACCCCTACAACAGTACAACGTAGGTGTTCCATTCGAAAAATCGCACTGGATATAGCTGGCCCGTTTCCTGAGACACTAAAAGGCAACAGATATATTCTAGTAATAATGGACTATTTTAGTAAATGGCCTGAGGCTTTCGCGTTACCAAACCAAGAAACCACAACAATAGTCGATATTTTAGTGGAACACTGGATTAGCCGCTTTGGTGTACCTATGGAACTACATTCAGATCAAGGACGCAACTTTGAATCCAAGCTATTCCAGGAGATTTGCAAAATCTTAAAAATTGAAAAGACTCGAACAACGCCACTTCGCCCTCAGTCAGACGGGATGGTGGAACGCTTTAATCGCACATTGATACAACACTTGGCTAAGATGACAGTAGAACAGCAAAACGATTGGGATGACTACATATCTCTATTCCTCATGTCTTATAGAGGAGTCGTTCATGCAACCACTGGTTATACGCCAGCCAAATTATTATTTGGTCGGGAACTTCGGCTGCCAACAGACCTCTTATTTGGGTTGCCAGGAGAAAAACAAACGACAGCTAGCAAATACGCAACAGAACTTAGGGGGAGACATGCACTTGCACGGAGTAGGATAAAAGACAGTAGCGACCTCATGAAGACCAGATATGATATAAGAGCCAATTCTACAGGGTTTGTAGAGCATGATCTCGTTTGGCTGTACAACCCAAAGAGAATGAAGAGAAGATCGTCTAAATTACAAAAGGATTGGGAAGGTCCATATTGGATTGGGAAGGTCCATATTGGATTGGGAAGGTCCATATTGGATTGGGAAGGTCCATAATGGATTGGGAAGAGAATCAACGACGTGGTACACCGTATCCAGAGGGGTCCTCGAACTAAATGCAAGGTGGTACACGTCGATCGGTTGTATCGGTATTGTGGAGAGGAGAGAGGAACAGAGTCAGTTCGGGACGAACAGACATAAGAAGGGGGCAGTGTAATGACCATGTTCTGTAGTGACTCTATGGTTGCGCACCAGTGCACGAGGATGGACTAAATGAACGGGGAGAGAGGAAGAGGAAGTGCGAGAAGATTGGAACGGTTCTTGTTTAGGTGATCTATGTTGATTAAACTTTGTATTGTATATATGTGTGTGTGTCTCTGTGTGTGTGTATTCCACAGTATGTGGGATAGTTGATGCAGAGTTCATCTGTTCCTATGGCCAACGGTTAACAGCCAGCACAACGACCAATCAACGTAAGTTAGGTATCCTTCCCATGTGGTCTTAAAAATCCCGAAATTCAAAACTCCTAGTCTTCACACAGACTTGGGCCTGAAGCCACTCGGTCCGGAAGCCAAGATTCTAACCAGTCGGTCACCAGACCCGTTGATGATAAGTCTACGTCTGGGTTTCGTTGTTGTTTTAAATTGAAGAGGCATTTATTTAATATTTTCTGAACTACGTAGGAGCCTCTATATTTAAAATAAATTCCCTGAAGGGTTCTCAATGCTTTAGTAAGGTATCACCAATGTCCATGTTACAAAATATATGTAAATTACTTTCACTTAATTCAGACACCCACCTTAATTATTAGTAGGCTAAACTCATGCCTCACCCCATTCCCAGAGTGACTTGCCTACGAAGCAATGAAAGTTTAATACAGCCATTGCTGTGGTCCTACAAGTCCAAGACTTGGCAAATGGCGACTATTTCACGGAGATATTTTGATAAAACATACGTACTGGCTTCTTACTCGCCCGTTCAAAGTTCTACACGACGACACTGTTCAGTTGTGCTGCAACTGTGACTTTTAAAAAAAAACAACAGCTTTGTGATTAGTAAAACTAAGAAGAGGCAATATAATACAAACATTTTTAAAATAAACATCTAAGAGAGAGAGAGAGAACAAAAAAAAAGAGAAGCGGTAGAGATGGAATGGAAGAAAAGAAGAAAAAGAGAGAGAGAAAGGGAGGGGGGCTAGAAAAAGAGAAGGGGTAGAGAGAAAGCGAGAAAGATGGAAAGAGATTGAAAACTCGAAAAAGGGGTAGAGAGTGAAAGAGAGAGTTGAAAAGAGACAGCGAACTAGAAAAAGAGAAAGGGTGGAGAGGGAAAGAGAGAGCGAGAAAGATAAAATAGCTAGAAAAAAAGGAGAAGGATTTGAGTTGGAAGAAGCGTGAAAGAGAGAATGAAAGAATTAGAAAAAAAAAGAAGGGTAGAGAGAAAAGGAGAGAATAAAAAAAAACTAGAAAAGAGGAAGGAATATAGACGAAAGCCAGAAAGAGAAAGAAAAAGAGAAAGTAAAGTAATGTAGAAAGAGAAAGAAATATAAAAAGAGAAGGGGTAAAGAAGACAGGAAAGAGATGTGGAGACACAGAGGACAAAAGGAGGGATTAGACAAAGAGAAAATAAACTTATATCAACCACCAATAATAGAAACAAATAAATAGAGACAAGGAAGTAGTTGAAGCGGCTCACCCTTTCAGTAGTTTGTATGTGGCGGCGGGGCTGGCCGGGGGGGGGGGGGGGTTGCAAGTAGTCATGTGGGAGGCAGGGGAGGGGGGTGAGGCCACACGCTACGTACGTAATAAAGAGATCGATTTGATCTATAAATTCAATAGTATCTGAGCGTACGAGAGGACGGTATCCCTGGGACCTCGCGCCAGCTGTTAGTTTCCCTCCATACAATCCCAGTGTTGACAATATATCCCCCATCACCCCCCCCCCTCTCTACCAGCTGACTCCCGCTGAAGCCAAGCTAATGACGTCAGTAAAGTGCTTATTTAAAAAAATCTTTTGTAAACAGATAAATGACGAAAGAAGACTAGAAATAAAGTCATCACCATTACCTAGTTCTGTTGTCCCAGCCTTTGGTCGTCATCACCATTACCTAGTTCTGTTGTCCCAGCCTTTGGTCGTCATCACCATTACCTAGTTCTGTTGTCCCAGCCTTTGGTCGTCATCACCATTACCTAGTTCTGTTGTCCCAGCCTTTGGTCGTCATCACCATTACCTAGTTCTGTTGTCCCAGCCTTTAGTCGTCATCACCATTACCTAGTTCTGTTGTCCCAGCCTTTAGTCGTCATCACCATTACCTAGTTCTGTTGTCCCAGCCTTTAGTCGTCATCACCATTACCTAGTTCTGTTGTCCCAGCCTTTGGTCGTCATCACCATTACCTAGTTCTGTTGTCCCAGCCTTTGGTCGTCATCACCATTACCTAGTTCTGTTGTCCCAGCCTTTAGTCGTCATCACCATTACCTAGTTCTGTTGTCCCAGCCTTTGGTCGTCATCACCATTACCTAGTTCTGTTGTCCCAGCCTTTGGTCGTCATCACCATTACCTAGTTCTGTTGTCCCAGCCTTTAGTCGTCATCACCATTACCTAGTTCTGTTGTCCCAGCCTTTAGTCGTCATCACCATTACCTAGTTCTGTTGTCCCAGCCTTTAGTCGTCATCACCATTACCTAGTTCTGTTGTCCCAGCCTTTAGTCGTCATCACCATTACCTAGTTCTGTTGTCCCAGCCTTTGGTCGTCATCACCATTACCTAGTTCTGTTGTCCCAGCCTTTGGTCTCACAAACGTAGAAGACCTTACTAAAAAGCTTTGTAATTTATTTATTTAGTTCTTATTTTTGTTTATATGATACGAAACTCCTGTACAAATGCTCATTCTTCCCTAGTGCTATTAGAGCATGGAATGGGTTGTCTGAGCTAACCAGGAAAACCAGTGACTTGGCAGAATTTAAATCATTGTCTAACATGCATGACTGGATGCATAGGACGTCATCATCTTCTTTTCTGAAAAAACGTCTGTATTTTATAACTATTTTATTTATAAATACCCATCACGTGATTCTTTATATTAAAACTTTGTGACGTCATTTGTTTCTCATCCTTGGACCTTTCTTCCTTTAGTTAGTCCAGTGATGGATTTAATGAATTGTGTTTACCAATGTTACTTACGAGTCCAAATATCAAACCTCTTCTTCTCTCCCGTTCTCATTACTGTGTTTGAAGCGTTCGGATGACTAGACCAATATCTGAGATAGACTGCGCAGCTTTTCCACATAGTATTTCCTCTAAATCTTTTGTTTGGGTCTCTTGTTGGAGAATGCACCTTGAAGGACATGATAGGTATTCTCTAGTGACACTCCACATGGTCAGATTTCACTAGTCCCAATTTTCAGCTTCTGGAACATATTTTGTCTCATTCTGTTGTCCGGTTCTGAGGTGAAAGATTAGACATTGATCTTGTCGTGATAGCTTATAATAGACGTCATCTTTCCTGTGATTCGGAGAACTAATTTGTACTTTATGTTGTTGTGTTCACTGTCAGTTTCTTCTTTTCTTCCGGATAAATTGTAAACCTATCTTGGCTTTAAAATAAATGAGTCTTCTGAGCATTGCTTTTGTTTTGATTGGTTGTATGTGTTGTTTTGTTTATTTTTTCTGACGGTACTGTTACGCACCGGTATGGCACCTTTTTCAATGTGGGAAAATTTTTTTTACTTTATTTTAACGTTTACTAAAAATTTATAGTAGTTAAAAGTTAGGCAATCCATCACAAAACAACACTATATATTGGCCTCCTTCAGTCGTAGAACGACCATGATTCATGTCGACCACTTTTTCATATGGCTGTTGGGTCCTATTTTGGAGAGACACTCCCGTCCACATATATTGTAGATCAAGGTGACTTTCACTTTGGTGGTAGAGGAGCTGAGGCCCATGTGTTCTCGCTGTCCATAGCTTTCTTGGTCACCGTCTCTATCCAACTAGTGCGGTCTAGGGCTATGTCTTCCCAATGTTCTGTATCAATTGTTCACCGATTTTAAATCCCGCTTTATCACATCTATGTAACGGAGGTGGAGGCGATCAATTTTTCTAGAGTCAGACGCGAGTTGTCCATACAGAATGATTTTCGGGATACGATTGTCCTCCATCCGGCGAACATGTCAGAGCAAGCGCAGGCGTCGTTGTCTGAGGACTGTAAAGATACTGGGAAGGCCCGTTCTTGCGAGGATCTCAGTATTGCAAACTCTTTCTTTCCATGTTATATTCACGATCTTACGAGCCCGGGCATGCTACCCTGCCTCATAGTGGCGCCCGGGTGGAAACGATCGTAAGAGGAAACGACTAGGCTAAAGGGTAGCAAAACAAGACTCCTGTGCGGGTGCCTAAGGGGGTGCGAGAGCATCCTCATTGCACTGTGCGGAATTGTAAAAAAGCTCCAACACCCTTGTCACAATCCAGGCGCTGTTCCTCAAGGGGCTGTTACATAAATGGCGTGTCCCGCACAGTTAGCCTGGTATAGAAAAGGAAAATGGCGGGGGGTCTTAGTGTACGCGGTCTCTTGCCGCGAGTCTGACCCACCCGTCAGACAGAACAGTGTACACTGTTCTCATTCAGGCCGGCGAGAGGAAGCTCCTGTTCACTTTTGCTGGCCTAGAGTTCCAAGAGCCGAAGGCTCAACTCTATCTGACAATTTAAGAAGATCATATGAGAGCAGCGCAAGTGGAGTGAGTTTAGTTTAGTTTTATAGCTAGTGAAGATATAGTCAATGTAGGTAAATGTTTTCAGAATAATAAATTGTATTTTTAGACAGGAAAGAAAAGTTGTGAGATTACTTAAAATTAAAAAAAAAACAAAAACGTTTCTATTCAAAACAGTAAAAACCATGCTTGGTTCATGTTTTAATCATATTTCTATCAAAATTAAGTAGCTTTAAATTTGTAGGAATTAGGAAGGATAACAATTCGACAATCTTATAATCATATTTCAAAAGTTTAATTTTAATTCATTTTACTTTAATATTGTGAGAACTTATTTTTTAAAAAAAAGAGTCAGAAAGCCCAAGGATTCCTATGATGACAAAGCTAAAATTGAATAACGCAAATTCTGAGGTTTCCTTTAAAAAAAAAAGGCAATCTTAAAAAATCTATTCCATATGGCCTGTCCGGCATGAATTTAATAGAGCATCTCAGGTACGCCTGAAGATGACCACACGTCGAAGGTTTAGAATTTACGAGAGACGTAGAACCTTGCCCTCCCCCCCCCCCCCTCCAGTATGTTTATGTGAACAATGTTTGAAATGAAAATAACGCAGCAAATGAGCCAGACAGTTCACGACATTGACACGGTCTTAGTTAATCGAGGCATCCTTGAACCTGAACTGTCTAGCCAACTACTTCCGTTTTCGGCTCATCTTTTTTTTTTCTTGTTGGAAGGTGTGGAGGTTACCACTGAAGTGTTTTCCAGGGGCGTTACGTAATGTGCCTCGAGCTGACAATGTGAGAGGCTCTGGGATTGGACATCATTGAAAAAAAGATGAGAAGAAAATATTTAAACAGATCGCCTCCCAAGGGCGATAATTCAACCCGGAGCTGTCATTTCTGCTTCCCCCTCTCCAACCATTCAGTCCTTTTGCTTGCCCATGCCACCACACATTTTGCTTTAAAAGATTATACTACTAAGGATGAGGCAAAGACTGAAGTTTAGATGTGACCAAACCAAATGGTTTAACTGCCCAAAAATGGTTTTGTAGATCTACAAGTTTAACGTCTTGACTTTCGTCGCTGGGCTGCTGGGACAGTTCGTCGCGTAACCTCCCCACTATTTTCAACCAGCAGCTTTTCTTAGCAGGCCAGTCCATTTCGTGTACTTTGTCCGGTCAGCTTTTCTCTGGACGCCCCTATCTTCGTGCTTCCTCCACTGTAGCCTGAAGGAAAACTTTAGACAGTGTGCCATATCTTCTTAAACTATGGCCCGAACAAGCTGAGCTTTAGTCTCTAGATAGTATTGGGAAGCTCCTTTTCTTTTTTGTTGAACATCTTTCCAGTTACGCTATTAATATGTAGTTATATAAAATCCATAACTCCTGATAGAGAACTGAAAACAATGTGGATGGATGGATAAATGTATGAATGGAATGGATGAATAAATGAATGGATCGATGGATGGATGGATGGATGGACGGATGGATGAATGAAATAATTGAATGATTGATGGGATGGAAGTAAGAAAGGAAAGATGGAAAATAAAATGAAGGAATAGAATGAAGGAAGAAATAAAAGAAAGATGGATGGATACTTGAATGAATGGATGGATGGATGGATACTTGAATGAATGGATGGATGGAATGAAAGATGCATGGATAGTTAGAGAGAGAGAGAGAATACGAGAAATGTGAAACAGACAAAGAGAAACTACACAGAAGCTCTGATTATTGGTGAGAAGTCTAACAGATACCGGAAGTAAACACAAGTTCATTCAACACAATAGCTAGAGACCCAGAAAAGAGACAATGACAACGTAAGCCGGCAATTGTTTCAATACTAAAAAAGACTTGACATTAAATCATTCGTCCTCTTTGTCTACCAACAGAACTCTTAGTTTGCTTTGAAGTTTGTAGTTCTCTAGGCTGTAGGTAAGAGTTTTTGTCCCATGGACCAGGTGTCGTCCTGTAGCATCCTCTAGGTATGGGGGGGGGGGGGGGGGGGTTAACCAAAAATTTCCCCATTCTCATGGTGGTGGTTATTCACTTGTCTGACTTCGAGTTCTCACTACTACCGAACTCCGCATCATGCGTTTGTTATTAAGACTAATTTTTCATCACTTGTAAATCTACTTTTCATTTGTGTTTTAAAATAAACAAAAATGTTGCGCGTGATAGGTGTTTCAACCGTAAACATAGAAAGAATGAAATCATTAAGTGAGACGAGTCTTTTATACCCAAATACAGCAAAGGTGGGAAGTAAAGGGGGGGGGGGGGGATGAGTGAGGATGTACGTAGTCCACAAATACATTTACAAAACAAAGATTTGCATGTCTACAGAGGCGTGGTGAGGGGGGGGGGGGAGGAAACGGGCGCAATGCTCCGGGAGCGACCCTCAGGAGGCTTTACACGCAGTCTATTTTTATGTAATGTTAATGGACAATGGGGAGAGAGAGGTGCCAATAATGCCCCTGGCGCAGGTTTTGCTCAGTACGCCTCCTCTGCATGTCTATAAATAATTTTCTTTGTTTTTTACCTATATTACTTGCTATTATTGTTGTTAGTTGATGTCAATAGAGTGTTAAAAATCATGTGATACAAACTAAGGTGACGTTTCTCTACGCCAATAAAGCGTAATGTACTTGGTCCTTTGCTGTTCTCCGTAAACCTACCTAATACAATCCATTGGCCACCTCTCCAATTTCCCTGTGTCCCATCAATGGAACAGTGCCGGCCTTATTTCTAAGCTGACTGAGCAGCTGCTAGGGCCTCTGGTTGCTAGGGGCCTCGCCCTGTTTGCGAATTTAGGAAATTTAGGCACCGGATATTTAGGCACCCGGATATTTAGGCACCAGAATATTTAGGCACCAGAAAATTTAGGCACCCGGAGAATTAGGCACCCGGAAATTTAGGCACCGGATAATTTTGAAAATCATTTTAAAATGTTAACGTATATTTTATCCTTATGCTATGGTCTATCGGTGACGTTATAATAAATAGCAACTATAACGATTCTAATAAAAGAAAAGCTCACAAAATGGGGAAAAATGACAATCATGAGAATGTGTGGAAAAAATGACTCCTGAGTCATTATATAATATAGACATCACAGGATTCAGAAGAGGGGAGGTAGAGATGATTCTCAGCTCATTGCTTTCCTCCATCACCAACTCCTAAGGTTGACTGGTGAGTTTTTTTTAATTGATGATTATGCAATCTGTGAGTGCCACTTGGTTGCAGAAAAAACTCTAACAACTTAATGGACAGGAAAAACACTCTGGTAGTCTGTATCAAAAGCTTTCGAACATTGAGACTTAGTAGTCACAGAAGCAGCTTTTATACATTGACCTGCCACTAACACTGGACCACAAATCGACTTTGATGTAGCTGGATAAAAACGTTTATTGCATCGGCATGATATTTCGCAAGTCGCGGAAAAGACTTAATACATTTCGAACCCAGGAGTCTCATAGGATCAACAGGTGGACCCATTTTGTTTTCAGATACCGGCCAGTGTGAAGGAGCCTGATTCATTGTTTTATCATAAATTGTCAACATAATCATCATATTTTCAAAATTAAGGACGCTTATTAAAGAGTGCCTAATTATCCTGTGCCTAATTATCCGCCTTGTCAAAAAATGAAATAATATAGCAAGCGTTTGGGGCTAGGACATGAAATAATATAGTTATCATTTGGGGCCACTGGCGGATCCGGGGTGGGGGGGGGGCGGTAGGGGCGATCATAAGTTTTGGACTATAAGTCACAATTTATGCTTGAATTTTATTGAATATTATTTATCGAATAATTTTTTTTCGGCGGCGATCCTCAAAGCCTTAATCTAAAGATGTGGGGTATCTTATCTTTTCAAGGAACAAATCGGTTTTATTTGCAATGTATTAAGCAAGAAAACGCTTTTAGCGTCGGGGCTTCGCCCCGAACTCCATTGATGAATAATGAGCTGTACTTGTCAGGAGAATGCATTTCTGCGGTGAAAAAAGCAAAAAAACGCTTTTGGCGTCAGTGCTTCGCCCCAAACCCCACAAGAGAACCTTATGGCACTGCCCAAGTTGTTTTGTTAAACGACGAAGGTCGAGAAATGCTATATATGTGTGTGTGTGTGTGTGTGCTGTACGCACGTTTATGCATAAGGTTAGGGTTTACTGGGCGTTAGGGTTAGGGTTTGGAAAAAAAATGCCCCCCCCCCACTCCAAAGTTCTAGATCCGCTAGTGACTGAAGCTAGGCGTAAACATGACATAGATGTCGATCAGATACATAGATAGTGTATATAGCTGGCTGTGATTCAATGTCACGTGGAGGGTGAGATAACATGGGCTCAGAAGGAACGTCGAACGTGCGCTATAAATTACATTCAAATCACGAAAACGAATAAGGCGGTACAGACTGGACCGTAGTGGTCAGTGGTAGACTTAGTGTGGGGGTGGGAGCAGGGAGGAGAAAGAAAACGTGATTATGTAGTGACTCGAAACGTGACCTCCGCGCGACTGATCTGAGTGTACACATAAGTATAGAGGGTGATTGCGTCACACCTCTTTTTCTAATTAAATCGTAAATTGCGTCATCCCGCGTTCAGCTTAACTGGGAGATCACGCGTTTTGTTTTCGTCACATGCTTGATTAGTTCATCTCAGACGTGGTGACAGAAGTGGTGATTAGTGAAGGTCAGCGAAGACAAGGATTTTATTTACATCTCCAAGTGGACCATGGTCAGTTTCTTTAACGCCACATCATGTTTCTTATCTCAAACCTCCACAAAAACAAATCAGACGTAAAATAATGGCGCAAGGATTAGCGAAAAATGGCCCCCATTACACTGACCATTGCCCCATTACACTAATCATAGCCCCATGACACTTACCATATCGTAAAAGTCGTTCTCCGCAATTGAGTACTTGGTCCATAATAAATATAAACAAAATATGTTTTTGTTTTGTACCTACAAATGTATTGACAAATTCTTGTTTTCTGGACATAAGCTAGAATTTTTCAATACATTAAAAATAGGAACATTTTTTTGCGTTTAGTTTTTGTTGTGAACAACTGACAAAGCCCCAAATAAAAGTGAGACCCCAATCACATAAATAAACATAAGACTCGAGGCATTGGCGTAGAAAGCAAAAAGCCATAGAATTGATGTAAACATACAAAGTGGGCTTTGTAAGATAAGACTATGAAAATATTTCCTACTTGTTCCAGAAAATCTGATCAGCAGTTTAGAGATCTGAAGTATTAATCTCGAAGGAACAATAGTACCATCAAAGCGTTACACTAGTTAGCATTTTACAGCGAATAAAAGTGTATTTGAACGATCAATCCATTAACATATTAGCAGTGGCGTAGCTGGGTATATGATGTCCAGTGCGGCAGCTCCTCGTGATGCCCCCATCCAAAAAAAAATCTAAATAAAGCAGCGTAAAGACGTTGTTTTCTGAATTAGTGTGTATTCTTTGTTACAGTATTGCTAATTTATCAATAATTGTATTGACAATATCTAAAACTAAATCAGGCTATTCTTCAGAAGTTCAAAGGCTTCTGAAGAAACTGCGACAAACCGTTCAAGCCTCTTTCGCCCCAGACGAAATTTGTTTTTGTCAATGTTGCTATGAATGAGCACTATCGAAATTGATTTCAATCTGCGGATTCAAAAGCTGTGCTGACGACGAAAACTCATATTTACCTACCAGTATATGAAATTGGTCATATCAAGTGATTATTTCTTGAACTATCCCATTCAATGAAAATAAATTTCCCGACATTATCCATGACAACGTAACCTTAAAATCTGGGAAAATAGATCCCGTTTTTGAGATATCAGATGTACTGTCAAAATAATGGCTAGTACTCACCCAGACTTTTTTTCATGTATGTTTTTTTTTTGCCTGAGAAATTATTCCTTAGTTTGATGCCCCTCAAAAATTGATGCCCGTGCGGCTCACACCACCCGCACATGGCTAGCCACGCCTCTGCATAATAGTATCAATGATAAATCACAGAAGAAAATCAGTATATGGACTTCTGAAGTATAGAATCTTTTCATTTACTCTCTATTAAGTAACAGCTTTCAAGTAAAATATTTTAGATTTACTTTTACGAATATTGCTTTGAAGTTACCTCAGTTAATTAGGCCTGGGGTCTTAGTATATAGATTTTTAATGTCAAGTAGAGGCCTACAGTCTTTTAACTCTTTCTCTCCAAATTGACGATACCATCGTTAATTTGAACTCATTAATTAAAATTAATGTTTAATTTTATAAACTTAACTTTGTCATATTTAAAAAGAACATCCATTCCCTTTTAGTTCTATACCAAATAAAACATTTTCTGATAACAAGCGAAAACGTTATTGAAGCTTAATTTTTTTTAAAAAAAGGTAGTGAAATACTACTGACCAAAATGAAGAATTCCGTCGGAACGTGGAAAATAATTACGGAGAGAAAGAGTTAAGAATAGAATCTTGGACAGTATAGAATCTAGTAAATATATAACAATTACGTTTGTCTATCAAGTCAGTTTTTTAAGGACATGTCTCTATCTACCACATTGGTGTTTTATGTTTGGACCTCGCTACATTTCGGTATTGACGTCACGTGATCAAAAGTTGTCCAATATCTAGTCTTTTCTTTAAGCAAGAAGTTATGAAACAAAAGAGCACCATCTTGTAGCAATTAACGAGCTAACTCTGTCTATCATAAAACACACACACACACAAGTGCGATCTATCACCTCTGTTAAAGCTGTTATTAACTGTGGATTGTTTCAAAGTACAAACAGTATGTCACAGTTTAGGGCTCGCGGTGTTTTGATGATTTATAAACGAAAAATAAAAGCCATCCCATCGACATATCATATTGAGATATTCAAAGGAAAATGAAATAAAGAAATAGTAACTGATGTCCTAAAACTAGGTTGGCGATTTCCACGGCCTGAGAGGGGGGGGGGCGATATGGGATTCGTTTGCCCTCATCAGCTCATCATACAAGGGAGCGGGTGCCAGGAATTGTAATGTACCGTACCAATACGCTTCAGGCTGAGGTACAATGTTGTGGATCTATTCGATAACAATTTTTCTAATCAAGAATTTGATACTCAATATTGTTGAAGCCTTTCCGGGATCTATACCAATCAAGATCTGATTTAAGACTGGGGGAGGACTCTACGGTCGCCTTGGGCCTCACGCTCACCATTAAAAATGATATTAAAAAAATAATATAGATCTACATACAAGGGAAATGAGACTAAATGTACAAAATGTTCGTTATATTTACAGTGTAACAGAATTTTACATTTATTAATAGTATTAGGTGCATTTATGCACAATGATCCACAATGATCATGCACATATCTTAATATGCGTATACAGCATGGGCGTAGCCAGGATTTTTTTTTCGGGGTGGGGGTCCCCCTTCCCCCAAGAAAAAAAATATGTTTGGATGGATGGATGTGTGTACATAACTAATCTCTATTACATTCTGACCCTTCATTCTTTTGGAAGACGTTTATTGTGCCCTAGAATAGGTTCATCTTGGAGTTAGTGAAAAAATTGTAGACTCCTCGCCCTCGCCAGCAAGGGGTCTGGGGGAGTGCTGAGAGCTCCCTCAGCACGGGGCGGAACCCCAAGCATTATTTCTGGTATTCAAAGCCAACTAAATGCATATTCTGAGGTACCTACAGTGCATTATTTTGCTATGAAAACGTTTTATTTCAAAAACCTAATGTGCAATTCTTACTGACTTAGACCCTCCCACGCCGTTCGGCGCATTTGCTTGTAAGCTGTTTCCACAAAAATCTGTCACAGGCAATGTCTGAAGCCTCTTCCCACCAGCTCTGAGGGCCTCCATGAAAGTGTGGCGCCAAGTTGTACTAGGATGTCATCGCAACTCTTATGCATAATTCATTTTGTCGGAGAACATGTCCGCAAACCTTATGCGACGCTCTGTCACAATCTTACTAAGGGGTCGACTCCCATTGCGGCATAGGATTTTCTTTCATTTAGACCTGATCTCTATAACTGACTCCTAAAATCCGTCTTAGCCATCTTTGTAGAGTCACATTTAGTGCTTTTCAATTTCATTGCACGTTATTAATGGAGCCCAGCCACTGTTAGACTCTTGACTACGATCTTGGAATTAGGTGACTATTATGCTTTAGATGTTATATCGAAAAGGGAAGTTTTATCGTCAAAATCATCTGTTCGAGGGTTTTAAACTAAAATATATCTGGACTTTTTTTTTTTTTTAATTCAAAACCACATTTAGCTACGGTCACAGAATTTGATGACTGTAGTTTGCTTTAGAAATAATATATATATATAGAGAGAGGCTTTCAATCTTAAAACGCTCAGTAGGGGGATTTTAAACTCAAAACTATCTTGAGGGGTTTTAAACTTTTAAAAAAGCCATCTGGAGGAGAGGGGTTTAAACTCAAAACCCCCATTGGCTTGGCTACGCTCAAAGAATTTTAGTGTGTAATTGCTTTTTTTTATATTGAAGAGGTATTTTTTAATTTAATTAAAAACCTCACTAGTGGGGGGGGGGGGGGTTTAAACTAAAAAAACCTTTGGCTCTGCTCATAGCATTTTGAGTGCGTAATTTTTTTTTTATATTGAAGAGGTATTTTTAGCTTTAAACCCAGCTGAAGAGGGGTTTAAACTCAAAACCACTTTGGCTTCGCTCATACAATTTTGAGTTTGTAATTTGCTTTTTTATATTGAAGAGGGGTTTATCGTAAATTTTGGAGAGGGGTTTAAAATAAAAATATTTCTTAGATGTGCTCTTGGAATTTGGGATTGTCGTTTGCATTTTTTTTTATAGAAGAGTCGGATTTAAATGCAAAACCCCCTGGTAAGAGGTTTTAAACTCAAAGCCCCTTGGTAGTTGGTTTTAAACTCAATACCCCTGGTATGGGGTTTTAAACTTTAAACTTTAAACCCCCTGGTAGGGGTTTTAAAACTCAAAACCCCTGGTAGGGGTTTTTAAAGTCAAAACCTTTAGTAGGGGGTTTAAACTTAAAACCCCCTGGTAGGGGTTTTCAAACTTAAACCCCCCTGGTAGGGGTTTTAAAACTCAAAACCCCTTGGTAGGGTGTTTCAAACTCAAAACCCCTTTGGCTGTGCTAAGACAAGTGATGGTTTAGTATTAAAATTTCACCGAAAATAAAGAAAATTAAAACAAAAGACCAGTCACTAAACTCCGACACCCCAGGGGGGGGGGGGGAGTTCATTTCTGGGGGGGGGGGGGTTGAACCTGGGTAGCCAACTGTTTTGGTCGCCTCTTCACTAAGATCTTCGTTTTGTAACGTGGCTTGTAGTTGACTTATTCAGTTATTGTGATCACCACAACGCCCGCCCCATTCATAGATGTTCTTTTTTTTTTACCGTGTACAAATACACATGTACGCTCACACACATTAATACACACACACACTCACTCATTTCAAACATATGGCATCAAGATACAGAAAGGCCTATGTTAGAAACATAGCTCAGCGCCTGCAAGATAAATATAATCAGGGCGTTTTCCTTATTTCAGCATCCGCCTATCCGCGTCACAACATCCGCTACACAAAGGGACGATGTGCTCAACAAGTGTGCGCCAGAATCTACCTGCTTCCGGTCGCAGCAGACGACAGTTGCATCACTTTCAATGAAGCGCAGACTTTAAAACAAAACAAATGGAGGGTAAAAGCTGGGAACATGTGCTGTTTGAAAATGTCCGCGCGCAGACTCTTGAGGTAAAGACAAACCTATATAACATTTCTATCAAAGATTTAGACGGCCACTAAAGTTGAAGAATCTATTCTTCCATACGTTATAAGGGTTAAGCTAAAAAGCTAAACTCATTTCTAAGTGCGTTACCCGGAACGGGACGAATATATGTCCAATATATTTGTGGTACATTCCGTAGTAAGACCGAGAACCTGATCGACAACTGATCGTATAGCTAAATCAAAAAGGATCATAGTTTAAATTAAAAAAAAAAAAAAGAAATGTTTATTTTTCCCCAATGTAGCGCCTAATCTGGATCTCTCTCTTCATTCTAACATGTTTACTAACAATATACTAAAGTCCCTAAAACTGTCACGTATCAGTTTGTAAAATGTTTTACATGTTTCGGATGTTCCTTCGGAGTTGAAGATAATTTACTTCCTAGTCCAAACCACCCGCAGGCCGACGCGGGATGGGAGCGGGCAGGGATTAAACCCGGGACCATCGAAAAGTCCGAACGACAGTTCAGCGCGCAAGCCGCACGACCAGGCAGCCATCCTGGTTTCTGTCCTATACATTAAGTATGCATTGAATCATCATTTCGATTCTAGATTATTGTTTTTGGTAAATAAGAACTACAAACAACGTACCGTTTTATTAACTATAACAAGACTGCAACAGAAAAGACAACAAAACAAGAAATAAGATTTCACTTACAGTGAACTGACTCTATAATAAACTCGAGTAATAAGATATGCAATCATTTCAAGAGTCATAAAAAAGGTGTCATAAGCAGACAAGGTTCACAAGGCAGTCTTAGTTGGTGACTGCTCGGATATTACCATATTGAAATTTAAAAAACCTATCTTATGTTGGTTTTTTTTATAAATTCGAAACTGTAGTTTCTATCGTGCAAAGCATTACGACTGCATATAGTGGTCAATATTTTTTCAAGCTTTCATTTGATCTAGAATATTCTAGAACAATATGATATATTTTTAAATATGATTTTTCATATATTTAATTTGTTATTGTTCTGAATTTTGAGTTTTTACTCTCTCGCAAGCAACAAATGCAACTCCTCGGAAAATTTTAGACTGGCTTTCAGTCGAATTTATTGGGTTGTTTCCCTTAGCTCGAGTCTCGTTGTACACACCCTCTAGATCGTTTTCGTTTGTTGGTTGCTATCTTGCGCATGCAGCTGTTGCAGTCAAGCGTAGGTCGAGCTAGATCTATATTTAGACGTCAGTCAATTACTTAAAGAACAAGTAAAAGGAGAGAGAGAAAGAGAGAGAGAGAGAGACAGTGAGGGAAAAAACACTCTGAAACCCTAGGTCGTTCGTTGACCTCATTAGAGTATATTACACACACATCGAATCGACACCATCTGTTGTTTCGTTAGACTCTTATTACTTTGTCCTGCCAGCGTTGTTAGTATTGTTGTTTATTTAACTCATTGTATACAGCAACTAACACTCCACGATATCGTGTTTCTTTCTCCTAAGTATTTTACCATTGAACCCACTGGCCATCGGAGTTTCTTTTTTCGGGGAATTTAACAACCCAAAATACTAACAACAGTAACTACTAAAGGTTATACCACGGACTCTGGGTCGTGGCTGTTGTTTATACAAGTAATAATAATAATAATAACGTTGTTTCGTAATGAAAATGAAACTGCAAGCTAAAAGTGTACTAGATTCTGGACTGTATGTTTACAGGGGGGGAGGCAGCTGTGACAGGCGTAGCCAGGGCGTCACATACTGGGAAGGGAGGTTTGGCCAAAATGAAATACTCTTCAGCTATGCGCGAGTGGGGGGGGGGGGGCGTACACTTTCTACGTCTGTTATTGTTGACGTCAGGTTATTAAATTCCGCCATTTCGCAATACACGGACGTGTTTAGCCTCTTTCCCTACCGCCCGAAAATGTCCTACGCAGCAATAAGTTGCCACAGTCGAAAAAAACAAAACGGAAATTGAGAGCAATTAGCAATTATCTGCGTGGCGTTTCCACGTCCGCTTTTGTAACCACACTTAGTTTAAAACATTCTAAACTTTCTCATTGAGTACAGGGCGACAGTACGCACCGCCCCCCCCCCCCCCTTTTATCATCACATCATTGCTTATAGATCTAATAATAATTGTAAAGTTCCTTGAAGACGCTGCAATGTGATTTGCTAATATGCCACCCGGATTAAAGTCGTCAACCCCCACTCCTCCTTTTTCACCAACACCTGTTTACATTTTACGTACGTGTTTGATAGTAATATGTTCAGTATAGGTGCACACATAGAACTAGAACAATTTATATATAGTCTATAACAAGGCTGTAAGACTCAACAAAAAAAATCCAAGATCGTATCTCTTAAAAGTGTGAGAACCATTGTATTCTATGCGCTCTAGCTTCAACATCTACTATTTTCCTTATAACTATTACCGTGATGACACCCACATACACACACACATGCACACACAAATAGGAATTGACATACACACATACACTAACAAGAGGACGCCCGCGCAAAAATCAATAAAATGTTGTTTTTTTAAATAATCAATTAGCTAAGTTTGTGTTTTCAAATAAATGTAAAAAGAAATTAGTTTGCTTCGAATCTCTATTTTTAAATGGCCAATCGTACCCAAGGTTCTAATGTGAGGTGCCGAAGCACAAGGTTTTCATGAATGGGAAGCATATTCTAGGATACATTGACTTTAATTAATTAATCAATGTATTTTAGTTTCGTGACTTGATAGGAATCTATAATTAAAAGGTTTTATTTTTTTTAACATTTTAGTTGTCGAGAAACATTACGCAAGACATAAAAGCATAGTGGAATGTATGCCAGACTAGAGAGAGACTATACTTTACAAGCCATTTGTACTCTATTTCGGTATCACCAAAGAAGAGTGCAAAATTCAGAATCATTCGGTAGCGGCAGACTGAGCTTTGTATCTTTTTTTATAATTATATATCTACATATAGTCTTTCCACACGCCTTTTTATGTACCATACATCTACTCCACGCATCTAGAAGGTATATATCTTATATATCTACTGTATGTTACTATCTTAGAATTATTATGGGTAGTTAGTTATTTCGGTTATTAAATGTAAACAAATAGTACAAGTTACAATGTCAGTAATTTTACATTTTATAAAAAAATGTTTTCTAAAACTTTAACCAAAAATATAATTTTATATCTTTATTTATTGGTAGACACACTAACATCAAGATCTAGCTCAACAATTTAAAAAAAAAAAAATTCTCCAAATTTTCGCTGGTAACGCTAGTATAAAACTCCCGCCATTTTACCAAGCGCAGTCGAGTCGTCTGCCTCGTGTTCAATTCATTCAACTCAGGCAAAATGTTCACGAAGGGGAGAAGGGGGGTTGGGGACGAGGCGAGGTATAGATTGAAGGGAGTGAAAGACTCTCTTTGTACAACACACACACATTTCAAACTGTTGGGTTACCACCACCCGCATTTCTACCACCCGCCCTCGTCCCGCCCACAGTTTGTCTGGTCTGGTTTTGTACCCAGTGCCCGCAAACTGAGAACAAACTTCTTGCGCTATGAAAAAAATAGTTCCCACATGTTTTCAAATTTCCTTGATTTTTAATCGAACGAATGATAAAATTTAACGCAGAAACATTCATTATAGCCTTATTTCACTTTGATTATCGGTAAGAGAATTCATTTACATGCAGAAATAAGCAAAAATGCGTATTTTTCAAAACATTAGCGTGAAGACACTGGCCTACTACCAAAAAGGGCAGGACTAAGCGGATGAATATATCTCGCCGCGACTCCACAACACGATCGCTCTGCGCGACGTTGGGATTCACATTCTGTCGGGTCGAATACAAAAAGTTACGTTGCCGTCTGCAACCTTAGTTTAGCTTGTGAACGTTGTCCAAATTTAAGTGCCTGTAAGGATATAGATCTATCTATATATATATATTGTTGTTTTTTTCCATGTTGGAACTGTGAACATTGTTCAGAGACTATAATAATAACTTGACTGATTGTGGATACTGACTTAACCCACTGTGCTGTTGTTATTTTACTGAGTTCTTTCTCTGGATATAACTTAGCTTGTTTCACAGCGTTTCCCGCGATTGTTATTATTTTGAAAACGGAATATATTGAGGGGTATAAACGTTCGCTTCTGAAGTGGATTACAGAAATTGTGAAAATGTTTGCCAGAAAGCCATGCACCTCTGTCACAAATATGCTGACCTCCTGCGCCAACAGCATGTCAGAGCAACACGAACCTCAGCATCACAGCTGTCACCAACAGCTCCTCCAACAGCAGCTGCTACAGCAACAGCAGCAGAACTTTGTGAATAACAACGTGAATTTGAACCAGGCCCACCAGCCATACAACACGCTTATACCACGGGTCAAAAGTAAGGATTATTCTAAGTTCTGTTCTTACATTGGATAAAACGTATAGGATTTTAGATCTAGATAGAGGCTAGACACCAGATCTTGATATAGATCTAGATTAGTTTCCTTGTCTAGAATACCAAGGAGACGGAAACTCTAAATCTTATTCTATAGTAGTAGATGTATAGTGTTCCACTTTGAATTTAAAAACGATTTCAATAAATGTAAAGAGCTTTAGATCTGGACCTGGTTTAAAACTGCTTTGACTTCCCTTCACTTCAGTTAAATAGATCTAGATCTAAATGTTTAGATGTACTTCTCGACAATAGTATAGTAAAAAAAATATTTTTAGCACATATACCTAAATCAAGCGAATGAAAGGTCTAAAAAGAATCTTAAAAACTTAAAAAGGTTAAACTTGATAAAAGGTACTAGATCTAAATAAATGTCACAATTACAAGAAAAGTAAACGTTTTTAGTGCGCTAAACGAATAAAGTCTATTAATAATTATCTAGATCTAAAACTATAGCGTTTTCAAATATGTTTTAATGCGACGCTTTATTTAATAAAATTCTCTTGATATGCTTTTAAGAACCGTTTTTTGTCCAGATGTTAAAGTTTTTATTTTTATCATTTATAGGTTTTAGAGACAAAGAGTCCATAGATAGTTACTATAAAGTACTTGAACATTTAGGAGCCGGAGGCTTTGGAACAGTTTACTCCGGCATTAGAAAAAGAGACAGTTTACAGGTAAATGTTTGATACAAACATTGTCATTTAACATTTCTACACTTTGTTTTAAATGAAAGCATTTAGAGATTAGAGATGTTTGTGTGCTATATAAAATCTATATCTTTGTATTGTGAGCTATATTGTAATATAAACTTATCTCTGAACAGGTTGCTATTAAAGTTATAGCTAAAAAGAAGGTGTCTTCCTGGACTAAATTGGTAAGTTTATAATCTTAAATCTAAAAAAAATTTTTTATTTATTTCGATAATTTACATTAAATACGTTTGAGATAATCGATCATAATTTAAGGATTTATTTTGTTAGTTTTGTTTGATAAATTATATTTGGAAAAGGATCGCGCATTAAGTCTATGCTTATGTTTGTATTTGGCGCATTAAAACTGAGCCAGGCCTGGAAAGGTGTAAAGGAGTAAAAAGTGGGGAGTAGGCGGTTGCCTTGCAGTGTTTTGACTGTTTGGGTTTGTTGAGGCTGGAGGTATCGATCCGACTCAAGCACTGGGTCTTGGACGCTACCAGCTGCGTCATTCTTGCCACCATAACAAACGGCGTGGAGGTCGAAATCTAAAAATAGACATTTCATCTCTTTCGATCCTACGTTCCTAGTCAGGAATAATTTATTCTTTTACTCAACTCTTACAGCAATTACACAAGGAATCATTTATAAACTTACGATTTTGAACATCAAAAAAAAATAAATTATACTAATTCTTTCTCACATGATTCCCCCTCCAAAATGTATACGAATCTTTTTTTAAAAAAAAATAATCCTTAGCCATATAAAATATTTAGATTTCTAAGTCTCTACGCGGAAGTTAAGAGTTAAATCTTAAGTGTCCACGTTTCAGTAAGCTAACATAGAAATAGAAGAGTCAAATATCCTAGAAGTGTTAAATAGCCTCCCTCTCTCTTGTGCGAAACATATTTTTTTTTTAACTGAGATAGTCGTGCCCCAGGAGCACATAGCGAGGGTAGGGAAGGGAGGGGAAACATTTTTTCGTCTGTTCGGAATGTGGAACAGACGGGGGTCAGGTCATAGCGCGGGCTTGCAGGGCTGTAGTTTTTCCGTGGCCTAGGGGTGAAAGAGGACTATGCCAAGAAAGAAGAGGGGGGGAGCGGGAGCAAAGAAGAACGTGTGTGGATCTTAGGACTACGTTGAAGGGGGGAGCGTTTATTAGAACATTAGGTCTAGGTTAAAGGGAGAGCGTTTATTACAATTTTAGGACTAGATTAAAGGGGAGCGTTTATTAGAACGTTGTTGGTATGTTGTCCTTTATATGTGGGTTACGCTAAAATTGTCAAGGCGTGACACATTGACTTGTTTCCCCTAATTTTTTTTTATTCACATCTGCCCGCGAACGAATGTTAAAGAATGAAGTGGCTTTTCAAGGAGGCAAGGGGAGGGATTTTCGCGCGCCTATCTCCAGTCTGCATACCAGCGCTTGTGAATAGTGTCCTAGTTTTGTGTTGTTTCTGCGTTTAGGGTCACTTCTGTGTCAGTCACCGTGCCACACCGTCGAGAGGTCACCGACGTATGCCACTTCTCTCTCCCCCTTTTTTCTCCTTCCCGTGTCCACTCCTCCTGCTCCACCCAACTCCCTCCCCTTAGCGCTTAATTTGTCTCAGAATTGTGTGTGTGTGCGAATATTTAAGTCCGGGCTTGTGGCTGTCCTGGCTGGGTCCAACTTGTAAGGTATCCAGAAGACTTCACCGTACGCGCTACTATTCATAAAATATAGATTTATCTGTGCGGTATTTTATCGTTTCACGTTGTGTGAAGTTCAAGAGAGTGACGCCTTTGTGTTAGCCAAATAGGTCACTACTCTCAGCTCGTGATTGTGAGATAAATGACAAGCGATGGGTGTACTATCACCTGGTGGCGTCATTTGACCTTGCTTCGCTGTTATATCACGAATGTGCTAAGTGATACTCTAATAATAGCTTCTAGTATATAATGAAAAGTCCACATTTATAACTAGAATTAGTTTCGTGTGTAACGACCTGCTAATTTTTTTTTTTTTTCACTTTGCCAACAGCCCAGTGGCTCTCAGGTTCCACTAGAGCTCCACCTCTTGCACCGCGTCCAGCATGTGACTGGGGTCATCAAGCTCCTGGACACATTCGAGACCCCGCAAGAGTTCATCATCGTGATGGAGCGCCCTGACAACGTGCAGGACCTCTTCGACTACATCACAGAGCGGGGCCCCTTGAGCGAGCCCGAGGCCCGCGTTTTCTTCCTGCAGATCGTGCAGATGGTCCAGAGCATTGAGAAGTGCGGAGTCCTCCACAGAGACATCAAGGATGAGAACATCCTGATAGACCTCAAGACCAACCAGCTCAAACTCATCGACTTTGGCTCCGGGACCATCCTGAGAGAAACGGATTATGACGACTTTGATGGTGAGTACTCAACAGTGTCTGTTTTGTGTGAAATTTATATAGCTGAACTTAAATCAATATTTAATGTTTTAAACCACTAAAACCAATTATTACATCTTTTAGATAATTATGACTTAAAAGTAGATTTATCTTACTTAGTACCAAAAAAAAAAAAAGTTCGTTTAGCCATTATGTGTTAAAAGAATGTGCTGAAAATCGCTCGTGCATAGATGTAAAGTCACTATACCAGGAGTGATAATAAGGGTTGTAGAACTTTAAATTGTCCCGTAATTCTTGTATAATTACCCGTCCTTGAACGAGTTGGGTCAGACTGCTACGTGGAGTTGGGTGATGGTAGAGTTGATTTGCAGACGTCAATACCCATCACATAATTGTGACAATGTCCACAGAAAACGCGCCACGAACTCTATATATGGTTTGTAGAACAAGGAGAAAGAGTATCTTGAGCATCAGAGCACCTTGACATAAATTTAAATATCGTTAGACCTGAAGTATTTATCTGAAAAGTGGCACCGTAACAGTTTCAATAGGTTACAACTCGATAACAGGTTACCGTGCGCCCTGAGTTTGATTGCCTGACATTTCGTGGCGTATTTAGAATGGATTTGTGAATCTAGGCCAGAAAATCTATTTAGCAGTCTTTAAATGGTTAACATTTGGTATTTCGCTAACACAATTACAGAAAATTGTATTTACCTTGTGAAATCGAGTGTCTTACGGAGTATTTTTACGCACGTCATTTTTTAAACGTGATAATTTGTTGTTACGATTGATTGGTACGATGTGAAAAAGTTGAAAACCGATTGGTGCACAAAGAAAAAAATATATACAAACACGAAAGTGGTAGGGAGGGGAAAGGGGGTAAGTGAGACCGGGTGAGCGGTTACCTGTGCTCAGTGACGTAAATTCCTTTGGCGTGAGCTATGACTCATGCCCGGAGTCTGGAAAAACCGGCTTGGTGGAACGGAATTGCGAACGAAAGGTTTGGGAGAGGAGCTGAGGAGGCGATGCTGCGACGCGGAGGGAGAATGTGTACGACTCGTACCATCTACCTGGACATGTGAGGTACACGTTACATGGAGGGAGGTGCTGTCTTTTGCGTTTGGGATCAGAAAACTGACCGCTATGGATAGGCTCTAATGTTGTGTATTGATAGGCTCTGATGTTGGTTGTGTACAGTATAAGCCACACACACCCATAGTATAAAATTATGGTCTTGTATATAGGTAGTAGCCCGAAAGATTTTTTTTTCGGTAGGGGGGGGGGAGGGTTATGGTATTGTTTGACTTGTGCTCGTCGACCGAGGAGGTCTTGAATGGGTCATTAACCGCTTGGCAAGAGAGGGCACAGGAACGCGGCGTGGGAAAAGATACTTTTGCCCTTAGTTTCGTTAGTGACCAGTTGGCATGGCTTAAAGCTACGGACTTCAACCGAGTTACTGCATTTTTTTCTTCAACTCCCTCGATAAGTTAACTCCACTATTCACTAATAACTCTTCTACCGTATGTCACGTATTAGTTGATGTACAGTCAAAATGTTCCTCATAACGTTTGCGGAACCATGAGAATTTTTTTTTTTAGTACTAGGGAAGGGGACGCTATCTAGGTCCCCAGGTCAACGCTCTCGGTGCGAAAAGCTAAACTGTCTGGTCCAATTTTTTTTTTACCTCGCGCGCTTTTTAAGCGGGAACGGTTCTTTCTCTTTCTGCTTCCTGGCTTGGAGTACTTAACAAAAAAAAAACCTGGAAGAAACAACTCTGTAGTGGGGCAGTAAAGAACTGTTTATGTGGAATACCCATGTTTTAACTCCAATGTGTTGGACCACTTTTTTTTTTCAACCATTTTTTTTTGTTCTATTCCACAGGCACAAGAGTTTACAGCCCACCAGAGTGGATCTCAAACCGCCTCTACAATGGTCGTCATGCCACAGTTTGGTCTCTTGGCATTTTGCTGTTTGACCTGGTCAATGGGGATATCCCCTTTGAACAGGATGAGCAAATCAAGGCAGCGCAGCTTCATTACAAGGCTTCTCTAACACCAGGTAAGCATCACGTCTGTTGCTCCTTACAAATTAGTAAGTTTATTATAGATACTTCGGTATGAGACGTTACTACTACTGAGACATTAATGAAATACATTTTATTGCATTTCAATAAGTTTTTGTTGTTTCCTTTTCAGCATGTAAGGATCTCATTCGCAAGTGCCTTTCCATAGACCCTCATCAGCGGCCAACACTAGACCAGATTTTGTCTCATCCATGGATGGCCAAGGTGCCAGCAGCCATTCCCATCCCTGAGAATCGTAAAAGGACAACAGCCTCTGGCAAGGTTGTGGATGTGGCATTGCTCAGTAGCAATGAGTCTTTGTGAAGGCAAAGGTGTGACTCTGTAGCCAAGGTTTTTATTTCTGGATGCTTTTTTGTGAAACTCCTGGAATCCTGCAAAGAATGAGTTTCACAAATAAGTGGACTGTCCCAAGACTCTCTGGAGTCAATTCTGAAAGTGGACACTTTATTCCGATTGGGACTAACCCAGGTGGACACAGCCTCAGAAAATGTCCATGGTTGAGAGTTCTGGTCAGCTCCGGCTACAGCGTGCCCTAGTTTATGAGCTCCGTGAGCTTGAACTGGCAGGGAAGCCCACCTCGTAATACAAAGTCCAGCGCCATGAAGTAGTGAACAGACAAATGTTTTGGATTTATGTGCGACATTTAAAAGTTGTCTCCCTACATTCTATAAATAACTCTACACACACATTGACTTCTGAGAAGGTTGCTGGGAAACCAGCTTTTACAACAGTGCAATTATGACATCCAACCCATTGTGACTCCCTATCCGTATTACTTGCATGCCCAGAGACATAGGATGATAGTATTTTTTTTTATCTTGGGTTTTATAAAAGAGCTAGTGAAGGCAACTTAGCAAAAGAAATTTCCTTAAGCATAATGGATGCAATGACCTTCCACTTTGTCTACAGTGTGTTATGGTCAGCAGAATAGAATATTTGAGAGCCTGTGGGGGGAAAGAAGATTGTAATGAAAATGTCTGGAAAAATGTTCAGTATTAACAAGTTTAAGTCATTAGTTATAAAGTCCTGGTGAACTAATATTAATTCTGTACAGTTCAATTGTCATTGTGTATATTCATTATGCCACTGGGATTTATAGGCTTAATTTTTTTTTTGTTTTTGGGGTTTGGGGAAGTATTGGAAAAGATTTTAGCATTTTTTTTATTTTTAAATTTTATTTTTTATTTTTTTTTTCACAATGTTTTATTATTTTTTTTTAGTAAAAGTGTAGATTCTGGATGTGTATATCTAGTCATGTTTTAAGAATTCATGGGATCAGAGAACCATAAAAAGTTCAGGTCTAATTTTTTTTTGGTCAGTTTCTATTATTCATCCCCAAATAACAAAAGATCTCATTAATCTATGCCAATTGTTTTCATTTCATTTGTTTATTTCAAATATCAGAGCTCTATATTTTTAATTACAAAGTGAATCCATATAAATCACATCTTCCTTGTAAACAAAAAATTAAATCATTATTTCCTTGACTTTTTTTTTTTTTTTTTGCGTTCATCAACTGAATGCCATTCTTCATGTTCGTTGCAAAGTTCTGAGCATTTAGTTTTTCTTCCAAACTATTTCAAAGTCTTTATGCATTCCAGACTGTCTAGACATTGGGCTGCCTTTTTGTATTTTCTATTTATTATTCCTGCAATGTCAAAGTTATGACTTTTTATTTTTTTTTCCTTTTAATATTCCTGTTTAAGAGAACTTATTGAGGAATGAAAAACTTGATTTAACGTTTGTAGTCTATTTAATATATACCCTTCTTTGCAGAATGTCTTGTTGTGTGATAACTTGATGTAGGGAAATATCCTTTTTATTGCAAATATTAAAACAAAAAAAATTCAAGATTTATTTTTATAAACAGCAGTAGTACTATTAGAAGCATTTAAAGAAATAATAATTAATGCTGTATAGCCCTCCTGTTTTAATTTGTAAGTATGTAGATATGTAAATTTGCTTGTTTTTTTTGTTTTTTTTTTAAACTATCTCATTTTATTTATTCTGCATTGTAGTCGATGTTCCAAGAGAAGACAACCCTGAAATATTCTACTTTTTTTATTTTGGTTCTGTGAGTGAGAGAAGTGGGTCTCCAATACCAGTGTGATTGTATTTATTACCGTACAAATGACTGTGTGTTCTCGAGATAATTGTACATAATAGTAAACAGGTACACACTGTACAACTTCTTAGTGAATGGTAAGGAGTATTTAAAAACTTTTATTGGATATGATGTGCACTTTACATTTATGATTGACAATTAGTTTTAAAGCTGAATGTTTTATGGATACGATTTCAGAGTGTACTGGGAATAGAAGAAATTGTTACATATTTATATATTTAATATCTTGCAAATTTTTTGGTGTTATTGCTTTTGATTTTTTTTTTTATTTTTTTTTTTTTGAGTGCGAATTCCCCAATTCCCCCGTTTCCCAAGACAGGTGCTATATTTCACTCATTGTTGCCCCGTGCTGGGCAACAAAACATCTTAAGTTGATTTCATTCCTGATATTGTACATTGATTGATCATTTATGAATGTTTTTTTTTTTTTTTTTTTGAGACGCATTCAATCTTTGTCTCTAGTGTTATACCAATAGTAGGACTAGTCTGTAAATGGAAGCTCTGGAATCTATTATTATTTTTTTGCTTATTGACCACCCCTCCCCAAGCCCCATCTTTCCAAGGCAGCAGGCCCGTCATATGGCCTCGAAGCAAGCACATTAACAATGCAAAATTGTACATGTCTTTTATTTTTATCTGTTTTTCTCTAAAAAAAAATTTTTTTGAGTATTTCTGACAGTGTTTTTGAGTTACTTATATCCCTGTGACCACCTTGTATGTACTAGACCAGTGGTTATTTGCCAATCCAACTGTTCTTTTGTTGACAAAAAAATTGTAAATAAAATAAATTGTTTCACATTATATTTTTTTAATTGCATAAGAAAAACAAAAATTCAGCATTTCCTTTTCCCCATACAGAAAATCAGATCCATCCTAAACATGTGCATATTTTGTTTGGAGACTAAACCGAGGCCTAGTTTTTGTTTCTTTATTTAGCCAAGTCCTAATAGGTGCTGACGTTTTTTTTGTTTTTTTTTTAGTGCTAGGAAGTATTGTCTGAAAGCTGTTGGTTGTCTGTTATCATCAAATCAATTTCTTCCCTGTCATTATTGTACAAACCCGACACTTAATTTATTGTACATGTTTGCAAAGTGTGAAGTCCCCCTCCAAAAGTTCGATAGGAAATGGGGACAAGAGAGAGTGCGTTAATTTATTACTTGTTGGGATAAAACTGAATCGCGCGCGCTGATCTGTTGATTGTTTACATCATTTCCGAGTGTATTTATAGAGAGAAAAAAAAAGTGAGTGCTCGCTGTTATTTATTGTGTACATGTGATTGACTGACCTATGAAGTGCTCAACATGAATGTATGACTTATTTTGTACATAACGTTTTTCTGATGAACTATTGACAATAATGAATAAAATATATTTCAAAAATTCAAGCGCTATTCTGTTGGTGCTATTTTATTTATCGTTGTCCTGGTATATGCTTATTATTTTCAATTTCACATCACCAAAGATATAGAAATAGACCACCTAGGATTGAAAATAAATGGAACAACACACAATTTTTATCTTTTAATGAAAGTCCTTGATGACAAGCAATGCTTGCTGACATATTTAAAACAGGAAACTGCAATATCTGTGGTCACTAATTTACTTTCAGTACGATCATCTGTTTAACATGCATATGTAAAAGAGAAAAACATCATCGCTAGGAGATTGGAAGCTGAAGTCCTGACTTGAAGAGAATTTTCCATTCAGTAAATATATGAAAACAATAGAACCAGCTATTTGTTATAGAACCTACATCAAGCAAAACCTAAGTTGGAAAACAAAATGTACTTCAATAAAATAATTATATAAAAAGAACAACACATTAAAAACTAATGTACTGATAATATGAAAGAGAAAAAATCTCAATTTTGTATGAGCTCTCCCCCCCCCCCCCCCGCCCCATTTTTTTTCACAACCCTTCTTTTTCATGTATGATTAAGAGAATTTCAGCAAAGGTCAATCTTTCTAAAGACAACTGTAAGTCTTAAACCAAAATAATAAAAAGATCACTGAGCAATAGCAGTATAGTACATGTCAACCAAGTTATCGATAGTACCTCCTACTAGTATGGTACATGTCAACCAAGTTATCGATAGTACCTCCTACTAGTATGGTACATGTCAACCAAGTTATCGATAGTACCTCCTACTAGTATGGTACATGTCAACCAAGTTATCGATAGTACCTCCTACTAGTATGGTACATGTCAACCAAGTTATCGATAGTACCTCCTACTAGTATAGTATATGTCAACCAAGTTATCGATAGTACCTCCTACTAGTATAGTATATGTCAACCAAGTTATCGATAGTACCTCCTACTAGTATAGTACATGTCAACCAAGTTATCGATAGTACCTCCTACTAGTATAGTACATGTCAACCAAGTTATCGATAGTACCTCCTACTAATACATTTATAACATTTTCTATGATTTTTTTGTTTGTTTTTCTTTATTGTTTTTCTTTTACTGTAATCCCTCGACCTTGACAGTGAAAAGAATCCAATGTCCATGAAACGACTTCAATGGTTAAGATATAATCTTGCCAGATGGTAAGGGTTACCTGGAGTCCACCCATTCGGCCCCTTTACTCCATCTTCAATCACCCTCTTTCAAAGGAACTCAAACATTTCTTCACACTATGTCAAGCTAGCAATATAGAAACTTAATAGGCTTGGTTCCTTTTGGACTTGACAATTTACTTTTTTTTTTTTTTTACTGAGGATGTAGTGTGGTCGGCAATTACTTTTACTTTAAAAGATACTGTGCAAAGTTCTACCAGCCCTTCCCCCCCCCTTTTTTTTTTGTTCTTTTTTTTTTGTTTAAGATCTATGACATTACTCCGAAAGGAGTTAAGTAATTTAAACCCAGAGAGCTTTTCACACGAACTTGTTCATCCTGTAGTAGAAATCAAGGCTAATCGTTATATAAGGCCTCAACACTGGCCTGCAACGTCGCAACCTGTGGGCAGTGGAGACAGAACTGTGACGTGACAAATAGCTTTTGGCCCCCAGTGACCACAGGTTGTGATGTTGCAGGTCAGTGTTGAGGCCTACTATAACGATTGGTCTCGATTTAATCAGGTCACCTGACTGCTGCACTGACCTCCAGAAAGTGTTCATAGCATGAATCTTAACATCACAATGCCTCTATATATAGTTTATTTAAGAATTTTTTAAAATTATTATTATAATATAATATTTTTTTGGGGAGGGGGGGGGACAAAAATAGTGGGTGTATTACTATGTGTGTGTGCTTGCAAGCTGTGGAAGAGGGAGAGAGCAGATTTTGAACCTGGACATTAAGGGTTGACCATGGTTGAACATGGCGACGCAGTGTACTTGAAGAAGCCGAAAGGACGGGAAGAGCTGGGAAACCATCAAAAAACTAGCAAGAGACCGTGGAGAGTGGCGTGTTTTTGTCGAGGCCACTATGTTCCAAAGGAACTCAAAGGAGGGATGATGATGATGGTTAAACAAGTAAAACTTAAAAGTGGTTGCCGTCGTGCTTTGTTGTTAAGTAACAATTCGCGTGGCGTGGTTGATTGCAAGGGCGCAGAGAGCGGACATCATATCGATGTGCCCAATCAAAGTTCAATGACCTTTCCATCGATTGGTTTTTAATTGACGTGTAAAAGGTGTTTTGAAATGACATCCCACCTGGACAGGGGATGGGGAGGGTGGGGGGGTTAAAGGGCTAGAAAAGGACGTTCGTTAGTTTTATTGTGAGGGGGGTCGACCTGGTCGAATTAAAAAAACAACAGCTTACATATTTATCCATTGAACAGACCTGTGTTCACGGGATTACCTCGTGCCTGTTTGTTGGTTTGGGAAGAAGATAATGGACAGTGAATGAAAGATTGAATATTCGAAACAATGGGAGAGTAAAGGACATTCAAATTTAGCAGACTTCATTTAATAACTATCAATACCTCCCACGCACTTAACGATTTCATTATCCTTATAATTATTATTGCACAACTACACACAAATTACATTCGAAAAGTTTCTATCTTCAACAGTGAATGACGTTGAGATTTGTAAAGTTTCCATTAAGTAGGGCATGAACTTTTAGACAATGTTATTATTTACACCCGATCTCATGTGATCCTTGCTGTCATGTGCACAATTTCAAGAAGTTTCTTGACAGTGTTACTAAACGCCACTCCCACCCCCTTTATTACACACCCGTCCAACGGTAGTTGCAATTTTTAAAAACAAATGTAATATGATGGCGTAGTTAAAACGATGCTTTGTGCATCATTTTGAAAATTACCTTTAAACAAGGTTACAATGACAGTTTGTGTGGAAACACAAACTCAAAATCGGCCCCCGAAATGGTCCACCTACAGTCTTTACCAGGATTCGAACACGGGACTTCCGGTTCGAAGTGCTCTATATTATATTATATTATATTATATTATATTATATTATATTATATTATATTATATTATATTATATTATATTATATTATATTATATTATATTATATTATATTATATTATATATATCTAGATCTGGGCTCTATTTAGTCTTATTTAGACTGTCAAGTGTAGTCCTCTATAATGAGTTAATATCTTATCTTATCCTACCTTTTATATTATAAAGTTACTTCAAAAAAAAAAGATGATAATTACATCCAAAGCATTTTATGTTTCAATCTAGTCATTCTTGTTAATCAATGACTTAAATTCTGCTAAGTCGTTGGTGTTCCTGGCTGATTAAGACAACCCATTCCATTCTCTAATAGTACTAGGGAAGAAGGAACCCTTATAAGAATTCGTTCTAGCGTATGGAATAAGAAATGTGCCTCGATCTTTGTGTCTTTCTGAGTATTTCATTAGGTTTCGTTTTTCTTTTTGTAAAGTATGATTTAGCATTTTATAAACCGGATTTTGACATTTCTATACACGACTTAGTTGGGTTTTTTTTTAAAACTTTGTAGCTGTTAATACTAAAATGAAATATTTGCCAAATGGTTAATAACAAGAAGAGGAGGCTATGTAACAATAGATAGAGGACTGGCTATATGGGCATTCGGGCAAAATGCCCGGTGGGCCGGTACTCAACTAGGCCGGTAGGGCCACCGAAAGGGCCTCATGAATGTCATTATATAACGTATTAAACTTTTAATAATAATAATTATAAGTTATTGTAAAAAAGGCCGTCTGAGCGTCAGGTTTTTTTTTTTTAAATCTTTACAGACTCTATAGTATAATGCTAATTTAATCTAACACACTTTCCGAAATAATGTAATAGTCTACACATCCGTAGACAGTGCTACTAGTAGGCTTCATTATTTTAGGGCCCACACTTTGAGCGATTAAAAAAACAACGTAAGGCCTACTATATTTCTTAAAAAGATACAGAGTTCATTGTATGCATGCGTTCAGATATCGATACATTATCAAACTTAACATAATGACATTGAGGACAGATAGATCTCGAAATGGATGTCCATCATATAATATACAATTGAAGGGCCGGATGGAATAGAAATGCCCGGGCCGAATTTAACACCCAGTCCGCCCCTGCTCTAATAAAATAAGAGGTACGCCCTCTTTTCTCACCATTGTGTTGTCCCAGCTAGGTCCTTGGCTCGGAAATAGACTACCGTATTACCGTGTATCTCTCAGTCGTTCTCACAAACTGTTTCCAAGATTTCATTGTATGCATACACTCTCGTGGCGTCCCATCAGGTCTTTCAATCCCCCCCCCCTCTACAACTTTACGACTAGTGTTGTTTTTATATATATATATTATTATTGTTAAAAGACTCCTGCTGCGTGAGACAACCTATTTTTTATGATTCAAAAGAAGTCCATGACTCTGACACCGTGACCCCGTCTTTCATCTTCACACATATCCGTATGCGCGCCCCCCACCCCTCAACCAATTCCACTGCTCTCACACACACTCATTCTTTGAGGCCAGCAACATTCTAACATCTTGACTTTGGGAACATGTTGAGCTTTAGCACCCTTATGTCGCCACAGTTGAAAAGCTCGTGGCATTCCAAAGAAGCTTATTTGGTGACTGAATCTTATCGCCTTTTTTTTTTAACGGGGTGGGTGGTGGCGGGAGAGGGGAAAGAAAAAGGATCAAACATCCATAACCTGATGTCAAAGCAATTACTCCCTGTTCGTGTGGTCTTTACGAAGGCTCCAGGTTCGAACCCTACCCGGCGTTATCCTCAACGGTCCTGTAATAGACTATGGCGTCTCTTATATAATACAAACGTTACTTTAAAATAAGAAGATGATTACGTCCTAGACGTCATGCATCAAGTCATGCATGTTAACCAATGACCTAAATTCAGCCAAGTCACTGGTTTTCTTGGCTAGCTCAGACAACCCATTCCATGCTCTAATAGGACTAGACAAGAATAAGCATTTGTATAAATTTGTCCTTGCATGAACGAGGAATGTGCCTTTATCTTTGTATCTTTCTAACAATTTTATTAGGATTTTGTTTTTCTATGTGAAGATTATGGTTCAGTGTTTTATGTATAATTGCTACTTTACTTTTGAGTCTTCTGTCCTGAAAGCAGGTAATAAACAAAAATACACACGCAAAAATAAAATAAGAAAAACGTTATTGATCTTGACCTGCGGAGAAAACATTTCCCAAATCTCTGAACTTCTCAAATGGAATTTATAGACATCACTGTTTGACCTTAACCTAGTATTAGATCCATTAAATTAAAACACTGTAAACGTTTTTACTGAGCTTTTTTGGCATGGGTGGTGGGGGGAACTTTTCGCAAGTACAAATAACTCTCACTTTATAGACTTTATTACTTCCTAAACGCTCTGATTCCTTGCTCACCCGTTCAGCCACTCTCCGATCTCGAGTCGCTTCAGACAAAATAGATCTGAACATTGCAACATCCTCTCCCCCCCCCCCCCCACTGGTGTTATTGGATGTAAACATTCATTATGTAATAATAGTAATAATAGTAGAAGCCAATCGGTTTCCTCGTGCCAGTGTTTGCTCTGATCGATATCCGTCAGACATTGCGATAACCTACTTCTGTGACATTCCTTCCATTTCGCCAAGTCACAGGGGCGAGCAAGATGAACGTAATTGAGTAACCAACTTTAATAAAATAATTAAAAAGCAAAGGAATAACTAATAAGGTTAACAAAGGTAGGCCTATTATAAAAAGACATTTAACGAACAAATAGTTAATTAGCCAAATAACTAGCAACTTGCAAACTTACTAACTAGCAACTTTAGCTACAAACTAGCAACTTTAGCTACAAACTAGCAACTTTAGCTACAAACTAGCAACTTTAGCTACAAACTAGCAACTTTAGCTACAAACTAGCAACTTTAGCTACAAACTAGCAACTTTAGCTACAAACTAGCAACTTTAGCTACAAACTAGCAACTTTAGCTACAAACTAGCAACTTTAGCTACAAACTAGCAACTTTAGCTACAAACTAGCAACTTTAGCTACAAACTAGCAACTTTAGCTACAAACTAGCAACTTTAGCTACAAACTAGCAACTTTAGCTACAAACTAGCAACTTTAGCTACAAACTAGCAACTTTAGCTACAAACTAGCAACTTTAGCTACAAACTAGCAACTTTAGCTACAAACTAGCAACTTTAGCTACAAACTAGCAACTTTAGCTACAAACTAGCAACTTTAGCTACAAACTAGCAACTTTAGCTACAAACTAGCAACTTTAGCTACAAACTAGCAACTTTAGCTACAAACTAGCAACTTTAGCTACAAACTAGCAACTTTAGCTACAAACTAGCAACTTTAGCTACAAACTAGCAACTTTAGCTACAAACTAGCAACTTTAGCTACAAACTAGCAACTTTAGCTACAAACTAGCAACTTTAGCTACAAACTAGCAACTTTAGCTACAAACTAGCAACTTTAGCTACAAACTAGCAACTTTAGCTACAAACTAGCAACTTTAGCTACAAACTAGCAACTTTAGCTACAAACTAGCAACTTTAGCTACAAACTAGCAACTTTAGCTACAAACTAGCAACTTTAGCTACAAACTAGCAACTTTAGCTACAAACTAGCAACTTTAGCTACAAACTAGCAACTTTAGCTACAAACTAGCAACTTTAGCTACAAACTAGCAACTTTAGCTACAAACTAGCAACTTTAGCTACAAACTAGCAACTTTAGCTACAAACTAGCAACTTTAGCTACAAACTAGCAACTTTAGCTACAAACTAGCAACTTTAGCTACAAACTAGCAACTTTAGCTACAAACTAGCAACTTTAGCTACAAACTAGCAACTTTAGCTACAAACTAGCAACTTTAGCTACAAACTAGCAACTTTAGCTACAAACTAGCAACTTTAGCTACAAACTAGCAACTTTAGCTACAAACTAGCAACTTTAGCTACAAACTAGCAACTTTAGCTACAAACTAGCAACTTTAGCTACAAACTAGCAACTTTAGCTACAAACTAGCAACTTTAGCTACAAACTAGCAACTTTAGCTACAAACTAGCAACTTTAGCTACAAACTAGCAACTTTAGCTACAAACTAGCAACTTTAGCTACAAACTAGCAACTTTAGCTACAAACTAGCAACTTTAGCTACAAACTAGCAACTTTAGCTACAAACTAGCAACTTTAGCTACAAACTAGCAACTTTAGCTACAAACTAGCAACTTTAGCTACAAACTAGCAACTTTAGCTACAAACTAGCAACTTTAGCTACAAACTAGCAACTTTAGCTACAAACTAGCAACTTTAGCTACAAACTAGCTAAATAGCCAATGAACCAAAGAAACGATTTGCATTCTTTTAAAGAAATTAACTAACTAGCTCTAACTAACTAACTAGCTCTAACTAACTAACTAGCTCTAACTAACTAACTAGCTCTAACTAACTAACTAGCTCTAACTAACTAACTAGCTCTAACTAACTAACTAGCTCTAACTAACTAACTAGCTCTAACTAACTAACTAGCTCTAACTAACTAACTAGCTCTAACTAACTAACTAGCTCTAACTAACTAACTAGCTCTAACTAACTAACTAGCTCTAACTAACTAACTAGCTCTAACTAACTAACTAGCTCTAACTAACTAACTAGCTCTAACTAACTAACTAGCTCTAACTAACTAACTAGCTCTAACTAACTAACTAGCTCTAACTAACTAACTAGCTCTAACTAACTAACTAGCTCTAACTAACTAACTAGCTCTAACTAACTAACTAGCTCTAACTAACTAACTAGCTCTAACTAACTAACTAGCTCTAACTAACTAACTAGCTCTAACTAACTAACTAGCTCTAACTAACTAACTAGCTCTAACTAACTAACTAGCTCTAACTAACTAACTAGCTCTAACTAACTAACTAGCTCTAACTAACTAACTAGCTCTAACTAACTAACTAGCTCTAACTAACTAACTAGCTCTAACTAACTAACTAGCTCTAACTAACTAACTAGCTCTAACTAACTAACTAGCTCTAACTAACTAACTAGCTCTAACTAACTAGCTCTAACTAACTAACTAGCTCTAACTAACTAACTAGCTAACTAACTAACTAGCTCTAACTAACTAACTAGCTCTAACTAACTAGCTCTAACTAACTAACTAGCTAACTAACTAACTAGCTCTAACTAACTAGCTCTAACTAACTAGCTCTAACTAACTAGCTCTAACTAACTAACTAGCTCTAACTAACTAGCTCTAACTAACTAACTAGCTCTAACTAACTAACTAGCTCTAACTAACTAGCTCTAACTAACTAACTAGCTAACTAACTAACTAGCTCTAACTAACTAGCTCTAACTAACTAGCTCTAACTAACTAGCTCTAACTAACTAACTAGCTCTAACTAACTAGCTCTAACTAACTAACTAGCTCTAACTAACTAACTAGCTCTAACTAACTAGCTCTAACTAACTAACTAGCTAACTAACTAACTAGCTCTAACTAACTAGCTCTAACTAACTAGCTCTAACTAACTAACTAGCTCTAACTAACTAACTAGCTCTAACTAACTAACTAGCTAACTAACTAACTAGCTCTAACTAACTAACTAGCTAACTAACTAACTAGCTCTAACTAACTAACTAGCTCTAACTAACTAACTAGCTCTAACTAACTAGCTCTAACTAACTAACTAGCTAACTAACTAACTAGCTCTAACTAACTAACTAGCTAACTAACTAACTAGCTCTAACTAACTAACTAGCTAACTAACTAACTAGCTCTAACTAACTAACTAGCTAACTAACTAACTAGCTCTAACTAACTAACTAGCTAACTAACTAACTAGCTCTAACTAACTAACTAGCTAACTAACTAACTAGCACTAACTAACTAACTAGCTAACTAACTAACTAACTAACTAACTAACTAACTAACGAACTAGCTAACTAACTAACTAACTAGCTAACTAACTAACTAACTAACTAACTAACTAGCTAACTAACTAACTAACTAACTAACTAACTAGCTAACTAACTAACTAACTAGCTAACTAACTAACTAACTAGCTAACTAACTAACTAACTAACTAACTAGCTAACTAACTAACTAACTAGCTAACTAACTAACTAACTAACTAACTAGCTAACTAACTAACTAACTAGCTAACTAACTAACTAACTAACTAACTAGCTAACTAACTAACTAACTAACTAACTAACTAACTAACTAACTAGCTAACTAACTAACTAACTAACTAACCAACTAGCTCTAACTAACTAACTAGCTAACTAACTAACTAACTAACTAACTAACTAACTAACTAGCTAACTAACTAACTAACTAACTAACCAACTAGCTCTAACTAACTAACTAACTAACTAACTAACTAAATTGGTAACAAAGAAACTAATTTACTAACTAAAACAAGCTAATTGACTAAGCAAACAATTAACGAACTAACTAGCTAGCCAATTAACTAAGCTAACAATTAACGAACTAACAAACTAGCTAATTAGTCATCTAGCTATCGAACAATCAAACAAACAAGCTAGCTAACTAGCTGACTAGCTACTTATATATATAGCAAGCCAACTTAAAGACACAGTAACTAACTAACTAGCTAGCTAACCAATACACGACGAGCCAGTGACGTTAAAACCATTGATTGCCTTGTAACCAAGCGAAACCAGGAAAGTGACGTGGACAAACTTAAACTATCTATTAAGCGCAGATTTATTGGAAGAGGGAGGGGGAGGGCAGGAGGATATATGGGGGGGGGGCAGGAGGATATATGGAGCATGCAGATGTGTTCGAATTTATGACATACATCTCGATATATACGATTACTCTCTGATCCAGATAGCGTTACACTTTCAAAATCCCTGTCAGTTTATTATCTTGTAGTTATCTTCGACTCTTGCAGCCATAAACTACGAAATAACATTCGATATAATTATGTATGTTGAAAAGTAATCATGGTTCTAAGTAGACTGTAAATCTCACAATGCCAAGAATTTAAAAATCTATTTAGTTTACAGTTTTTTGTTTTGTTTTGTCGTTGTTGTTTTTTGGTATATGTTTTAACAAATTTTCTTTTATGTGAAACACGATAAATTGCCGACCTTTTCAGACTGGTAGTCAACTTTCGATTTTTTAAAACCGTTCGTGGACCTTCAAATTACAACTTGCCTATCAATAATGGATCTAAATGAAACCACTTAACTCATAATTTGGTAATTCTTAATGTAGTTTTTACCTACATCGGACTGTCTTTACAATAATTGAGAATTCGAAAGCTGCTTTCCTGTAGAGACAATGTAGAGCATTGTAAGACTGTAATGAAAAGCTTATTCATGAACCAATGCTGTTTTAGAGGTCTATCTGTTAAAAGATTAAAAAAGAAGTCCACATATTTCTACAGGTTTCTATATAGAGGTTGGAGGTTGAAAAGAGACAAACGTGTCTCAGCATCGATGGCTAAGAAAGATCCTAGGAATAACAGACCGAGATCATGGCGACAGTAGAAAAATCGTTTCCCACACGAGCTCCCAAACATCGTATGAAGATTGCGTGGGATTTCCTTAGACAAAACACGTGACCAAAGTCAGTCAGAGCTTGGAAGCTGAAAAGAGGAGAGAGAAAACAAAATGTCCAAGTATAATGTCGTAAAACATGGCGTCGTACGTTCTTAGCAGTCGTAAAATCTGTGGGCACCAGCTGGAAAGAAGCTGTGGAAGAAGCCTGTGACCGATCTCTAAGGAGAGACCTTGCCGCGCTATGCGCCAAATCGCGTGAGAGGTAAACCTATGTTTCTAAGAAACAGTAAGTAACTTGCACTAAAGTGTATGTATATATATATATATATATATATAGTACAAGAAATACACACACAAAGATTTGGATAGACTCAAATGCTATCATTAAAAAACTGCTAACAAAGTTATACGAGCCTACGTCTTGTTGATAGACCGATGTTCACCCCACACGACCAGGCAGCCTGTTTGTTAGGTCCTAATGGTATATTCCTTTTATCAAATAGGTCTCTGTGACATAGTGTATTAAGTACAGGAGAAGAGATTTCTTCCCAAACTTTGCATTCAAATGATACAGATATTTATTTCTTGTATTGCTTAAGATATAAAGCAATGGCCAAAAAAAAAAATAATTCAGTCCTTATCCAACCTCCTCCTTGTTTCAAAATTGAAAAAAAATAAATAAATAAAATAAAGGCCTTTCTCTATGTTCTGAGAGGAGTTTCCTGTGTAATGGTTGACACGAGGATGTAAACAATCTTAATATATACAAATTCATTACATACTTAAACTCTTTAAAGTCATTATTTTTCCTGGCTGATTCAAGCAACCCGCTCTAACTGCTGTTAGGAAGAAAGAGCACGTGTACGAATGCATCCTAACATTCTAGAATAAGAAAAATCCCCAGGTCTTTTTGCTTTTTAACCCTCACAGGTATCAAACATTAGAGACGCTCCTGCTTCTGGAAGGACATGGGAAATACAAATCAATATCAAATCACACGAATTCAATGCTGGCTTGAAATGTCTGGCTCGCTTACACTCGTCATCACTATAATCAACACTTAGACTCTTGGGATACCAAGGAAAACATTTTTAAGGAAAGTCTTCACACAATAATTCTTGGATTACTTTGCCTCCCTGATGTCTAAGAGTTTCACCAGAACGCAAAATTACCCGCAAGAGACTAACTGATCTATCTCTCAACGGCGCTTCGACAAAACAATTTTCGTTTCGTTGTTTTTTAATAAGTCTGTACTTGTCTGGCCTTTTTAATTGCAGCTCTTAGAGAGTAGAGAAGCGAGCAACAATACGTTGCAATGACGTCATCAAGTTTTTTTTTCACACAATTATGAAGTCTATATTTGGATTTCGGCATTTAGTGGCAGCGTATTGCCATGGATACTACCGTACGACGGCAGTAGCACTCAACGCGACAGGATTTCACGCGAAGATAGATATAATAGATGCTACAAAAGACTTTAATTCTTTGTGTGTGTGTGTGTTTGTATTGATCTAGACCAGTGTTTGCCAAACTTTGTTTTCGTTTGTATGATGCAACTTCATGGAAAGATTACAATTGACCGCACCACTAAATACACTGAAACAAAAGATCCAATAACAAAGAGTACAATTAAAAACACTATACTGTGAATAAATGAGTTGATACAAATTGTAAAGGAGGCATAACACTATAGACGTGAACGATATAGGCTGATACTTTAAACATCAGAAATAGATTCATGATCTAGCGCTTCTTTAATTAAAACAATGTAAAACTTGACCTATGACCTGACCTTTGACCCGACCTGTGTGACTTAGCTGGTGAAAGATACGATATGCCAAAGAAGGGTAGGATAAGTTATATCTTTAAAACTTTTGTTCAATAGATAATCTACAACAAAACTTTGGCAATCAGGCGTGGCCATTGGAATGAACTGTTTATGTTGTGTCTGTTTAATTTATATGAATGTTTCTGCTGTGTTGTTTTTATATGAGAAAATAGTCCTTGTAATCCACAAGGATTTATAAAGCAGTCTTAGTATTAGTCTTTTCATAGTGCAACCATTGTATTTGTTTCGCCACAAATCATACAAAGGCAGCCAAAGTTACAAATTATAAGAATCTACACACACTCAAAATGAAAACAAATGAAAAGCAAAAATTATGCAAGGGGTTTATATACATTATTAGAATTATAACAGTAATAATAATGAAATGCATTGCAATGCCATGTTTGGGTTGTTTGTTTTAAATGTTTAATATTGTCCTTTAAAAGTGAAGACAATTAAATTCTAAACCTTCCGCAGGACGACGGTAGACAGTAGTGGATAGGGTTTGAACCCTTGAACATCGAGGCCACTGAACGACAGTTCGGAGAGAATGCCACATGACCAAGCAGCTATCTTAAAGAAAAGAGTTCCCTTTTAGACCTTGTGGTCTATAGGGCAGATGATGTAAAGGTCATCTGGTTCTGTGGCCTACGGTTAACGTGGGTGTCATGTGGCCAGCACAACGACCAACCGCCTTTACTTTTCCCCAACCAATGTCAGGTACCTCTGAGCTGGGTGGACTCAGAGGTACCCATTAGAGCTGGGTGGACTCAGAGGTTCCCATTAGGGGTGGGTGGACTCAGAGGCGCCCGAAAATCACGAGTTTAAAAATCCCAGGCTTCACCAGGATTCGAGCCCCGAATCTAAATGAAGAAGAAAGTAGATTTAATGAGGCAGGCCATGAAGAAGAAGGGCCACAATGATGGTTGAGTTCGTTCCTGTCTTCATGTCATTTACTTTGTTCATGTCTTCATGTTATTGAATGTGTTCATGTCTTCATGTCATTGACTTTGTTCATGTCTTCACGTCATTGAATGTGTTCATGTCTTGCTGTCAAAGATTTCACGTACTATAGAGACTCTGATTTTCTCGAGATTATATTGACATTGGACAAGTCTCAGACATTTCTATCAACTTAGACTTTCTATGACATGCCACTGACAATAAAACAAAGAAACATTCAGCAGTCAAGAAAGATGCCAAGCTCAAAACCAACTGCCCCCACCCCATCACTTCCACTCCAAAAAAAAAATATTTCGCTAATCTTATTTTATTGATGAAAACCAATTTGTAATTCGGATAAAGATTTTTTTTAAACCACCCATGTATCAATAATTTAGTAATCTTGAGCGCCTAAAGTAAATCTTGCCCATTTTACAATCTAGGCAGACAAGCGTTCTAGAACATGCGTTAAGAAAGTCTTTTGGAGGACACTTAGAGCGTCAGCTGAGACGTTGATGGGAAGTCGCATATTTTTTTAAAAAAGCAGTTACGATTTTTATTAAATACTGAAGAGCTGTCGGTGGCAATAAAAAGGAAAAAAAAATATTGAGTGAGTGCTCGTATCGTCTGCAAAGGCGTGAATTGAGGTGAGCAGTTACGTCATGTTTTAACTAAACTTCGGCTAATAAAATACATTTTAAAAAGAGCAAATAAAAGGGGGATGGAGGTATTAATTGTTTGTATTGTTTCATTTTTGCCCGTCGAGTATTATAGTTTTAAGAATTGCGAAACAAAGTATTTTTGCGTCACACACGAACATATATATATATACAAGTTTAGGGCTTGTAAAATAAAAATAGGTGCGGTACTCAGAAGTTGATTGATTAACTTTTAACTACTTAAAATTAATAATATACGTTAAAAATTCAAGAAAAGGTGAAACAAAACGTTGTTATTCATCAATAACCATTATTTATTTTTCCATCCTAACCCATGTAATTGAACATCGATAATAAGAGCACTCTAGTCTCATAATTATTATTTTGCAATTCTTAGATACCTAATCTAGATCTACAAAGATCTAGGTAATGAGTCTATTGAAATGTACAAACTAAAATCACAATGAGATTGATAAAATCAACAGGCTTCAATTATTTTAATCTAAGACTTTTTTGAAAACTAAAGACCATTACTTTTCTATGTCAGAAAAGATCGATTTTCTTAGTTTTGGGACGAGCTCCCTTATAACTTGAAAACCAGTTAAGCAAATAACAATCTATATATATAGGTCTGTGATCTGTTCATTATCGGATTCAAATCTGAAGCCATTATCTAGTCTACGTATAACATATATATAAGTCTGTGGTCTACGTTCTTAATGACTTTGTATTCAAAATTAACATCAAATAAGATTCACGTTTTGCGTTTCGAAATGTAGGTTACTTATTAACAGTAACTGAATATATCAATTCATAAGATAAACAACGGTTAATAATGATACACTTTGTAAAAAGAAAAAAAAAGGTCTAGAATCCTAGAAGATCCACGTATGAAACTTTGAACATGGAAAATTGTCTAAATTAGTAGGAAATCGACTGGACAGTTTTTAAGTTATATTTATTAAAAAAAAATCATCGAAGAAATATTTGGTTATTAATCCACACTCGCTCTACGCTCGCTTCCCATTTCACCCCCAAAGTCATTTCATTTCTTAGCTGTTTATGGCTTTATGTTTTAGACACATGGTGTAGTGGTCTTTGTATATAAGTGTGTGCATGAGTTATATCTATTTTAAAAGATGTCTATGTCGTAAAATATATTATACTTATATGGTGGCATATTTTATTTCTTTATTGTAAGATATATTATATCAATATCGGAAGATATTGTAAGATTTAGTATAGTTCCAGGTATATCTTTATAGTAATATATGTTATATCTATACTGTAAGATATATTATAACTATATTGTATGGCCTTTCGTACGATAAAAGCAATAACTAGACTGATCTTTGATATACCATTGTTTTAGCGTTCCATATGGGAGATTTAAGATAGATGAGTAGATAAGGTCTTGATATTGCGTAAAGGGCACGACATGGTCTGAAATGTGTCCATAAGCCGAATAACAAAACATAACCATTAATTTGAAATCCAGTATTGTAAACTTTACCTACAACTGCACGACCACCGATGACCCCTTTTTTTTTTAAAAAAAAAAGCAACTCCTAACTAAAGTTAGTAAAGTTCCCCTCTCAGGCCGATCTATAAGGCAAATGATGTCAAGGTCATCTATTTCTGCGGCCTAGGGTTAACGAGAGTGTCGGAACAACGACCAACCGCCTTTACTTTCCCCCTCCTAATGTCAGGCTCAAGATCTCACCGGGATTCAAACCGAAGACATCCATGTTCCGGGAGCAGAGCTCTCTACCATTCTGCTATCACTGCCCCCAAAGTTAAAGATGGTACGGAGACTGCTTTAACTAATCTAAAATTCTTTTTTGTGTAAGTGGAACCATTAACTACGACGTAAGCATGATGAAATAAAAAAACAACAACAACATATTAAGATATGTCTCGGTTTATTGAAAGACTTTATGTATTCAACATTTCCCCCGGAAATGCCGCTTCTTGGCGCGTCACTTCCCTCGCTCATTCACCATGACCTGGTTTACTTCCCTTTAAAAGTGGTGCATTTTGTTTGACGACCACTTTAGAGCCATGAAATATTCATCATATTACTTTGACACGTAACACACACACACAGCCGCAGCGACACCCACACACACTCACAAGAATTCACATTTTCCCTTCAGGTTTCTTGTTCCGCCCCCACACTATCCACCATTCTCTAATCCTCATTTAGATTTCTTTTTCAGGACTATATTCCATTCGTTCCAACCTCCCCTCATTGGCCTCCTTCAGTCGTAGGACGACTATGGTTCATCTCAGAGCTAAGTGAGATGAAAGCCTGGGCATTGTTTATGGTCGGAACGATATCGCCCACACAGCAGTTCCCCCCTCTCCGCGCAGCTGATGTGACCAAAGGAATGGAGTATCCAATACAGTTTGGGATCAGTAGCGCCGCAGGATCTGCCAGGCTGTAGAACGGTGTGCCACAGTCTGCCTAAGGGTCACCAGCTCCTGATTTTTCCTCAGGGTTGTCTCCCGAAGCCTTTCCCGTGTTTGGGTAAAGCCGCAGAGCAGCGGAGGTTTGGATTCAGAGTTTTCCTTCTCCTAGATGGGTAGCCAACCAAGTCTAACGAGCCACTTTCTGCCCGAAGCTTACTGGTTTAGGCGCCAGTTGCTCGCCTTTGCCCCTTCTCCTGTCTGTGGTAACGGTTCCGCCAGGCTCAGTAACTGAGCCACGCGCGAAGGCCAGGAGTTGGACTGGTTGTCAGAGGCTATTTGAGACGCATGCCATTGGAAGCACTTTGTAGGTAATGATGGGCTTAAGACCATTACCACTTCCGGCGTTAACAATCTTCCAACGTTCCAACCTACTTTGGTAACTAAAATCGATGTTTTCATTCTATGGGACTTTCTCTCATTCTCGTTCTTTCTTCTATTTTCTTTTTTTCCTATTGTCTATATTATCACGACCTTAAAGTTTCCATGGGACCTATTGACATGAGTTTTTGTTTTTTTTCCTTCTGTCAATCTTTTTTTTTTTTTCATTATTTTTTTTTAGCGTTTCCAAATAAGACTGATACTGTCTCAACAATCATATGTATTTGTATCTCCATTGGTGTCTGTATATGTATTTGGAAACCAAGCGCAAACCTGATGATAGAAGTTTAAATAATATATATATATATTTATAATAATAAAAGGAGTTTGTAATTCGGATAAACTCGTACGCGCCCACTAAGGGTCAGTTGTTCGTAGGCATTGCGTTACTTACAAGCTCACATCTGGATCTATGAACAGGTATGCATAATTTAGATAACATTCAAATGTTGATTTGACAATGACATTGCCATTTAACATGATCCTATTGTGTCTAATGACATTTGCTCTGTAGCAGGGACTTGTTCTGTCTTAGAAGAATTTCCTGTTCTATCCTAATGTCTGCCTTTATGCTTCATTACATTTGGTTCATTTTCTCTTTTCTTCTTCAACTTGCCAGCATTGTGCTGTTGATATGTAAGCTCTTTTGAAGTTAGTTCCAAGGAAAAATAGCATGCATTTACCTGCATACTCATTCCGATGTTATCAACATTAGCTTGACAGTAGGCTAATACATACAAGAAAATACAAGTTATTATATATATATATATATATATATATATATATATTTATTAGGAGGAGAAGTGGCTGAGCTGCTAAGTGCGTAAAGTGCATGATCCTTAGGCACCTCTGATGAGTACCTGACATTAGTTGGGGAAAGTAAAGGCGGTTGGTCGTTGTGCTGGCCACATGACACCCTCATTAACCGTAGGACTCAGAAACAGATGACCTTTACATCATCTGCCCAATAGACCACAAGGTTTGAAAAGGAACTTACATATATACTGACATCTCATACGGCATTTAAGCCCTAAACTATAATTACTTAGCAGAACAGAGAAAATGTTGAATCAAATCAAACATGGTGTGGTTTCTTTAATCTCTGAGTTTTTAGTGTTTTATCTGGTGTTCTCAAGTCTTTCTCTTGCGCTGAGGTTTCCCTCGAAGGCCCAACAGAAGATGACCTATCTACACGATGACGTCAAAAGGACAATCTGAGGTATCTAATCTGTTCCTAGCAGAAAGAACATGAACACATGCCTTATAAGGGTCAGGGGTGTGGTAAGTGCAAAGAAAGAAACAATTTGATAATTACAAAAAGTGTGTGTGTGTGTGTACTTAAGTCACGATCATACAATTATGGCAAGGGAGGCATGATGGTAGAGTGGTAGAGAGGTAAAGAGCTTGGCTTCCGTCTCGAGTTAAAAACCCGGTGAAGACTGGGCTTTTGAACGTCAGTATTTTGAGGAAGCCCATGAGTCCACCTAACTCTAATGGGTACCTGACATACATAGGAGAAGTAAAGGCGATAGGACGTTGTGCTGGCCATATGACATCCTAGTTTACCGTAAGCCGTAATAGATGAGCTTTACGCCATTCGCTCCCCGTTATGGTACCTAAGGATCGAGTCCATTGCACTGGCGGGTATGGAAGAAAGCCCCAACAAATATGTCACTATCAACATACCGTTCCTTTAAGGACCGTTTATGATGGCGGACACCTGCATGGTTGATTTGTACTGAGAAGGAATATGGGGGAGTTCCCCTGACGTGCTCGCCATTTGCCTCACTTTTAATCCGAACGCCTTTGGATAGAACCCATCGGTGATAGGGATGTAATAATTTACATCTGCTTGGATCTTTCTCAGACAAAAATCTGTTCAAACAGGCAGATGGAGGTACGCTTCCATAGACCTAGAATTCCAAGAGTCATAGACTCACCTCTTATGACAAATAGAAAGAAAAAGAATGGTGGTTGTCTTGGTAGTACCATAGATGTCAAGCCATATATGTTAAGTTCAAATCCCTAATCTCTACCTCACTATACGCTCAATTAAGAAGACAATATCAACTTTTAGAGATTCTCTCTCTGTTCCTGTTCAGTACATAAAACGACAAACACTTTCACACATACACTCATCTAAAGTCATCAACACATGTGTGTATGTGAGTCCTCCATAATTGTTCAGCTCACAAAACTCAGTGGCACAGTCACAGGCTAATGAATCCGTGCTCATTTCCTGAGGCATAGACTTGCTAGAAAAAACTGCCAGCTCAGCGGTAAAAAAACTGGTCAGAAATAGAAGTGAATGAAAAATTATTTAAATAAAAATCAAAATAGTTTTATTTCCGAAAAAAAAAAACTATTTGAAGAAAGCAAAGTCTTAAAAATAACAAAAATGTAAAAAAAATGATTTTAAATTTTAAAAATTTCTACAATATATTTAGCTTTATAGCGTAAATTCAAAACATTTTCTCGAACTGGGCACCTTCTACATTTTCAAAATATATTTTATTGTGGATCATTTGTTCTTAGAAAAATTCCTGTATATGTAATGATTCTTTATTGAAAATATATACACTCACGTAGTGTTATTTTTTTGTGTGTGTTTTTTTTAAGTATCGAATTTTGGTTTTTAGACTTACCACGCATCGTAATGTTTTATTATGTTTGCTTGTTTCGGAATTTAGACTTTTTGATACTTGAAGTGTGTTGATTTGGTTTTCCTTGTGTGAAATTGAAGACTACATAATAACCTAATTTATATCATAGAATTACAACTGACGTTTTATTACGTAGTAAAATTAGCTTGTTTTTTAAAGCTGAAATTTAGGGGCAGATTGGGATAAGTCATTTAAATAATTTATTTTATCTCGTTAAAAAATCATTATGTGATAAATTATTCATACTGATGTGTATTTTTTTTAAATTTCAGAATCAATACAACTCTTGAGAGTTTTATTGCTAATGAAATAGGGGGCAACACATGACATTAAAGGCATAGGTCGGTACTTCCGGTCTTTTATTTCAATTGCTTCTTTCAACGGGTAATAAAATTGTAATTGATATTAACAAAAAAAATGTAAAGTAAATAAAAAAAAAGACAACGTTAAAAAAAATAGTTGTTTTTTTTTAATCCCAGACTTTAAATATAAATTGACTATGCGCCATCAAGTCAGGTGAGAAGAGGTTAATATTGTTATGGCTATAAAGTCACAAAGTCTTTTAGATGGGAAAGGGTTAATTCGTTTGTTTACTTTAGACTCCCACGTTGATGTTATGTTCTTGATCCGCTATCTGGAAAGTGACTTATGGGTAAACTTTGTTGTTTTTTTTTTAAATCATGACGTCAATGAATGCACGTCTCTTGGTTAAAGTAGGCAGTAAGGGCGCTCAATGTAAAATCAAGGAGAGAGGGTGGACGCTTGGTGGGTTGTTGGTTTGAGGCCAAGTTGATTATTCTGTTATTGTCGAATCGGTCAACCCAAACCTTTGACCTTTTCAAACGTGATCAAACATTAAACACACAAAAATCTTTCTTCCAGGTCACGGAAGAGCGGTTTTATTGACCAGTATGTTTTCACCCCTCGCGGGTAACCAACGACAGGGCGACTAGTGTGAACACGATCATGGACATGATAGTACCTGAAGTAAAAAAAAAAAAAAAAAGCAGCTGAGTGACCAGTAGTGAGTGCGTGCGTGTGTGGGGGTGGGGGGTGGGAGTGTAGTCATTCGGCGTCTAAAAAATATTTGTTTTATAAGTTCAATACCAAATGTAAATTGTCAATATGTAAAGTTCCTCTTTCAGACCACGCGGTCTATAAGGCTGATGATGTTAAGGTCATCTGTTTCTTTGGTTACCACCATTACATTATATAACGAAATTCAGATCCAGAAAGATTCATGTGTTAACTAGAAAGTATTATCAGCCAAGTATAAAACAGTACATATACAAATAATAATAATAGTAATATAATAATAATAAAAATATTATAATAAATATTAAGTATAAAAAAGGATGAAAATTTTTTTAATTTTTTGCATATATTTATTCCTACTATAACTAGCGCAGTAATTACTTAGTTTCGCAAGGAAATGTCCAGTGGGTCAACATCGTACAAACTCAACAATGTCAATGTTTCTTCAGAGAGCTTGTACTTTTTAATCTTCAATAAGTTTCTCACTAGAAAAGAAAAACAGTTTACAAGGAGAATAAAAAGATGAGGGAAGAGGGAGGGGGTTAATGGGCTGCTACTGACGTCATGAAGACGCATGTTCAGGTTGTTGTGGCGAGTCTATCGGGTGTTATACTAAGTTAAAGTACCTTTTTCATCTCCAGCACAAGTGTCTCACTAGCGACCCACCACAAGACTTCAACTAGAGTTAGGGTCTGGGACTTACGTCAAACAGGAGAGGAGAGAGAGAGAGAGAGAGGGGGGGGGGAATAGGAACATGTATATCAAAGAGTAAGGAATTACGTCTAACGGGAGAGACGACAGAGATATAGAAAGAGAGAGACAGAAGGATAACGATTCTAAATATCAAAAATGAAAGTGTTACGTCTCACGTCGAATTGTGTAGTAATTTATATTAAGCCATTTGTATAATCAGTGGGTCAGAATAGTCATTTCGAGCAAAAAATAAATTTAGTGTTCCACGTAAGGAAAAAAATATTTATTGAATTTATGCTGTATGTCTGTCCATCTGATTTCCTGTTAGTTTTAAATCCAAAAGAGGTGCAAAGTAAAATCCATTGTTTTTTAATATTAAATATGCAAAGAGAAGAAGTTAAGTTTCCATTTTAGACCTCACGATCTATTAGGCAGATGATGTAAAGGCCATCTGTTTCTGTGGCCAGCACAACGACCAACCGTCTTTACTTTTCCACAACTAATGTCGGGTACCCATTTGACCTGGGTGGACTACTCAGAGGCGTCCAAAGATCCCAGGGCAGATACCGTCCTATTACTGCAAAATTATAAATTTTTTTTTTTTTTTTTTTTGTGAATGATAAAAGCATAAAAATGTGATTTTTAAAAAATGTGATTTATTGTTCAGCAAAAGGATCAAAGTTGATTTGACGGCTTAATTTTCGATAATACATCGATCTAGATATAGTTCATTGATCAAGAACTAGATCTAGCTGTGCCACTAGCGGATCCAGAACTTTGGACTGGGGGGGGGGGGCGATTTTTTTCCAAACCCTAACCCTAACGCCCAGTAAACCCTAACCCTACACATAAACGTGCGTACAGCACACACACACACATAAATAAATAAATAAATATATATATATATATATATATAAATATATCAGCATTTCTCAACCTTCGGCGAAAAACAAAACAACTGGGGCAGCGCTATAAGGTTCTCTAGTGGAGTTCGGGGCGAAGTCCCGACGCCAAAAGCATTTTCTTGCTTTTTTTCACTACAAAAAAGTATTCTCCTGACATCTACAGCTCATTATTCATCAATGGAGTTCGGGTCGAAGCCCTGACGCCATAAGCGTTTTCTTGCATTCTTCATTGCAGAAACGCATTCTCCTGACAAGTACAGCTCATTATTCATAAATGGAGTTTGGAGCGAAGCCCTGACGCCAAAAGCGTTTTCTTGCATTCTTCATTGCAGAAACGCATTCTCCTGACATCTACAACTCATTATTCATAAATGGAGTTCGGGGCGAAGCCCCGACGCCAAAAGCTTTTTCTTGCATTCTTCACTGCAGGAACGCATTCTCCTGACCTAAAACTCATTATTCATACTATTAAAAAAGGACCTTTCGAATAATGTTGTACTTGAAAAATATTCTAATATGAATTTATAGGCCCATAATACATTGCAAATTTGTTTTCCTTGAAAAGATAGGATACCCCACATATTTAGATTTTCGCTTTGAGGATCGCCGCCGAAAAAAAAACTTATTCGATAAATAGTATTTAAGAAAACTGTAGTATAAATTGTGAGTTATAGTTCCAAAATTTTTAGCTAGAAAAATATCAGATTGAGTAAAGGTTGGGAAAAGGCGACTATAAAAACATTATTTGAGTTTAGAACTCATCTCAATCATGACTCTTATACTGAAAAATTTCGTTTGAATTCTAACTTTTCCAATGCAAAGCCTTTCTTAAAATAATTATGATAAATTCATGTGAAATTACAAAAAAACTCTCTGGAAATGGGAATGGCGGTAGAATGAAAACGATTAATCCTCACTCCTTTAATAATTTCTGCTAAAGATTGCACTTTTTGGCTTGAAAAATAGGGGTGGGGCGACTCGATATACGAATTTAATTTATAGTATATATACATTATATTAGTGACAGATTTTTTTAATTTTGTAATTTCTTAACTATAATACAAAACGAAAAAGTATTGATTTGTCCGATGGGGGAAATACGATTGTATGTATCGCCCCTCCCACCTGGTACAACCCTTTTTCATTTAAATTTACTAATGATACAATTTGAGATTAGAGTGTGGTACGACATAATATACAATGGGTCACATATCAACACGTAGTTTATAATATATAGATATTCAACTAATTTTATTCACAAACTATGATTCTCCACAAAAATAGGACCGCCCCCCTTTGCACTCAGAGGACTAGAGTGGGGAGGGCAGTACATGCAATCGCCCCCCCCCCAACCCCACCGAATCGGCCAAAATACAAGAAAGGGAGCGACATAATATAAAATTTATATATTAATTCAAGTTCAAATAATTTTGTTCACAAACTATGATTTCTCCATAAAAACGGACGGCCCCACCCCCACTCAAAGGGTTTAGGTGGGAAGGGCAGTAGAGGTATTCGTCCCCCCCCCCCCCAAATCGGCAAACAGGGAACGACATAATGAAAAGATCTATTAAAATATCAATAAAAAGTTTTACTGATATAGATATTTAATTGATTTTGATAGCAATCTGTGATTTCTACAAATAAATTTGACCGCCCCCCCCCACTCGAAAGTGTAAGGGGGGGGGGCGGGATTGATACCATCGTCCCCTTCCGACCCCACCAAATCAGCCAACATGCTAGAGGCGGGGGGGGGGGGGCGAAATAATTTAAAAATAGGTTGCAATATAAATAATTAGTATATATTTTTAACATAATTAATAAATTATTAGGGTTATTTTTATAAATTATATAAATCGTGTGAATTCTATACTAAAGTTCGTCCGGTCCGGTCCGGCCGAGTGGGGGAGGGCGATCGCCCCTACCGCCCCCCCCCCCCTGGATCCGCCAGTGAGCTGTGCCCTATACACGAAACAACCGAAAAAGACAATATCACGAGACAAAAAGTACTGTAGCCATTTATAGCAAAACAAAACATTTTTATCAGGTTTTACGTTTCTGACATCGTTCCTGGAATCTGTTATATAACGACTGAAGGCTGTCTGACTACGACTGCACAACCTAGTTATGTTACATTCCACAGAATCACTTCACTTCAGCGTCGCTAAAGAATGGCTGGTGAAGTTTTACATGACGTCAAACGGCTTGAATGGTGACGTCAGCGTTTCGCTTGTGGGTGAACAGTGACTGGGTCTGGGAAGTTGATCAATTTGTCAAGGTCGTTTTAAAAAAATCTTAGTAAAACCACGCGATTGGGCATGCGCTTTTTGGGAGATTTCTGTTTGTGGCCCTCAAATGGGTCACGTGACAGAGAGAGAGCTGTCACACTGTCGTAGATTGACGTCACTCGATGCGCATCATCGCCCCTGGGGTATTTTCTCGCCCATGCACAGGAAGATACGATACATTGTTAGATTTAAATCAACATCTAAACATGATCATGACTGTCAAACGACTACGACCAGGCGATGACCCGTACGACTCTCAACTTGTTAGACCAATGCGTATCCTGTTTTGGGGAACCTTTTTTTTTTTTTGGAAGGGGGGGAGGAGGGGGAGAATTCTTGAAATCTTTTGTGGTGACTTTATCCGAGACTGACCTGCACTTAGAACAGACTGAGTGAGCCTGTAAGTTAAAGACAAAATACTAATTTAACACATGACCTCAGGACCGGCTCTAGACTTAATATGGCCTTAAGCTTTTTTAGCTATGGAGACAGTTGTAATCAATACAATGCAATGGCTTCTTTGCTCTTTTGTTTTAAAAAAGTAATTAAAAATATCAGTGGAACCATATTTGAGGGACTTCAAACAAGACATGGTAAAACTATAGCTCATGTAGCCTAATGGTAAATCCAGCACAGCATGACCTAACAGATAACTTAATCTTATAAAATACAGACGTTGCATCATCTATGAAGCAACGTCTGTATTTTATAAGATAAGAAAATAATAATACTTGCTCATTTAATCACCAGGGCTGCAACCACACCTCTGGTACGAACTCGGTCCTGAGCAGCTTTCTTCATCTGCTTCCATGTCGTTTCAGTATCCCCAGCTTCGCTGATGACCGACCTCTTCAAGGTTTACTATTGCCTGCCCGCTTTCCTTTTCCTTGCGGATAAAATCAAGTGACTGCCTTGAAACATTGGGAGCTGGTTTTAACAAGGTGCGTCCTATCCAGCTCCCATTTCACTATTTAATACCTTGGCTATAGTTTTTTGTTTGGTCTTCTTCCACACGTTGTCAGTAGATATCTTCGGGCCACAAAATTGCCTGTATCAGGCGTGGGTAGCTGTGATGGTCTGGAGTTTATCCATATTTGTATTCGTCACTCTCCATGTCTATAAGAACCGAGTTAACATTTGTATCTTTCGATCTTGTTCTTAGTCGACTGTGCTTTGGAGAGCCAGTTTGTTTGAATTGTGGTATTAGGGAAAACCTAGCCTTATGAATGTGATGACGTATATTGTCATCAGTTCTACCATCTTCACTAACTCTACTTCTCAGATAAGTCAAGGATACTGTGGTATGATTGGGCTCTCTTGTTTGTTATTGATCCTCATAACCTTTTTTTGTGTGTTGATACAAAGTCCGGTTTTCTTCCGGGGTCTGGTCAGTTTGGCTATAACGCTTTTTTTGTGTACGGGCGAGGAGGCAGATGTCGTCGGTGAGGTCCAGGTCTTCCAGATGTTGTCTTAGTGTCGATTGTTTGTCCGTTTTATGTTGTCTGAGACAGTCTCATGACCCAATCAATCACATTAAAAAAATACCATGAACGAAAGCATACATTCCTGTCTTATTCCTGAACGACCTTAGTTTTTTAATTGCGCCACAGTAAAAGGCCGCTATGCCAGGAATTTAGATCTAAATTATTCTAAGTTTATCTACATTATTCTAAACTTATCCTCATTATTCTAAACTTATCTACATTATTATAAACTCATCTACATTATTATAAATTCATCGAAATTATTCTAAATTCATCGAAATTATTCTAAACTCATCTACATTATTATAAATTCATCGAAATTATTCTAAACTCATCTACATTATTATAAACTCATCGAAATTATTCTAAACTCATCTTTTGTATTATCTCACTGTTAAGTCATATAGATAGCAAAATGTAGCGTATAATTTTCGAAAGTTGAACGCTTCTGTTTATTAGATAGTTACATAGACGGAAAGACAGATAAAGAGAGAGAGAGAGAAGGAGAGGGAGGGAGGAAGAGGGAGGGAGAGAGAGAGAGAGAGAAGGGGAGTATGTGTTACATATCTTGTGACGTCTGTGTCATCAATTTGCTTCCAGTTGTCAAGGTGCAAAACATTTTGTTGTTCAGGTCACCACAAGGTGCAGTTGGTCATTAGTTAAGTTTTAACAAAGGAATATCCGGGAACCCTTGTGATCCAGTGTGTAGCCATAGAGTCCACCTCATTGTCACACTTTGTTTATTCCACTAGCGCTCTCTCTCTCTCAAGCACATATTCAAGAATGGCATGTACATGTCCGGTTGTACAACGTTAAGTCATTTAGTGTTTTTATTTACCTTAATTCTTGTATTAAATTTGGTTGTGTTCAATAAACATATTCTACTAAAAGCAAAACCGTTCAGTACAGTAGTCTATCTGTGAGGACAAGTCTATATGTGATGTTTAGATATTCTCTAAGACTTTCAAGGTATAAAGTAAACAAAAGATAAGAAAGAAACAGTATTGATCTGAAAAAACAACCAAAAAAAAACGTGATTTCAGCATTACCATATAATTGTAGTATTAAATTACAGTTCATAACCTAACTACATTCTAAAAGGATGGGACTCAGTAGTTAAGTGCTTGGCTTCTGAATTTGAGGTCCTGGGTTCGAATCTCGGTGAAGACTAGATTTTGAATTTCGCGAATTTTAGGGCGCCCTTGAGTTCATCCAACTCTAATGGCAACCTGATTTTAGTAGGGGAAAGTAAAGACGGTTGGTTGTTGTGTTGGCCACATGAGACCCTGATCGTCAACCGTTGGCCAAAGAAACAGATGACCTGAACACCATCTGCCCTACAGATCACAAGGTCTCAAAGGGGAACTTTACATTCTAAAAATAGGCATACTATTGTATAGTTACTCGAATTTACGTCGGTTCTGCGTTGGATTAATAAGTGTGTTCGGATTTTAAAGTGTCAGACCGTAAAGACTTCACTTTATTTCATATCATCTAGTGTATCGGTTCTTAGTGGCCTTCCTCTCCCGTCGCCTCAAGTTTCGGCTGGCAGTCAATTCTACATCTAGGTTTGTACTTTGGTTTCGTATTTCCGTTCTGGATATATTCCTTCCATTTATTGACATTGTTTCATTGTATTGTAGGAAATCTTTGTAATTTTACACTTCAAGTTTGTGAGATGAAATTATTGGCTATCTAAAAGACAAAGCGGAATGTAAGGAGTGTGTATGTATGTATGTATGTATGTATGTATGTATGTATGTATGTATGTATGTATGTATGTGTGTATATGTGTGTGTGTGTATGTGTGTGTATATGTGTGTATGTGTGTGTATGTGTGTATATGTGTGTATGTGTGTATGTGTGTGTGTGTGTGTGTATGTATGTATGTGTGTGTGTATGTACATAGAATATGTATGTATGTATGTATGTATGTATGTATGTATGTATGTCCCGAATAGAAATCGAAACCGTTTCACCAATCTTGATAAAACTGGGCCTGAAGGTTCTTTAGATCACAGCGGAGACCGTAGTGCATGTTAAATGTCTCTCCCACAACAAGGCCTTCAAAATAATATAAAAAAAAAATTCCTAAATGTATCTCTATTGAAGATTCAAACATTTTAACGAATTGGGTAAACCCTTTTCCACACTGTTTTATATTAGCTGTGTAAGGGAACATGGCACCAGACAAGTGATAGGCAAACTTAGATCCGTGACAACGTTTAACTTTAAAGGGAGAGAAAAACGAGTTCAACAAATGAGCAGATCTGTGTTTAAATTATTCTTCCCTCCACCCACCTTTTTCATTTCCATATATTATCATTGTGTGGTTAATCTACATTTCATCGATACACAAGGGGATACCATATGGGAGCTACCAGTGAGTCAAGTACATTTAGGTCTGTCCCCCACCCCTTCTTTTCCAATAGTCCACCCTCCTGTCTTGAAGTGTTGGGAATAAATTAAGTGCACTATTGTTATGCGCATCATCAATGGCTCCCAGAAAAAGTTGCGAAGTGATTTTGAAGAAAATGGAGCAATTAATAATGTGGTGGGACATTTTTCCGTGTTTAATGGAATATATTTTGTTGCCCCCTAAATAATTTTTAAAGTTTTCAGAGGAACATTTTTTTTTCTGGAGGAAAGACACAATATGCATGAGTAATACGGTCTTCTAGTCCGTTTCAATCTACCTTTAAAACATGAAATTGGAAAGAATAATCAAATTGTGATAGATAAGCGACGAGTCTCGTCATAATTATACGCGAGAACTCCCAAAGACAAGATGGAGACAACGCCAGCGTAGATCGACATTGTTGAGAACCACTTGCGCGCATGATTCGCACTCCCCCCAACACGTAAACACACACATAAGAAGAGAAACAGACATGTCTGCAGCGTGGCTACCAGTCTGCTATGGTACGTAGATAACTATTGCCTAATTTTGTGTTTGAAAATGAAGAAAAACTGTTCAGTGAGTGGGTCAACAGTAAAAATTGGGAAGACGAGAGAGAGAGGGGGGGGTGGAGGGGAAGGGAGAGGTCAGAGAATTGTGGGGCGTAAGTTATGGGTGGACGGAAAGACGAAGAATTCAAGCAGTCTGCAACGGTAACAAGAGTTCCACCATTGTATCTGCCCTGGCGCTGCAACAGCCCACTGCCTTCTAAAATTAGTTTTTACCCGACCCAGTGACCTAAAAGGCATGCAACGCGCGTGCGATTATGTTTATGATGCAGTGTCGTGGTGGCGGGGAAGATGGAGGTGTAGAAGAAATGGGCCGGGAGGAGGGTGGGGGGAATGGGTCGCGGTGGCAGCAATGCCGATGCAAATATGTGACACTGGCAGATACACACATACACACATGAAGGCATACACACATACACACACGAAGGCATACACACTTGCACTTACACGCGGCATAGAGTTAAGAAAGTATTTCACCTCAGGGAATGAGTGTGTGGGTGTGTAATGGGTGTGTGAGTTTGAAAGGGTGTACATGCGTGTGCGTGAGTATGAACCAGGACTAATCACGTGAGCGTAATGTAAAAAACAACAACACACACAGACACAAACCATGTCCACAGTTATCGAGACAGTGGTCTGACATACAGTGACCTCAGACCTGGGGAAAAAATAAGAAAGAACCGGAAAGGGTCAGCAATCAACATGTAACATGATAACTCGGACACAGTACATGTAGAATATGGTAACCAAACGAATCAGCATATGTTCTATGTGTTTATTATGACGTCAACATATTCACTATAATGTTATCGTGATGTCATGTTAACTATGACGTCATCATACTTGGGATTGTTTATTATGACGCAAGCACAGCTTTTATGTTTTATTTGTATGCGATCGTATAACATTCCTAAGTGCAGCAATTGTAAAAGCAAGAGTTCTGACACCATACATGGTCCAATATGGTATAAAAACTTCCTTATGTAACTGGAATCTGGCAATTCAGCACCATGTTTTAGACACAAAAACCATGAGCTCAAACCCTCTTTATGGCTGTAGTCATCCCTTTCAGATCTCTGCATTCTGCAGAGTAGATGATGTTCAGTGTTTCTGTGACAACGGTTAAACAGTGTGTCTCGAGGCTTGCAAAACGACCTTTACTTTTCTCCTACTAATGTCAGTTACCCCTTAGAGTTGCGTGGACTCTATCGAGATGATAATTTTACTTTAAAATATTTTATTTAGGAATCATAATCAACAATCAACATTGATGAACTGTGACCTATGGCAGTACAGGATCAACTCGGATAATACATTAGGACTTCAACTGATCACCCACAGTTTCCCACTTGGTTGACCAAGAAACAGAAACAAGAGCCACATCGGACGCACACACACACACAAGGACACACACAAAAAAAGTCCTAAATTCCACCTGACCTTTAAGGATTCGCACAGACGCGGAGGTCATCCTAACCCAGACAATGAAACGAAGTCTGGCGATGATTCCCCAATGCATAAATTATAAATCAACCCTCTTTTTTTTTTCTCAATTTCATTATCTTTTGGAACCTCAGCACGCACTATACCCAGTGTTATAGCCCATATTTGATTATTGTAAGTTACGGTTCAAATATAGTCATCGTAGGTAATAGTCCATATTTGATTATTGTAAGTTACGGTCGATGTATAGTCATCGTAGGTAATAGTCCATATTTGATTATTGTAAGTTACGGTCCATATAAAGTCATCGTAGGTAATAGTCCATATTTGATTATTGTAAGTTACGGTCCATTTATAGTCATCGTAGGTTATAGTCCATATTTGTTCATTGTAAGTTACGGTCCATATATAGTAATCGTAGGTTATAGTCCATTTTTGTTCATTGTAAGGTACGGTCCCTATATAGTCATCGTAGGTTATAGTCCTTATGTAATAATCGTAAATTATAGTCAATATATTATAATCTTAAGCTATAGTCCTTATATAATAGTATGTTTAAATCTATATGTATTAATCATAAGTTAAAGTCCATATTAAACAATCGTAAATTATAGTCCATACATAATTATCGTAATAATTAGGAGAAAAGAGTCTCTGTAAAGAAAAAAAAATCTGATTAAAAAAAAACTGTATGTAATGGGTTTGGTTTGTGTGTGTGTGTGTGTGTCTGTTGGTATAAATCGCAATATGGATTCCTGAATCAATGGACCTCATTCACCAATCGTAAACAAACAACATTTAGTCACGTGATCTTAATGATAAAACAACAAAAAAAAGCTGTCACGTGACAACCATCATGAATTAAACATTAGATCGTAAATTATATAGAAGAGATAGAGCACCACGTGGCTAAATGTTGTTTGTTTACGATTGGTGAAGGAGGTCCATTGCTTACTTTTTCAGGCGTATTGTAAAAAGTGCCCCTTTCAGACTTTTGCGATCAATAGGGCAGACGATGTTAAGGTTCATCTGTTTCTTTGGCCAACAGTTAACGAGCAGGGTGCCATGTGGCCAGCACAGCAACCAACCGCATTTACTTTCCCCAAACTAAAATCAGGTAGCTATTAGAGTTGGGTGGACTCAGGGCGCCTTAAAAATCCCGAGATTCAAACTCCCAGTCTTCACCGAGATTCGAACCCACAACCCGAGGTTCGGAAGCCAAGCGCTAAACCACTTAGCCACCTAGTAAAATTGTGATAACAAGCGTAAATGTCTTTGTATCCTTTCTAGCGAGATATATGTGGTCAATGCCCTTGTCAACGCGTTAATAATCAACATTCTTCTTACTTAATACTATACTCATTTCTGCTGCTTAAGTTCGAAGTTAGTCAAATGTATGTAGATCTAATCAGGAATTGAATCAAAAGCTTTAAGTTCAAACCTCTCGTAGAATCGATACTATCGTAGCAGTACAAAAAAATACAATGAAAATAAATGTCGATATCCTTGTGACTATCCTACATACTACTTATGGTGAATGATCCCACGCATAGTAGACACATTCTACTATTCATAAAAAGGAAGTTCAATACAATGAGTTTACATTTGTTTTTTTTTTACATTATAAACAGTCATATACTTCAAACCATTTAGCTTATAAGCGACTGTTCAAACGCTTTTTAAAAATAAATTAATTCTTATATTTTAGTAGTAGGTGTTATGTAGATCTATGCAAGAACGGGACAGCTATTGAAATTCTTCTTTCTCTCTATTAAAACTTCTTTGTTTGCCTTTTGCTTAGTATGGCCAGACGGCCGCGGTACGAATCTTGTTCTCTCTTTTCCATTCTGTCTCAATTTGTCTGTCAATATCTATTTATCTAGTTATAGCAGTGGTGCCCAAACTACGGCCCGTGGGTAGGTGCTATCCAGTCCCTCATTATTCTACCCACAATGTTTGATAGAACTACAAGCGATAAAACTCTCCAGACTGAACAGATGTTGTGCACCACTGAGCTAGAGCACCGTGCGTGCAACAAGTTGTAAAGTTCAAGAGGCTAAGTGGAGTTGGCAAGTGGCTGCAGACGTGAGATTATATGCATGCAATGGATGTAGTCAAGTGTCACATACAGCTTTCCTTTAAGGCCAGTGTCTGGGCAAGTGCTTAGAACGACACGTATACAGAGGCATCGGTCAGAGGATGAACTAAATGTACGACCTACTTTTGTGACGTCATGTCTAGATCGTGCTTAGTCATGGTCTACCAGAGAAGAATAGTTTTGTTTTGTTGAAAAGTTATTATTATAACCATTTATAACCATGAGTTATCATTCTAGTTATAAAAACGTCAAAGTTCTTAATCATTATTTACTCAATTATTATATTTTTAACAGTTTTTTTCTTGTATACAAACTCTCCAAACACTTTAACCTATCCCTGCGTGGACAAGCCGATTCTTCTGTTTGTTTGTCTGTCATACGTAGATCTCAAAAACTCAAAGCACTATCCACTGAACCTTTTTAAAAATAAGCGTGATGGCTTCGTCTTGGTCTCCAGGAAGTCTTTTTTATTTGTATTACTAAATATTCAAGCTTGTTCTACCACGCGTGTATCATTTTAAAACAGTATACATTTCTTTTATTTTATTACTGCTCTATGCCCAATAGTATAAAATAATATGGTCTGTGCTCTGGACATCTAGGAAAAATAAAGTTCTGTTTATCATAATGTAAAAATGTAATAAATGTTTAACATTAGTTTACATCGACTTCTAGAATTTTGGAAGAGCCAATGAAAATCCCATTTTCACCGAACTATTCATCTTGTACTTAATATCTCGGAGCCAGTATTATTAGGCTATGCATTGTCCCGTCAAGACCTTAGACTTCCACTGGTCACTCAAACGTTGCTCTGACTTTCCTCCTTCGTCACTAAGGACTCGTCATTCGGTACATGGCATACAATTCTGTGAGAGGATGTCCTTAAATATTCGCAGCATCGATTAGCCGCCACATACTTGATGAATAGTTCAGACTCTCAGCAAATGCACTATCAGCTTCCGTGGAAAGTAGAGTATCCCTGGGAAAACCCACCTCACGTGAGAGACCCACATTCCTGTCTAGGAACAGCGGGGCGCAAGACGTTCACCCCACTAAGCCCTACATGCTGATCTTATTATAGTATTAACCAGTTAACAGCTGTTCCCCTGCCCCGGCCCCCAGCGTCGCCATCCTCCCAGAGCAATGGGGATAGAAAAAAACGTATTGAGAGCTGGGAGGATAAACTCTAACACAAAGAGGCAAACACCTATCATTCCTTTGTTTCCTCAAACCCTATTGTCTTGCCCATTGAATAAATAAGGCAATTAAAATATAATATGCCGCAACGAATTTTAAAAAATTCAAGAAAAAAAAATGTCTGACCTACTTTTTAAAATATTTATTCAACACACACTCACACTTCACACAGACACACACACACATCACACAAACACCATACATCACAGGTTATGCATTTGGAGTTTAATATAACAGTATAGAGGAGGCGAGGTGGCTGAGCGGTAAAATGCTTGGGTTCCGAACCGGTGGTCTCTGGTTCGAATTCTGGTGAAGACTGGAATTTTGAATTTCGGGATCTTTGGAGGCCCAGCTCTAATGGGTATCTAACATTTAGTTGGGGAAAAGTAAAGGCGGTTGGTCGTTGTGTTGGTCACGTGACACCTTCGTAGACCGTAGGACACAGAAACAGATGACCTTTACATCATCTGCCCTAAAGACCACAAGGTCTGAAAGGGGAACTTTATAACAGTATAGTAAATGTATAAATGTTTGACCGAGTCTAAATGCTGCAATGAATAATTTATCTTGATTTAAAAAAAAAGACACATCTTTGAGACATTTGTACACAAATGTACAATCATACAATAAGAATGTAACTTGAGCTTGTATGTACACATTGATTGCATGTTTCTAATAGCATGTACAATGTTTTTTATACCTACTTCTTCCAGTCAAGTAATGAGCTAGTTTCTACTGATGGTAAGGTAGAGATACATCATTTGTATAGATCTAAACAAATGGAAATTCAGGCTGGCTACCATTGACCCTCTCAGCGTACTTACTAAAGGTAAAGGTATTAAAGTAATGATGGAGCTTTGCGTTTAGACTTCATATGCACAATAGAGAGGATCTATTGGGACAGAGCTTTACACACGTTCTCTTCGAAAGGAGCGAATTTTCCCCTTACGTTATTTCTCTCTGTCTCTCTCTGTCTCTCTCTCTCTCTATATATATATATATATAATGTGTCATACTCAGATGCTCACATTAAGAATAGTTTAACCTCTACGCCCCCCTTCCACACACACACACAGACAATAGTGGGAAAAACCAAAGAACATGCACATTTTATACAAACGTTGCAACCTCAACATGTGTCACCGACCTTAAAACAACTTTTTATATATATACTATATATTATTGGTTCTCACACGGATGTACTCAAGTTGTAATCCTCTATGGTATTGGCATGACAAAATGAAAATAGCAAATAAACAAAAGGAATGACTATAAGAATGATGCACTTCGAAAATAAATTTAAAAAAAATGAGATATATGTGTGGGGAAAAGACTGAAGTTGAACCCTAAACATCATAACAAAATAGCGAAACAGAGATTAGTTCATCAATGCTATTTCTACTTTCAGAAATGTACGGCGTTATTGTAAAAGTTAAAAACACTGAACAGAGCCAAACTAACGGAAATAAAACCTGTTACTTTTTATTGAAGACCCCCCTCACCCTCAATTTTCACAGCACTGTAGCAGAGGGAAGGGCTCCAATCTATCCAACAGCCACTGCAAGGGTCGAAGGAATATCTGTTCAAAGTCTTACCGAGAACAATGAAATAATGTTTTTGTACAAGAAAAATACAGACACTAATACCTTACAGTGTGTTTTGTATCTACAATATACTTGCCTAGCCGATTTGTAATTATTGAGAAGGTGGCCAGTAAGGAATCTTTGACAACCCTTGAAAAGTAAACGACTAATAGTGTCAAAAAATGTCCTATAACCCTAAATGAGTAGTGACTAAAGGAATTAGATTAATTAATGACCAAGTGACTAAATGAATTAGTTTCTAAATGACAAAGTGACTAAAGGAATTAGTTACTAAATGACAAATTTACTAAATGACTAAGTTAATAAATGACAAAGTAATTAAATGACAGTGTCTAAATGACAAAAAGAATAAATGACAGTGATTAAACGACAAAGTGTCTAAATGACAAAGTGACTAAATGACAAAAAGAATAAATGACAGTGATTAAACGACAAAGTGTCTAAATGACAAAGTGACTAAATGACAAGGTGACTAAATAAGTAAGTAACTAGATGATTAGGTTACTAAGTAGTGTGAACGTGGCACACAGTCCAAGACGCAGAACTTTGACATTTGGAACGACCAAGGCCTAGAGCTAGACAGTGCTGAAATACGTGCTTTATGAACATCACGAGAGCTATAAAAGTACACCATGACAAAAGGTAATCTTTAATAGTTGGTTATTAAAGATTACAATCATGGCTAGTCTACTAATAGACAAGACGTGATGTTAATAAAGACAAATATATGAATTAAGTTCTGTTCTGTCCAATGACCAACAAAATAGAGGATTAGTTCCTTTAACCTGATTGGCTTCGCCACAGGCATTCTTACCTCCACTTTTGCCCATTTGCATGCACAACGGATTAACTTGTCTTTTTTTTTAAACAGAAGAATTAAAGTATTAAAACGGGTCTGCATTTTCGTGTTTTTTTTTTAAATTTTACATCTAGTCAACTATAATCAATAAGACGTAGATTCCAACGCAATAAGACCACTGCTGCAGAAGTATTTGAGTCTAGTGAAATAGTGGTTATAAGCCTACTGTAGATCTATTACACAGAACGTCTGTCTGATTCAAACATAAAAGGTCTATCTAATTCAAAGACTACAAGAATAGCTTATTGCTAAACCATGCGCCTAAAATTAAAAACAAAAAATCCCTGTAGTTTTTATTCCCTAAGAAAGTCTCTACTAACAAGTCCCACAAGAAAGTCTCTACTAACAAGTCACAAGAAAGTCTCTACTAACAAGTCCCACAAGAAAGTCTCTACTAACAAGTCCCATAAGAAAGTCTCTACTAACAAGTCACAAGAAAGTCTCTACTAACAAGTCCCACAAGAAAGTCTCTACTAACAAGTCACAAGAAAGTCTCTACTAACAAGTCCCACAAGAAAGTCTCTACTAACAAGTCCCACAAGAAAGTCTCTACTAACAAGTCCCATAAGAAAGTCTCTACTAACAAGTCCCACAAGAAAGTCTCTACTAACAAGTCACAAGAAAGTCTCTACTAACAATTCCCACAAGAAAGTCTTTACTAACAAGTCACAAGAAAGTCTCTACTAACAAGTCCCACAAGAAAGTCTTTACTAACAAGTCACAAGAAAGTCTCTACTAACAAGTCCCACAACCTTTCGCGAAATGTGGCTGTCACGGAGTTCAAAAACCTTCTGCCCCATCGTCCTTGTCGTGGAGGTAACGTCCTCTGTAGTGCAGCCCCGCCCCACCCCTCATCTTCTTGTTCATTCATATCACGTCGTACATTCAGTTCTTTAGCCTTCCACCTCCTTCACTCGGCCGTCTTCTCCCTCTCAAACAGTGCTAGCCTAATATCTCTACGCATCACGTGGCCGCAAGGCGGTAAAAAGTCAGCCGAACAGGTTGCGCTAGAGAAGGAATTCTCAATTTGTGGTGAAAAAGCCCCCCCCCCCCCCAGGTCTACAAAAAAAATGTGCTCTTAAAAAGAAAAACAGGCAATGAGTTTATAGTTATTATGAACTGATGTTCGTTAACTGTTCCTTCATTGTTTCCCAAACTGTTTTCCTTGGAACCTTAATGTTTCGCGAGGTCTGAATATATGTTCTACGAACTACTAGAATAATTGAATAGTAAGACACACTATAAATTAATCTCTCTAAAAAATATAAGCAAAGTGTACTGATAAATATTCAAAATGTATGAAATGTTTCGTTAAGGAAAAAGTTTGGGAAACAGCTGCCTTGGTTTATGTGATCAGGTTGAAGGAAGATTAGGTCACGTTGTGAGAACTGTTTTGTGAATGGCGAGAGGGGGGAAAGTCAGTTCCAAACAGACGCTTGACCATTAGGAGTCCATTGACTTTTAAGCTCATGGTTCTCCCGTTGTTTCTTTGGTTGTTGTTGTTTCTCCTCATACAGTTAGACGGACAGAAGGTCGAAAACGCCACAGCGTTAATAGGAAAAATGTGTTAGCAATAAATCTGTTAAGTGATGTTGAGAAAATGTTTTATTACGCCAACGCAGTTGCAGCAGACATGTGATAGGCGCCATTGCGGACCCCCCCCCCCCCTCTCTACTAACAAGTCACAAGAAAGTCAGCCCCCCCCCCTCTCAACACTTGATATCCTTGTCTCAAAAACTACCAGATTTTATAGACTTTTTGTGCTTTATCATTAAACTCTATCGAACTGTATGTGTATGTCTCTTTCCCTGTCTCTCTCTCTCTCTCGAACTGTATGTCTTTGTTTCTTTCCCTGTCTCTCGCTCGAACTGTATGTTTATGTCTCTTTCACTATCTCTCTGTTTCTCTCTCGAACTGTATGTCTATGTCTCTTTCCCTGTCTCTCTCTCGAACTGCATGTCTATGTCTCTTTCCCTGTCTCTCTGTCTCTCTCTCGAACTATATGTCTACGTCTCTTTCCCTGCCTCTCTGTCTCGAACTGTATGTCTAAGTCTCTTTCCCTGTCTCACTCTTTGTCTCTCTTGTTCTTTCTCTGTCTCATTCTTTCTATGTCTCTCTCTCTTTCTCTCTCTCTCGGTCACCCTCTGTCTGTATCTCTAACTCTCTCAATCTTATAACTTTTTCTCTGCCTCACTGTGTCTCTCTCTTACTTTCTCTTTCCCTCTATCTCTGTCACTCTTTCTCGGTCTCTTTATCATTCTCTGTCTCTCCCTCGTCCTCTCTCTCCATTCATAAATGTCGTTCCTACAAAAATAACATTATTACGACCAACCTTTTAGGTTAGGTTTATTTTTTTTTTTAAAATGCAATTTCTACTTACTTAAAATATTCCAGGCTGATTCAGGCAACCCTTTCCATGTTCAAATTTTAATGTTTGGAAGTAGTGTTCCGTTCATTTACTTTCATCTCAATGTTTTTCCCCATCATTTTATGTAATTTACTTATAGTTCCAGAACTGATTTTTTTTCTCTATTTTCACTCATTCTGAAATCTATTCTCACTGTATACAATTATCATAAACACGGGCCCTAACTAGTGCGATTTGCGAACTAGAAAAAAACGTCAAAAGGAGAAAAATACATTGTTTTTGTATCCATCATTTACGTTCAACACAATTCACTCATCAGGAACAACTTCAAAGAAAGAATGTTTACCGTACATTAAAGGTGAACTTCGTGACCACCCCACCCCCCACATATACCCCACACATACCCATACACACCCACACATACCCACACACACCCACACATACCGTAAATGTTGTGATGACAATGAATAAGAATAAAAATAAAATCCCACAATTCAATGCGAGAATGCGCTAGAAATCTGAAGAGAGATCTAAGACATTGTATTATTTATAAAAAAAAAAATAATGTGAAAAAAAAAAGGACAAAACATTTATGTGACAAACCATTTAGCAAAAAGTTCCGGATAGTCTCCCTTTGTTGCTTGATCCCCTGAATGAAGTATACAATAACAAAGATGGCCTCCAGTCCTGTTGTTGCTATATTGGCGTAAGTGTAAGTGACTAGCTGTTCAATAGTCTTGCTGGCAAAAACTGGGAGCATTGGTGTGGAGAACAATTTGACCAATACTAATATGGCGTTAGATGTGTTTAGGTTTTAATGTTTTTGATAGTATATAATTTTATATTAATGAACACCATGCCGCCATTTAGAGAGTGCAAAGCAAAAGAGAGAGAGAGAGAGGGATGGACAGAAAACGATAGCGAAACAGTGACACAGAGATATTATTAATATCCGTTTGAGAGATGGCTGGGGATGCTGAGATCCCCTTTTAAAAGCACCAGATTGAAACCCTGCGGTTACGCCAAAAGCGCTAATTTTTTTCATTCATAAGAGGATCCCCCTTTTCCATTCCAACCTGGTCGAATCGGAAAATCTGCAACTCTGGGGGTAGCCCCCAACCCCCCCCCCCCAAAAAAAAAGTCGAGAAAATTCTTCCTCTTCCTCCCCACAGCTCAAGCTACGTGAGAGAAAGTTTGGCCTGAATGGTGCAAAATAAAACCAACAGTGAACACGTTATACGGTAAAAAAAGTGAAGTACCCCCCCCCCCCCTTCCGACGGTTAACAAGGGTGTCATGTGGCCAATACAACGACCAGATGCCTTAACGTTCCCCAACTAATGTCAGAGCTGTATGGACTCAGTGGCGTTCTTAACAAAGTTAAGCATTCCAGTCGTCAACGAGATTCGAATCCGAGACCCCTCGTATTCATACACACTGAATAACAAAAGCTTGTTGACGCCTGGGTTTCTCCCACCAGTTGAAGGCCTTCACGGACTCCCAAATCCCCCCCCCCCCCCCCGCAAAAAAATTTTGTGAGTGCTAGAAATAATCTGATCAAGAACTAAATACCGAGAAATACCAAAAAGCAGGCGACCACAAATACGATGGATATACGATGCGTAGGCAGATCTCAAACAGCTTAAAAGAGTTCGGGCGTGGAAACATAACGCTCAGGATAGATCCAAATGGAAGGATGTGCCAAAGCGTGCCGATGCCCTACATGGGCTGTAGCGCCACTGGGATGGATGGATAGACTTAGAGAGAGTGAGAAAGAAAGCAGAGAGAGTGAGTTTGTATGTTCTCTAAGAGATCTATATCAACATTAGTAAGTTATACGGTGGTTGAACTAAGTACTTTTATTTTTTTAAAACAAAACCCCTCACCAACACGGCCTTCGCCTTGTCTTCTAGAACCTGCGACATTTTTTTCATAAGAGCACTGGAAAGCAAAACGCCAAATTTTTTTTTTTTTTTAAAGAAAATCAGGCAAGAGAAAGAAAAAAAAGTTAAAAACATGGAAGTTTGTTTGTGTTTAGACGACTTCTTACTTTTAGTCACTAGAAGACATTTCATTTGTTTATTGACATTTTAATTTTAACTTTAAACAGACATTTCTCCGTTTTCATATGAAGTGGTTGGCCAAAAGAAGGGATAGGGTGAGACTATTTTGGTATCTTTCTGACAAGATGTACGCTTTTTTTTAAATTTCGGTTTCAAAATGGTTTTTAAATCCAATATCCATAAGTTTTTGTGTTACAATGAAACTGTGTGATGAGTACAACATAGTACGCTTTACATTTTCAGAGGTCAAACAGGATGACCCAATATCATAACAGAACTCCGCCTTACGAAATAAAACTACTTAATTTTCCAAGTAACTAAGTTCCCCTTTCAACTCTTGTGATTAATGGGGCATATGATGTATGACCCCCGGTTAACGAGGGTGTCGTGTGGCCAGCCTAAAGACCTACCGCCTTTCCCCCCCCCCCCCCCCCCATCCTCCAAAAAAAAAATGACAGGTGCCCATTAAAGCTGAGTTGATTTAAAGGCGCCATTAAGATCCCGAAATTAAATCAAAGTCTTCACCTGGAGTCTAACCAGCGATCCTCCGGTTCGGAATTCAAGCGCTTTACCACTCGGCCATCGTGCCTCCACTTTGCCTCAGGGAAGCTGGAGATATGCAAGCAAGACTTTCAACTACACTTGTTCAAAAGCCACCCCAGTAGCATATGGAGTCTCACTAAACAAGAAATAACTAGACTTCAGCACATACCTACACACTAGCCACAGATAATCCTGACATACATCTTTAAGTAGTAGTTGCGTTTCCCTTTCAGACCTATAGAGCAGATGATGTTAAGGCCATCTGTTTCTGTGACTAACTGTTAACGAGCAGGGTATCTTGTGGCCAGCACAATGACCAACCGCCTTTACTTTCCCCAACTAAAGTAAGGCACCCATTAGAGTTGGGTGGACTCTGGGGCGCCCTAAAATTCAAAATCAGTCTTCACCGAGATTCGAACCAAGGTCCCCAGGCAGGGAAGCCAAGGGCACAGCCACTTCGCCTCCGCTTTGCTCCAGGGATGCTGGAGATGTGTGGCAAGACTTTCAACTACACGTGTTCAAAACGCCACCCCAATACCGTATGGAGCGAAATTCATCCCAACTGTTCACTGCCTGTCTTTTAAAACAAGAAATAACTAGACTTCAGCACATGCCTACACTTCAGCCACAGAGAACCCTGACATACATCTTAAGAAAAACCTTTAGATCTAACTACACACAAAACGTCACATTTCGTTTTTTTTTAAATCTCAAACCCAACAAAACAAATATATCATCAATGCAAAAAAAATAAAAAAATAACAATAACAATATTAATAACAAATAACAGAGGGACAAGGCAAGCAAACTTTCTACCTAGTTTTTATTTGTTTCTTGCCATCGAGAAGCAACATTTTCACCTCATCAACCCTTTCTTCCGTAGTAATTGTTCAGCAGACGTGAACAGGCGGAACAGCAGACGACAGATGTTCCCGCAATGGTTTGACTTGAAACTAGCAGCTTTCATTACCTAGGAAAACATTCACATTTTCTTGGAGGGGATGGTGGCGGGGGGGGGGGGGGGAGGGTTGGAAAGTGCGTGCATACAACCCTCAACATGATGTGTGGTGTGTGGAGGTGGGTAGTGGGGGTATCCTACCTACCCCTACCGACTTCGCACTAGGGTAGTCATCCCCCCAAAAATATACCAACAACTAATAAAGGTGATCTTCACCCCCCCCCCCTCTTTTCCAGTCCTAACCCACCTCCAGATAAAACAAAAGAATAAATCAACGAAAAAAAAAATGAATACAAGAAATAAGGGGGAAAAAAAGAAAGAAAGAAAGAAAAAAAAAGTTCTTTGCACCTCAACGCTCCAATGATTGGCATTGTACTATAAATGTGTATGTGTGTCTCTGTGGGGTATTGTAGTAACTTACTGTTTAGAATGTGAGCACTTGTAAGTAGAGTGTGTGTGAGCAGCGGAATGCGTCTGTGTGTCTATGCTAGTGAAACATATATACAGATATAGTTACACAGAAGACTTATGTTACATTTCGCTGCCAAGAATCTTCTTGAAGATAAGATTGAAAACTGAACCCAAAGCTGCTAAGGCGAGATGTTTAATGTCTATGACAACCATTAGCATTGATTACAAGAATCGCTTTATTAGTGTTGGATCACGTTTAGAGATCGTAGTCTCATTTTGAACAACGAATATACAAATACTCCTGCCCAGCTTGCCCCCCCCCCCCCAACTCTAATAATCCTGTAAACATTTTTTTAAAAATGTAGATGACCAAGTCAAAAGGATGCAGCATTTGGATCACCAATTACATCGACCACATGGTCATCGACTTTGTTGCCCAGCACCATCCGTTGACCTGCTGACACACCGTCTTCCAAAGTCTCAATAAAATCTACTCATACATGGCGTAATACACTCACCTTCACAACCCCACCCGTAGAGCACAGGTTCTCAAACCTTTTGGACCCGGGGACTCCATTATTTAGTAAAAACTTTCTCTCGGACCACTAAATGAAAAAACTGCATAAATACATGTTATATAAGTAACAAATTAGAAAAAAAAACAACAACTACATTTTGTTGAAGGATTGTCTATTGAGATTATAACATTTGTTTAAAATAAAACTTTAAAAAATTAATGACTTGAATTCATCTGCGACTTGGGATCTGAGTTTGTCCACTCGCAAAAGGGTTCAATACTCATTCGGGAGTATGTAGATAAAGACTGTCTTCAATTCTTTAGTTTAGGTCATCATAGAATAGTACGTAATAGATAAGTTGAACAGTAGAGAGGGGCGGGTTGATTATTATACAAATTCTCCGGTCAGATAAACTGGCTTTTAGCGTGGACATTTTGTATACAATTTTCATCTTTCTGCGGACCCCCTTCAGTCGTCTGCCTATCTGCCTATCTGCTTGCCTGTCTGTCTGTCTTTTTGTCTGTCCGTCCGTCCGTTCGTCTGTCTATCTATCTATCTATCAATCTATCTATGTATCTATCTATCTATCTACCTATCTATGTATCTACCTATCTATCTATCTATCTATCTATCTATCTATCTATCTATCTATCTATCTATCTATCTATCTATCTATCTATCTATCTATCTATCTACCTATCTATCTATCTATCTATCTATCTATCTATCTATCTATCTATATATATATATATATAGATATATATATATGTCTGTCTGTCTGTTTGTCTATTTATCTATCTATCTATCTATCTATCTATCTATCTATCTATCTATCTATCTATCTATCTATCTATCTATCTATCTGTCAGTCTGTCTGTCTGTCTGTCTTTCTATATATCTATCTCGTCCTCACAAACTTTTGTTCAAACGTGTAAATCACTTTTTACAAATGTTCATTTTAGGTCCATATTTTGTTACACACAGCTATCGATAGCAAATATTTTTTTTCTCAACAGTGACAAGTTCAATCATCATAATTCAAATTTAGGACATTAAAAGTTCAGCTCCTTCAAACACCCGCCTTTTTAGCAGTTCCCAATGTCCTTGCCCTTTCAATGTCATCGCGACCTTACTTCTCGGAAGCAGACGATGCATATAAAAGTTCCAGGTCAATCAAAACAGTTTTATTGGCACTTTACTCTCTCTCTCTCTCTCTCTCTCTTTCTCCATACCGTATAAAACGAGAACGTGAAACGTTTTGGTTTTAAAATCTTAGCAGACGTGAAACTTAAAAACAAACAAACAAAAAAGGTAAAATAATTGAGAGTTGTCTGCCCTGCACTTTTAGATTTTATATATGAGTTCGATGATCAGACAAGGAATCTACAAAAAAAAAAAAAAACTCAAACAAATGTGTGTGTGTGTGTGTGTGTGTGATATATTTACTATTCACACCTGCTTAGGATTTGTTACGAGAGTAATAATGGTGATGAGTAACAAGAGTGTGTCAATAATACTCTCTTACAGTGGAAATAGAATTCTTATGAAGTGCGCACTATTTGATGACGCAATAATCTTATTTTGATATTTTGAAACACTAAAACCTATTTTGAGGAAAACAAAATGTTATTAATCATAAAACAATGACAAGCAAACACTGTGTGGGAGTGGTAGAGCGATTGCATGCCGAGATTAATGTCCAGAGTTCGAATTCTGGTGTACATAATAGTCTGCATTGTGTTTCTCTAAAACAGAAGAAACCCTTTCTCTTTCCCTAGCGGCCTATCTTCAGAAAGGCCACAAGTCCATGAACACTTGTACGAGTCCATTAATCTGTTTTATTTAGTGATGGATTTGTACTGAAGAATTGAATAAATTCTTATGTGGTAGAACACAGACTGGTAGTGCAGTTTGTGCGCGGGACTGTCGTTCGGACTTTTCGATGGTCCCGGGTATAAAAACTGCCCGCTCCCATCCCCCGTCGTCCTGCGGGAGGTTTGGACTAGGAAGTAACTTATCTTCAACTCTGAAGGAACCTCCGAAACATGGAAAACATTTTACAAACAAGCATGTGAGTGTGTAGACATAAATCTATTCAAGAAACACTAGAATTGTTCTACACCAGATTTGTTCTATACTACATTTGTTCTACACTAGATTTGTTCTACACTAGATTTGTTCTACACCAGATTTGTTCTACACCAGATTTGTTCTACACCAGATTTGTTCTACACTAGATTTGTTCTACACTAGATTTGTTTTACACTAGATTTGTTCTACACTAGATTTGTTCTTCACCAGACTAACCGTGTTTCCTAGTTAGTAATTAAACTAGCTCTATCTTATGACTCAGTTTACAAAACAAAATCATTTTCTTGTTCCCACTTCAAAAGTAAAACCATGCAAGAAAAAATGAACATTAGAAATGAACAAGAAGACGTGAAGGGAGAAGTCGTAAACATGGGCGCAGACCTAAACGACGACCTGGTTTACTACACAGCCTGATGACGTTCAACTTCAGGCTGGACTGGTCAGTAGGTAAGTCAATCACCCCGGTAATAGTGGTTGTCATACCGGGTCCAACTGTGACCGATCATCTCCAGAGCATGTAACGTCTCACTTCCCAGCATTCTCCTCTCGGACGTCAGGACCGCTATGTTGTCACGCGCGACGTCTCGTAAAGACCAGAAAACTTAGCAGGTTGCTTAAATTTTTTGGATGTCTACTATTGGATGTTATACTATGGGTTGGCTGTTGCTCATTCGTGCACCCTGACCCCGCGTGCAAGTGTTACTCATGACGTCCACGTGCAACTAACGACTACAATGACACGAGTTAGTGGCATAATTGTTCAAGTTTCACCGCTAATTTTACACCTCAGCGTAGAAATCGAGGTATAAATGTGTGGTGAATAAGGAGAGATGACGTCAGAAATAGAGCAGCATCCCAGAGGTCATTTGTCCCCGTATGGAAATTAAATTTTTTTTTATCGATTCTAATTATGCACTTGATTAGTTGACGGATTCTTTCGATCTTCATGGTCGAATTTCAATTTATAATTATAGTATTACTTATCAACCTAGGTATATATATATATTTATATACATGTATTCCCGGACAATACCACCAACTAAATATTATATTAATTACCTGTAATTGTTAATGGCATTTGAAACATTTATGGTTTGGTTTGATAGACAACGTACAACGAGCGTGTGTTGACAGTATAATTACCAACTACCTTGCGTCTTATCTACAGATGTCAGACCTCGCCCCACCGCGAGTTTGGCTGGACTCCAGGACGTCTTAGAATCTCTCCTCAAAATCCCACCCACATTGGATCGACATTTGACATGCCAGAAATGTTAAAGTTTCCTAGACTTTAACAACCACAACAACAAGTGCTTGTCTAAATGTAACAAAATTTCCTTAAAGAGTTTTCTCCCTCTTGTCTGAATCTCCAACAGTTACCTGTCTCTTTGAGATGCCGTCAACCCAAGTCATACCCGTGACAATAGAAGGCGTATATGATACGATCTAGTCCTAGACGATCAATTGAGGCTGATGTGATCAACTAAGGTTGATGTGCCCACGGTGACAGTACGGTTACGAAATTGACCCACTCCACTTTTCCAAAACAAAAATTGACTTGCAAGACCCAAAATGTTGTTCAAGCGTTAGGGCACCAGAGGTTAATGTCTATTTACTTAATAGGGCAGAGATCTGTCTTCAACAAATTTATGTCTATTTATTTAATAGGGCAGAGATCTGTCTTCAAACCTCAACAAATTTATGTCTATTTATTTAAATGGGCAGAGATCTATCTTCAAACTTCAACAAATTTATGTCTATTTATTTAATAGGGCAGAGATCTATCTTAAAACTTCAACAAATTTATGTCTATTTATTTAATAGGGCAGAGATCTGTCTTCAAACTTCAACAAATTTATGAGCACCGAGCTCGAGTTCAGTTCAATAATATGACAGAGGAGGGGCGATGGCAGAGCATTAAAGCTTTTGTTCCCGGATTCGAATCCTTGGGAGGACTGGGATTTGTAATTTCTGGATTTTATAGGGCGCCTCTGAGTCCACCCTGCTCTCATTTTTATCTGACATTAGGAAAAGTAAAGGCGGTTGGTTGTTGTGCTGTCCACATGACACCTTCGTTAGTCGTAAGCCATAGAAAAAGCCATTTACATCATCTGCCTAATTGATCGCAAGGTCTAAAGGCGAACTTTTGTTTCTTTTACTATAATAACTTAACTAATTTAAGAATGTCTTCTTCAAACTCAGTCTACTTGTATGTCAAAGGTTATTTAATTGGACTTTCAAAATCGCCCAGAACAAAAGGATTCGGTCACTTCTCTGGCGAGAAGCTCAGGTGACAAGAGAAGTGGTTACAATTCTGGGACGGATCCAATAAGGCCATGAGTGTCTGTCCGTATGTCTGTCCGGTTGCACCACTGATGCACTTCGATTTGTCAACGAAACTCGCACATCTCTTTAAGTCCTCATACCAGGAGGGAAAAAATAAATAAAAGTCTGAGCTGTCCAAACATCACGCGTCTTGAGAGATCTTGAAGTAATATATTAGATTGAATGAGTAACAGACGCCAGAGACGCTTGGGTACACAAACACACGCACACATACGCACACACGCACAACAAAGAGTGATAATTTGTTGTTTTTTTTCCTAAGTTAAAATATAATTTTAATACCCATAAATTGTGTTTCTTTTATTTCACTTGCATGTAAATATTTTGTGTGTGTGTGTGTACAATCTCCCAGAAAATAGTGCGAACGTAACTAATTTCCGCTTAGGGCTCGTCTGCAGACGTAGGAAGAGCACTTTTAATCAAGATAGATGACACATGTTGTAGCCCGGGAATGTCACCAAATCTTATTCCTCCCGCGTTCCCTCTTGCCAGTAGCAAGAGTGCAGACGTCCGGAGACTTCACAGGCGATCTCAGGGACATGAGTACACCATGGCCGAGGGTTGTACTTTCTAGACGTGTGTGTGCGTCTGTGCGTGTGTTGCCGGCATGTACTTCAGCTGGGAAAAGTTAGTGCAATGGAAATAAAAAAAATAAAACAGTCCGCGGCTTTTGGTTATTTGTTCCTTTAGGTGATGAGTGTGTGCCTTATCTCACAGTTAGCCATCGTTTGCTGGTGACACAAGAAAAACTGCTTAATGTGCTGCCGTATGCCAATCAACGCAAATATTTTTACCCTATGCAGATAAGGGTGTAAACAATAAGCATGATTGCTCTTACATTTGCTAAACACAAGATCTAGTAATGTACACTTTAATAAAAATCGTTATGGAAAACTAGTAGTACTATGCTTTCAGCTAGGGTATTTCGTTATTAATAACATCATAAGGTAATAGCTACCAGGGCCGGCCCTAAGTTATTGGAGGCCCTAGGAGGTTGCCTAGTTTGCCTATGCCTAAAACCAGGCCTGTAGCTACTGCCAAGATTGAAATATGTAGAAGAGAAATCTCTTTCCTTGCCCTGGACATAGTCCGCCGGTGGTCGATTAAGATTTTCTTTTCGCCGTCCGCGTCTGTCCTCGGCAGAGGTGTTTCTTTTGGTCTCATTAATATTTGGAGAGAAGCTTTGTGCCGTACTGTATCACGAACTGAGTTCAACTAATGAACGTCTTCAAAGGACATTATCAACGCCTTATTTAAAGTGTATTATTCAACTAGATTTACTAACTTGCACTCAGGTGGAAACATTAAAGTCATTACTCCGTGATATTTCTCATCAGTTTGACATCGTGACACTTCTCGTCAGTTGGACTAAGTCATTCTCTAGTATTGCTAGCATCGACATTCTTTAAAGATAAATATAGTGTATGTAGCAGTCTTATTCTGATTTTTGGACAAAACATTATCATCAGCTCATCGGGATTTTCAGAAGCTCTCTATTATTTGCATTTTCTCTGGATCTCTTTTCTTTTATTCTTCTGCGTGGCAAGTTCATTAACCAACGTATTGTGAACAAGATTTCTATTCTCAGTTTTATTACTTGATTTATTTTGTCATTTATTATGTTTCTTGACTTTTATCGCTTGCAATTTGATCTTCTTTCTCAATTCGCTACCATTACCGCCCTGATCTTCATTGCTATTGTTCTCATTTCTTTTTTATTTTTTTTTTTTACCTTTTCTTTGTCTATTTATACTTTAATTAGTTTCTTTTGCAATTTGCACCTTGTAATATGCACAAAGAAGACAATTCGCTAGTCACATTTGTTTCGTTGAATAGCTATTTCTATCTACGCTCTTAACTACTGTTATCTTCTGTTTATTGACTACCACTGTCTATTGACTTCTGTCTATGTCTAAAAACGTTTGCTTTGGGTATATTTGGTGTTATGGAATGTAGCCGAAAATGAGTTTAATTATTACGTTGGTTGAGTTTGCATATTCAGCTACATTGATACATATTTAAAATTCCAGGGGCTGTCTTCTGTTTGTCGAAATCGGCCTTGGCATAATTGACTGGTTTTGAGATAAGCGCTCTAGACTGTCGACTTGTTGGTCTAGGGAGGGAGGTTTGGGCTAGAATGTACTAATTTCATTCTGAGCGAGAGTCCGAACCATGTTAAACAAACTGGACCTCAAAAATCTATTTCTCTCATGGTCATTTTTTTTCAAATTTGTCAACCGTTTGATTGTCGTCTGAGCTGAGCCGAAGGCTCTTCGAGCTCAAAGTTTGAAAAAGAAACTGTTAGGTCGTCCAGCCTGAACAGTAAAAAAAAAAAAAACCTGTGTGAACACACAGTTCTGTTTGAGAGCGACCCGAGTCAATGCCTATGAAAGCATTGCTGTTTCCAATGCCAACCCGGCCCTCAAATAGCTTGTTCTCTGTTGGTCATCTTTTCAAACTGGCCCTCAAATATCTAGTTCTCTGATGGTCATTTATTAAAACCTATAATTATAATCATAATTAATTTCATTATGTATCATTAGGCGACCATCCACCGGGCATTTGCCCAAATCCTAGATGGCTAGATGGCTAGTCCGTCCCTGATCAACTTCACAACTTTCTCCACTTTGTTTTTCTCTTTGGTCATCAAAGCGTTGTGATATTATAAGAACCAGGTCACAACAGAAAATGAAATTCAGGTTTGAGAGTCCTTACGAAATATGAGCGTAGCGATACCTCATGCAGCATTGCATACGACAGTGTCCGTGCTATAAGTATCTTTATACTGTTGTTTAACACTGTCCCCATAAAGCACTGGACCTCGGATGGCTGCACTTGTTGTCAGAGTCCCGTAGGTTTACTTCTTTACAGCATTCTCATGGATCTCTCACTTATCATCTGCAATTCAAAACAATAGTAGCCTAGATTGAAAAGAGTTTCTGTACATTATTTTATGGGTATACTTGAAAAAATGTTTTCTTATATTTTTATTGATTACAGCATACATCTAAAACCTTCATCTACTTGAAAGTTACACTTTCGTTTTGTGATAATCGATACAGATATAGATCTCCAGTTTGGGATGAGACTTAATGATGAATCTTTAGAAGATAAACGAAAACAAAGACGCTCGAGCAAGCACAGGTGCTAACCCATCCTTCACATAGCCCGTAGCTAGTCTTCTATCAAACTGCGGACCTGGGACCGACACCAATGATACGGTTCAGAAACAAAGAGAGACGGGAGGGAAATTGAAACATTTTTTTTTCTGACCATGGATTCGTCAGAGCGTTTTCTGACTGGCACGAAGAAGGAATGAAAATGTGAGATAAGTAATTGGGTGAGAAAAAAGGAATCCATGCTTTGTGTTTATTTTATCCCCCCCCCCCCCACCTCCCCATGGGTTCCCAGTAGCTGAATCTGTCAATGACTATTTCTATCTATTTCTTTATCTAGCCAGCCTTTTTGCTGTTGAGCTGTAGGTTCTTTTGCAGTCTGCGCTTTGGAAAAGTACCACTGTGATACAGAGTGCTGGTTATGCTGGGTGATAGAGATTGCCTAGGGTGATTTAAATGTGGTTTGTTAGGTTGTAGAGATTGCCTGAGATGATTTAAATGTGGATTGTTAAGTTGTAGAGATTGCCTATTGTGATTTAAATATGGGTTGTTAGGTTGTAGAGATTACCTGAGGTGATTTAAATGTGGGTTGTAGAGATTGCCTAAGGGGATTTAAATGTGGGTTGTAAAGATTGCCTGAGATAATTTAAATGTAAATTTGAGAATTCTAGGAGGTTACGACAGACAGTAAGACAATTACTTAATTCAGTTGCATTAAACTCATTCCTTGTTTGATCAGCAAATGAATAAACTATACAATTATGGGAGAGTGCTTCCACCATTGACCCGCCAGAGAGAGGTGTAGGCACGAATTAACTACTGATACCTATAACTACCCCTCTCCCAATACGACAATGGGCATTAATATCTAACAAATCGAGCCGAAAGTAGATTTATACATTTTGAATGACACTTTAAAATCAGATCGTGATCAACAGGTTCTACCAAAGTTCATCAATTTTAGAACCTCTATTGCACGCCAGCCACATTTTTCTTACTTCCCTTTAGGACTAGTTGACTAGTGGCTCCAAAAAAGCTTCCTCCCTGGACTTGTACCATCCAGGTATTTTTACACAATTCGCTGGGGTTTCTGAGAGTAGAAAGCTTGAAATGGGATAGCTGGAAAAGAAACCACCCCACACACAAAAAGACATTACTCTTGAAGACGTACTCGAAAGGAAGATGATGACAAGTGCTTACATTAAACTCACGTTCCTCTGGAATGTCCAATCTCTCTTTCAGCTCCTTCCAACACAAAAGATCATTTTTCGGGAATTCCCCATTAAGCGAGTCGTCGGCCTGACAGTTGGAGGTACCTATAGAACAAAAAAAAAAAAGTTTTGCTCTGTTAGCGTATCGATTGTCATAGACTTCAGCTGTCACAGAGCGACGTTTTGTGAGTTCTCTTTATTTACCTGGCGTACTCATTTACGTTGTTTAGCTTTCAAGACAACAGAATAGATATATGGAAATAAACTACAGAATACAAGAAAACGTTAAACCAAATGTCACTGATACAATGTGAACTAGCTAAAGATTTGGAGTTTCGTCCTCCACTTTTTCCTTGGAATATCTTTTGTTTAACTTTGTATGACGTGGCACTAACTAAGTTCAAGACGATGTGAGGTGAAAAACAAACAAAAAATAAAACAAGAACGTGTAGATCTAGTTGTGAGTGACTTAGAGAGTGTACAAAATTAGACATTTTCATTCATGGCGGAAAACAAAACTATAAATAACTAGCTTTTTGATGTATCCGGTGTACAGAATTAAGGAAGCTTGAGAAAGATTTTTTTTTAATGTATATATATATATTTGCACTTTTTAGAACTGCTTAATCAAATGTCCACAGCTCTGACGTCTACAGCTCTTTTGTTTGGTATTTGGTTTGCAGCGTTGAATTTCAATAATTGTTTTATTTTGGAGATTTTATAAAATGAAGCATAGAATACTGCATTATAAAATGAAGCATAGAATACTGCAATATTGATAAACTATACATATTTAAAACTAATATTTTTAGCACTTTTTAGTAGCACAGTTACATGCTATTTGGTAGCACTGTTAAATAAAATTAAAATTCAAACTTGCAAGAAGGTAACTGTAAATAGCTTTTTGTTTGGAAATCTCCAAAATCGTAAATTTTTGGTAAAATTAGAATCTCTTCTTCAGATGCGCCGCAGCTGAATTGTTAAGAAAAGGACAAAGGAAATATAAATAAAGTTCTCAAAATAGTTTTTAAAACATTTTCTAGATTTAAAATAAAAAAGAGCTCTTATAATAAATCTCTTATATTTTGTAAAGATCTCTCGCTTTGTTTCCAAAGTGCTCTTCTCACTGTAGGGTTTGAGCCAAATTGATCCAGGTAACAAACAAAAAATAACTTTCATGAACCGCATATGCCACGTATGTACGAAAAGTGATGATTTATGTAAAACTCTTATAAAGGCATAGTTAGAATCACTGATTCATTGGGAGAAGCATGTCTCTTCATCTTTCCACAAATATCTGTTCACGAATACTAGATAAGAATGAATTCTGAAGTGCTCGTGGAGCCATTCCGAAATGTAAGGAATGGATGCGTCTTGTCCCAGATACCACCTGAGTATCGCAGTAATATAGAGCGAGAGAATACGCTGGAAAGGATTGGGGGATAGAAGTGTAGATTCAACTCTTTAAAAGTACGACACGTCGGCGAAGAAAGAGGCACATATTTCAATTTAAAAAAAAATACTTATTTAAAATGGTTTATCCTCCCCCCTCCCCCAACCCAGACCTGCTACAAAATGAGATGTTGGGTGAACGAAGCAGGACATTTTGGTGCTAAATAGACACATAATAATAAATACGCTTATTTTTAGCGGCCCCCGAAAGGGTAAAAGATGCTATTAGTTTTGTGTGGAATTTCTGTCCGTCCGTCTGTCCCGTTTAGATCTCGTTTAGATAAAGATAGTGAAAATCCGACATCATAATATTGTTACGATCTCTCCTCTACTATCCAGGCTCCCTTCTAACTGCACCACACGACACAACGAACTTAAAGAACCTCACAACTCATCAGGGCTCCAAAGTAACAGTAACAGTTTAATTTCAAATACATTACAAATACTGTACAGTTGGCAACATCACACTAACTGTCCAATACCTAGCCTTGCTCCGCCTGACTTCACACACCGTCTGTCTCTAACTTCGCCTCGTCTGGTCACATTGCGAGGTAACGTGAAGTCCAGTCTTTCTGACACACTCGCTCTTATATACTGTCTCTACTGGCCTTCTAGAATCGGATGGAATGTTCTTGACCACTCAGAATGATCACAATCGCCGTGACTTGCGTGCGTCATATTTACACACAGGTCGTGCCGAACTGGCGTGTACTGTCACTGGTCACAGTTGACCGCTCTTCCTGCGCTGGACTGTGGCGATTTGGATAGGCTAAAAACACACAGCACTACCCCCATCTGTGTCACCACCAGGTTTACAACAATATTTTAGACCATGCAAAGTTCTGATGCAATGGCTACTTTTGTCTTTTCTGAAAGCGAAGAATCTAATTTTTTAAATCACTTATACAAGCAGTTTTTTCATAAAAAATACACCAGTTTAACACTATTTACTATTAATAGTAACAAACGCGAGATGCTCTTTATTAGGGGCAAAAAATGAAAAACAATTTACCATATTTTTAACACTGTTATGAAAACGATTGAGATTTTTTTTTTTACATTTTTATTGTTAAATTATGTAAGTTCAGTTATACCAAGTACTATATTTACACACAAAAAAAGTGTATTATTTTTTTAAAGAGAAAAAATCTATTTAGCATGTATAAAAGTTGGACATAATTTAAAACATTTTTTTTCGCCCATTGGTTTCAAAATGCTTTATCTTTTATGTTTGCATATGTATGTATTTTTGTATGTATATGTATGTGTGTATGTATGTTTATGTGTGTAATATGCGTATCGTATCAATAAAGTTGGAATAGTTCTAAAATCCCATTGATATCATGAAGTGCATGGCTTACTTCCCTTGGATAACATTTTACAATGGGACATTTAGTTCCAGGAATGGAAATCTCAACAATTCAAAGAAAGCGGTTCAGAAATAAATGAATGGGAAGGGGGAGGGAGCATGGGGGAGGGGGAATTGTAATAAAAGGAAAGAACTCTTCCATATGAAACAAATGTTACTGCTATTCACTTTTCTACCTCCGCTAGTGTCTTGATAAAAATAGTAGGTTAACTTTGACCTTATTGAAGGCCACATTTCTTACCTTTCGAGGAAGTGGTTGTTCCATTACATTGACAAGATATTTCTCTAAAAGCAACTCCAGAACTCCAGACATGCTTTTTTTTCATATGCATATAAATAGCTTAAATTTCTGCCCTTCTTCTTGTCTAATTGATCTCAATGTCAAGGTCATGGTGTTAATCTGTTCCTTGTATGACTGTACTAGCTTCTTAACGCAGCCGGAAACCGTCTACCAGGAAGAAGAGGAATATGAAGAGATTACCACGTGGTGCACGGTTTCCGGCCGTGTTGAGTAGCTGGGACAGTTCGTTTTAGTACACAAATATGATGTGATTCAAACCACTAATGGTGACATAAATTGAGAGACCTTAAGGACAGGACTTGGGGTGAAGAGATTCAGGTCCACGTCAGTCTGCTGAAAATAATCCTTCTCAGTGGTTAAAGGGGTAATGGTGTGCCTTGCCGATCCGATCGAGACCAATCATTATAGAAGGCCTGAACACTAACCAGCAACTTCACAATCTGTGGGCAGTTTAGACCAATAGCACGTTGCCACGTCACTGGTCTGTACACCCATGCACATACGAACCCGTTAAAACAGGTAATAGTGGAAAATGCAGCACAGAACCCCACAGTCAGAACGCCCTCTCCACTAGAGGAAGTATAAGAAACTAAGGCATGACATCTAACACGATAGTGTACTCAAGTAGGAAGAAGGCTGATATCGCTGGTGCTTACAAATGCCCAAACTGTGATCGGCGATGTATATCTAGGATCGGCCTCATTAGTCACATGAGAAGCTGCAAAGGGAAACAAATTCCTCACTAGAGACTTAAAATGCCACAGAGAGATAGGCCAACGAATAAATCTTTAGTTTGTTCTTTACGGTCATTTATTTATCATGACCAGAAATGTGGTTCGGCTAGAGCCAGGGGCGGACTGACTATATGGGCAAACGGGCAAATGCCCGGTGGGCCGGTACCAAATGGGCCGATCTGGTCGCGACCAAAGAAAAAAAAATTTCAATGTAGCCAACTTTAACAAAAAATTGACAGCAGCGAGACACAAAGGCCCGAACACGTTTTCTTGTTGTTGTTTTTAAATTCTTATTCCAATTAATTTTGTTTGAAATTCAACAAGAAAAAAAACAACACTATACACTGTACGTATTATCATTTGCGAAACTTTAGACCGTACTTTGTGCTATGCACGAGCGGCATGGACCTCTTTGATGTCTTCGAGACTGTGTTTGGCTTCATCATATTGCTGGTCGGCATGGGCCTTTTTTTTTTTTTGCTCCTTTCCTCCCCCGTCTCTTAATGGTTCCAATGAAATTTAACCCAATAGAGGGATGAGAGAGGTGAAGTTAGAAAACATTGATAGAACGCAGCAAACAAAAAAGATAGGCGCGACAATGAGCTCTTTAACAATACATAATAGAAATTAACTTTAACACATACACACAGCCGCGAAATTGCAAACCACCCAATATATTCCCAGCTCAATATGGGTATAAAGCTCTACTTTCTGCGATTTGAAAAGAAAAAGTAAGTTTATTTTTGTTTATTTTTAATAACATAGATATAAAAAATACTATACTTACGGCTTACACAAAAAATATTTAATTACAAAATAAATCTAGATCTCAATCAATTTTGATACTATTGTAATAAATGGCAAACTTATGCTTCGTATGAAGTCATTAATGATGAGATTATTACAATAATTTATATAGCGCTGTCACATCCGATATTTAATGAAAGGAAATTTATATTTTAAATAATGGGTCATGGTATATTCATATACAAATCGCGTTTTTGAGAATGTACTAGGAGGAAGCAAGAGCTTTTCACATTAAGTAGGTGCCTCTCTAACCGTTCTTCTTTCTCTTATCTTTTAATGAAATTGGTTGCCTGAGTCAGCCAGGAAAACCAATGATTTAGCATATTTTAAGTCACAGATCAACATGCATGACTAGATTGACACATGAAATGCGTAAAACGTAGCAATCTCATTTTTTGAAGAAACGTCTGTTATCTATAAGTAATACCAAAAAGCTTCAAACTCATTAGGCGGCTATTGTATTGTTTATAGTTTTCAGACTACATACATGTTGAAATAGAATACATTATGTAATCCTACGAATGCATACATTCAGTTTTCGATGCGTTATCAAACTTCATATATTTTGTAGAGAATTAGGCTTACACCTTTAATATAACACATGTACGTAGCCGGGAGGGGAGGGACTTCAAACCATCACTTGCCTCAGACCTCATTGTCTGAAAGGGAAACTTTACTTACTGCCCCAGTGCAGCCAACTTAAGCAAACTACAGTTTCCAAATTTCATGAGCGTTGCCAAAAGGGGTTTTGTGGTAACCTTCCCCCCACCAATACAAAAACTAAAGGTTTTTACCATTTTCTACCAGTCGCTGGACTCCATAACAGATTTTGTTTTTGAATTTTTTTAGCGGAAGAGTAGCAGGCTAATTGCACTGTAGATACTGTAAGGGTGGGATTTCAGATTAGCTAGGGTATGATATTATATTACGGTCCCTTATCCCCAGCCTGAACAGAGTAACACAAGAACCTAAAGGTAGTAGCATGTAAACTACAAACATTGAATAACAGTTATTCAACTGAACATTTAGTGAATAACAACAGTTGTCAATAGGAACAATATTTAATTAAACTTAATTGTAATTTTTCAAACATATTTACATGTACATCAATATCATTGAAGTTAGCATTTGATTACTAATTAGTCTAGTATCACACCAACAGGTTTCCGTAACACACCTTCACGCTCACACTCCATCTCGGCGCCCAACAGAAGCTCAACTCCCTACACCTCAACACCGATAGTTACTACACAACTCCAAGGGCAGAAAGACGACACACTTTCGCATAGCCCAAACCTAACACCCTGAAACGAAAAGAAAACCTAGATCTAGCGCTGCCGCTACAAGAAAGAACTTTTTCAATAGCGATACCCGTACCGAAAGATCAGCGTACTTAATAAAACTATGTACTTACGTACCCTTACAAGGGGAACCAAAAAACCAGCTACCCAGCTCACAAAAGCAGCTCTCTCTCTCTTGCGGAAACTAAGGATGACGTAAACACACACACACACACACACACAATCTTCTAGTCAACAAAACGCACTTAAAAGAAACTACTTCCTTTACCCTAAAACACCAATATTAAATGCAAAGAAAAACTACAAGCGCGCACGACAGATACCTCAGAATATGCATTTTTAAAGCTTAAAATAACGGAAATAATGCTTGGTTCCGGGGCTTCGCCACGGACCCCACTGGGGTGAGCTCACAGCGCTCCCCCGGACTAACTAGCTGCCCTTTGACGGTGTGTATTGTCATTCCACTAATTATAGGAAGAAAGTATTCTAGGGTAGAAAAAACTTTGAAAGAATGAAAGATCAGAATGTAATGAAGATTAATTACATAGAGGGGTCTACACACACACTAATATATATATATATATAAATTGTGGAGTGGGGTGAAAATCCCCCCACCCCACCGAATATATATGACATGCCATTTGTGGGCCGGTTTATATGGTAATGCCTGGGCCAATTTTGATACCCAGTCCGCCCTGGCTAGAGCTCTTCTATTAGGGCAGAAATGATCAATTATTTCTCATTAGTGATTCACTAAATTTAAAAAATACAATCGTTTATATTCTTAAAATTCTAATTTCAACACAGAATTTTTTTATTAATTTTTTTTTTTTTTTTTTAGAATTCTCAACGAATTATGGACATTTCGGATCTCGTGACACATTTTCTACGGAATTCGATACACTAGACTGCACTTCAAGCGTACTAAAGCGGATTGGGGGGGGGGGGGGGGCATCCAGACTGTGAGATGACCTTCTTGACAAGTCGGAAAGTAAAAGAAGGGCTCGAGTAGGGTCAGAGTGGGGCGTCGCAAAATTTTGATGCGCATTTTTTCCACGTCAAGTTCTTGTAAGTATGAGGGTCGTAGGGGGGAGACAAGGCGGGGATGCAGTGAACGGGAGATATTTATACCTCCAAAGAAAGAAAGAAAAATGAGATACGAATTTTAGAAGGAAGTGCAGAAAAGATGCCGGTAGTTCTTGGCCGGGGGTGCCGAAAACTGGGGAGTAGATCTTGGGTGTTACGACTTAAAGTTTGTTCCTCTCTAGGAGACAAGGTTGAATCTTGAGGTGATAGCCCATCGGAGGAATGACAAGTATTTAGGTTAAATCTTTGATTGTCTCTTTTCTTTTTTGTTTTTTAAACAAGCCCAAGAAATAGCAAATGTTTGAATGGGAGGGGGGTGTGTGGAAATATTTTTAGTAAAATGAATCATTTTCTATTTATATAAAAAAAACAAAAAAACACACAATACAAAGCACAATATTATCGCTGGTTAGAAAGACCATTAAAGGTTTACAAAAAAAGAAAGCTAATTTGAGAATAAAGAAAAAAAGGGAATTCGATTCTCAAAATGCAAAATGAAAATCAATCTCTTGTTGTTTTTTTAATCATATTTATTGATTTTTAACTTTCCTTTCTGTATTAAGACTTTGATACTCTAGTCCCCCCCCCCCCCCCCTCTCCCACTTTTTTGAATTTTTGGTTTGGGGGGGGGGGGGGGGTCTTCATGCAGAACCATTTCTTAAATTCTATTTCAACAAAATAGATGAAGCCGACACTGTTTCATTATTTTTAATAGAAGTATTAAATTATTACGTAGGAGCACTGACCACTATCAGAACGGAACTTTCATCATTGTGACGACATTCCAAAGAGCAAACCAGGCAACCACCCAAACCTATTTTTGTCCACTTATTTGTCCTAGGGTAATGCTGTCACTGGAGTTGTAGGCCTACTAGACCTACACATATACAGACATATCTACACGTGCATACACGGAGATAGATGAATCGACGACGCCATAAAAGTTCTACAACCCTAATTAAAACAAAAATAAAAATGAGGGGAATGTCTTTGAACGTCATCTGACAGCTTGGCACATCGTCAAAACAGAGCGCCCCTTATTGCCCAAGGTCGTAGGTTTCATCATACATCTCTTATTAAACTGACTTTTCCAAACCAACTGATACTCTTTCTCCCATACTTCACTTCAACTTTCGCTACTCTTCTTATGTATAAATGGTAAGTCAAAGTCCTCTGGTTATTGGCACTTGCGCAGAGGACGGTTTAAAGTCAATTCTAAATTTGCATCTGAGGTAGGACATACTATAGATCTATGGTTGACATCAAACAAAAAGAAACATGAAACTTTCAACGGAAAACATATCAAATGTGAAAAAATATACTAGTCAGAGCAAGCCCGGATTCAGGAAGGTTGTAGATCAAACATAAGCACAGTTCAGCCAAAGATAGATCAGTTTTTCTTTTTCAAAATCTGCAAATAGAGTTGATTTTCCAATTTCAAAGTATCGTTGTTTTTCTGTGATGACATGTTTTTGATGTTTGAGCTTATAGTAAAGCCTAGAAATTATTTTTTTTTTTTGGTAAAACAAACAGTCCACGACATTGAGGTGTACTTGAATTGCGTGCTTATATTTACAACAAGAAACTGGATCAATTGGACATCAGCGTCATCATTAATCAATACCTACTAGGGGTGGAAACAAGTACGTTGTTTCTTATAGAACTGTATCTAACCTCATAGTTCCTAACTTTGTGTGTGTGTGTCTCTCTCTCTCTTTCTGTCTCGTTTTCTTGCTGTTTTAGTCTCTAACCCACTCTCTCTCTCTGTATCTTTTTTACTTTAAATATGCAGCACTCTTTCTATTTCTCTCTCATTCTATCATTTTCTTTTTCTGCCTCAATTTCATTAACTCAATCTTTTTCTCTCTTTTTCACTATACTTCTCTGCCTCTCTCTCTTTCGCTCTCTCTCTCTTCATACCATTAGGTCCCTCTGCCTCTCTCCCACCTTCTTTCTCTCCCTATATTACTTTCTCTGTAGTTTCTACACACGGGCACGAGTTCATCGATATAAATATCGGCATTTTATGTTGTGACCATACAACGTCACCTCGCTGTGTAATAATACATACTGCAGTTCAAGTCCAGGTAGACATAATGTAAGGACTTGCGTATTAGCAAAAGAGGACGATGGAATAATGAAACACTAGTGGTTTCATTCTCTCCTTTCGCGTGTTAGAGTCTGTCCTAAGTGAAACAGATAGGTAAAGTCTGTCCTAAGTGAAACAGAAAGGTAAAGTCTGTCCTAAGTGAAACAGAAAGGTAAAGTCTGTCCTAAGTGAAACAAAAATGAAAAGTCTGTCCTAATTGAAGCAGAATTGAAGAGCCTGTCCTATGTGAATCAGAAATGAAGAGTTTGTCTTAATTGAAGCAGAAATGAATTAAGGCGAGAAGTTGTGTAGATCTAAATATAGCTTACGTTTTCTTTTTTCAGTACTAGTATGTTCTCAATCTTATAATAACTGACCTTTAAGTGGGCAACTTTCATTGGGTGTAACTAGGTCAAGGGCGTTGGTAGTAATCTATTCCACTTAATCCACTTATGAGTTTATTGTAATGTTTAGTATTGAGTGAATGAAAACATTGTACATAACATCACAGGCACGCCACTTCCAGGTCATCCCTTTAAGCGATGCACACACATTGCAGTTTAAGTTCATGCAGACTTCTCCTCGATTTAAAATCCTGAGGATTCTTGGAACTCTATCGCACTAGTTTTTGCCGCCCAATTCACTTGACAATGATTCTCATCCATAATCCGACAGTGGTTCCCAAACTATTTTGTCTCGTAAACCCCATGCCATGTTTTCTGTTTCTTGGTAGACCACCCCCCTGCTTAACTTTTATTTCATTTTTGCAAATTCAATAACTCCTTTTTATTAATCCACAATCATAGCACCCCCCCCCCCCCCCCCCCCCCCCCCCCCCCCCCCCCCGTGGACTTTCGAACTATTTTTCAGGATTGTGTTTACCTAGACTTAGACGACGACCTGTAAATGGGAATAATTCAGGTTATACCACCACTTCAGTCAATAACAATTTCTTTTCCTTGTTCGAGATACCAAAGAAAATAATTTATTACCAATTGTCAATTAACTACATGATTTTTTTTTTATTGATTCTTGTGTTGTCAGGTAAAAGAAATAATTTTTGCGAAATTCAACTTGATCCGAGATATGCGTCATTTTTTGTTTCTGTTTCTTTTCTTTTTTTTTTTTTAATTTCATTTTGGGGTCACCTAATTTCCATTGCTTAATGTCTCCAATTTTCTGAGGCCGCCCTGTCCTAAGGAATAACGCATCCTTAAGTTAAAAATCCTTGTCAGAGTTATGAAGTCGTGACCATTCGGGTCGGCTTTGACGCCCAAATTGTTCCCACTAGGCCACCACGCTCCGCGTTGATTTGGAGTAAAAAAGAAATAATACATAGGAGGCTATAGAGACGTGATTGAGAACCTCTTCAATGCTCTTGTCTAAGTACATGGGGTAAGACAATGAGACAGAGGATTGGCATGTGACTTTCTTGAGGTCTATGACATCTAGAACTAGATTTAGAACTAAATATAGTTCAAGACTTAGATAACATTGTTATGGCACATTGGAGAGTTTGGCATATGATGGCATTCATGTCATTGACATGACCAGTCTTGGCTTTCAGTGTACAGTGGTGTAGATTCCACAAGACAGGAGCAAGGAACTCTGGAAGAAGGTGTCAGGGTTTCATGCGCTTGTGTTCACCTTGTCTTTTATTGCTTGTTGTTAGATATTTTTAACTTTTTAACTTCTACACTGTGTTTATGTGCTTGTATGTAATTACACGTATTTCAATTTGTGTGTGTGTGTCTGTGCTTTATTTCTGTGCGCAAACGCTGAGGATGTGCACCTCTGCATATTTTTCAAATTATATCATAATGTACTTTTTGGTTTCAGAAGTGATACAGTCTACCACCATATTTTTTTTAAACCCTTCCTTGAGTTAGTCTCCTCTCTCTGAGCGAAGTGGACAACATTGGTTTCTTACATGTTAAAAGCACGCAGGTCAATAGTCTAGTTAGTGAATATATTGATTAGGCCTAATATTTACTGTGCAGTGTATTATTCTAAGCCATTTACTCTTAATTCCTAACCTAGGATTCTTTAAATCGTTGTGTATTCGGAAAAATTAGAGCTGGGTGGACTCAGAGGCACCCAAAGATCCCGAAATTAAAAATCTCAGTCTTAAGATTCGAAACCGGGACCCTCGGTTCAGAAGCCAAATGTTTGTTTGTTTGTAAAATGTTTTACATGTTTCGGATGTTCCTTCAGAGTTGAAGATTACTTCATTATTAGGAAGTTTACTTCCTAGTCCAAACCTCCCGCAGGACGACGGGAGATGGGAGCGGGCAGGGTTTGAACCCTCGACCGTCGATAAATCCGAACGACAGTCCAGCGCGCAAACCGCACGACCAGGCAGCCAAGCGCTTTACTGCTCAGCCACCGCGCTTTTCAGAATAAAGAAGACAAGATTGTAATGGCTTGGCAAGAGCTGGGCTTCATGCCATACACCAGTGATGCTCAACCTTATTCGACCAGCGGGCCATTTTGACTTTCGAAACGCGTGTCGCGGGCCACATCAACAAAAAAGTACGAAAAATGAAACCGAAATTCACCTGAAACTATTTGAAATTGTTGCTTTTGGTAATTACATTAATTAATAGTATAGTTAAAGTCTTTCATTTTTTACGCGTCTTAAAATGGTTTCGTTTCATTACTTAAAATGTGAGCAACATTGTAGCTACCTTTACCACCTACTTATTTTCTTGTCTCTCTTCGGTGAATATTCTCATCGGTCCTTCAATCTGTAGGCGTAGTTTAACCAATCTTTTAGACGCGGCTCAAACCAAGAAGGCATTCATATTTGTTTTATAATGCCGCTGTACATGTTGTTGTTTTTTTTGTTTGAAACAGCCAGACTTTCTTTATAAAACAAAAATGTTGGCTTATTATCATGTTCCACACAAAAAGATTCATTCACTTTTTCTGGTAGATTCTACATTCAGAGTTCCACTTCATAAGCTCATAATCGCACACTCGTTAAAGGTCATGGTATCAATCCATCACAGAAAAAGTGAGGGCCCTAACGAAGATAAAGATACATTTACAACTTCTTTTAAGGGGGAGGAGGATTTTCTACTTTTGTGCCGACGTTTCGGCGGGCCGGATTGAACTACATTGCGGGCCAGATCTGGCCCGCGGGCCGTACTTTGGGCATCACTGCCATACACAATCGCCCTACCATTAGGAATCTCACTCTTGTTTTATTATGAACATCCTTTATGGTAGCTTCTTCTTTGTTATTTTCCTAACAGTTGAGTCTAAGACTCTTGGAACTCTAGGCCTATAGAAACGTGCCTCCATCTGCTTGAACAAACTTCTGTCTGGGGAAGATCCAAGTAGATGTAAATTATTATATCCTTATTACTGATGGCTGGTACCCCAAAACGCTCGTATTAAAAGCGAGGTCAAAGGTCGAGCATACCGGGTAAATCCCCCATGTTCATTCTTTGAACCACATCAGCCGTGCAGGTGTCCGACATAAAAAGGGCCCCTTCAGTTACAGTGTGTGTGGATAGTGACATATTTGTTGAGGTTTCCTTCCATCACCGCCAGTGCAATGGATTCGGTCCTCAGGCACCCCAACGAGGGTTCTTTTTGTTTTTAAGGGATGGATTGACGTAACAGACGTTCAATGCTAATATTTGTTTGACTAGATCGGCTTAATGAAATCATTAGATCTACATGTTCAATATCAGCATTAGAAGGATTAGCTTCAAATGATCGTATCTAATGATACTAGATATATGCATGTATCTAATTTTGTTCTTCAAGAGAATAGCTAACTTCAGATCTGATAAAAGAAAACTGAAGCCTTTCTCAATAATATCCATTTCTTGGAATGAATATCTGTGTACATATGCCGTATAAAAGAAAAGTGGATCTACTAGACCTATGTATCCTGCCATTCTAGAAGGGTAATTAATGTTGAACTAGAAACTCTTTAAGGTCTAGAGAGTCCGTGTCAAATGGATTACATTGCATACGGCGCTCCTTATTCAACATAAATAGATGTTATAATCAGGCAGAACAACTCTCAATGAGGAAAAAAAAAACATTTGGAGTTGACGCCCTTCATTCACGTGATACAATTGTTTACTTTCTTTTTCTGCCCCTCCTACCAAAGTACAAAGCAAAGGAGGATCTCTACTTTCCAGAAACTCCAGTTTCCTTTACCACGACATAGAGATGTCTACATTCTAGTGGTTGTCTATATGTTGTTATGTGCCATTGTCGTGTTATTGTTAGATAGTTAAGCTTTGTTACGCCCTGTGTACTCAATTATACTCACTGGTAAAAAAACAAAAACAACTTAATTTTATTATGCCTAAAAAAAATATTTTTTTTAAAAAGTAAAATAATACATGTTGACCTATAGAAAGAGCCCTAGAAAAGTCTGGGTATTTCCGCTAGTTTATAATACTGTTATTGTTTCGTGATTCTCCGCTCTATTAAGTGGAGTTTTAATTTATAGTCATTATTAGATTTTCCTTCAGCTTTTTTATTTTTTTTAAATTTCGATTTTTTAAAATTGTTTACAATTATTTATTTTTTTCATGTCGACTAAACATGATTTCTAGAAATGTGAAATTGAAACTTTTAAGTTGATCTCATTTTTTTAAAATTTTTTAACATTAACAGGTGATAATTAGTCATTGAGTTATTAAATACAAAAAAAAAAAAAAAAAAAAAAAAAAAAACAAATTGAGTTGATCTTGATTCCAAAGCAAATATTTGATCTCAAAATCGTTCAGATAGAACCGATAGACTTTAAGGACATCTTGAAACTGTATGCCATGCAGAACATTTTTACTTGATATTTATTTCTTTTTTTATAGGACTTACAGTACTTGATCTAATACTACTACACTACAGTACTTGATCTAATACTACTACACTACAGTGCTTGATCTAATACTACTACACTACAGTACTTGATCTAATACTACTACACTACAGTACTTGATCTAATACTACTACACTACAGTGCTTGATCTAATACTACTACACTACAGTACGATCTAATACTACTACACTACAGTGCTTGATCTAATACTACTACACTACAGTACGATCTAATACTGCTACACTACATTGCTTGATCTAATACTACTACACTACAGTACTTGATCTAATACTACTACACTACAGTACTTGATCTAATACTACTACGCTACAGTACTTGATCTAATACTACTACAATGGGTTTAGGGTGAGGGGCTGTTTATCTCCAGTTACCTTAGGCCATCTTGCTCTTTCAAGTCTGTTTTATTACAATACCTCTATTCAAGTTGCTCCTTCGTGGAACCTAGATCCGGGAACCTAAATAGTTGATATCATAAATGATTCTAATGATTTTTCTTGAAATATGACAGTTGGTGTATATCGCTGAGAAAGGAATTACTAGCTCGTTGGCCACAATTTGAAAACTCCGGTTTGCCTGTCAGTATTTTTCAAGTAAGAAATAAATAAATGTAAATTTGTCTCGACATCTATATCTAGGATTCTAGTTCTAGCTCCAGCATCAGTTTTGAGAGGACTTTCACGTTCTTGAAAGGACTCGTTCGGGAAATTCCGAATGTAAGGTGCTATTGATTCAAAGAGTCTAATAAATGAATGTCCAGGAGAATTGTGCACATCGTCTTTGCAGTACAGACTACTCTTAGATCTAAATGCTTATCATTGGACTATTATAAAGTGTAGTAGATCTATACTTTGGCTTAACCAGGATTCTTTCTCGGATAAAAAAAAAGGGGAGGGGGATAAAAAATGTTCCATTGTTTTCAAATCAAACATTCATTAATTTTTGAGAGAAAAACAATCGCTCTATAAGTTGTATTAAAGAAGTATTTGCCTTTTTTAAACACTTATTGCTTACGTTTGACTTGTTTCTTCAGTCCAAACACAGACACAAACAAAGAAGACAAACAATTTACGAAAACAGACAAGGATGTGCCTGATTGACTATGTCAATGATTGTTATAGCTTTACATCGTTTTAAACAAAAAAATATCTTTCTTGTTATTTTTTGGTTGTTAATCTAATTCGTCTGCAATGGGAAACATAGCACAAGACAAAGGGAGCCTACCAAGGTAGATGTTGATGGATGCTGACGTCTTTGCTGGTTTGAGTGGAGATGAAGATCTATATGTATTTATATATTTTGTTCTGTTATATTTTGTTGTTTTTTTTTGGTTATTAGTTTTTGTTATATTTCAGTTCTCCTTTAAATTGAGTATGTATTCTTGTTGCATTTTTAAAAATATATTTGGTGTATGGAGATGTAGATATATGTGTGTATTCTTTAAATATATTTATTTTCTCTAGTTTCCTGGTGTTTTTATGTTATTGTTTCGTCTGTTTTTAAAAACTGTAATAAATTTAAAAATACTTTTGTTAAAACAAGAAACCTTTTTATTATCAAGAAAACTTAATTTTTATTGCAATTTGACTCCATTGGTTTTACATGCGTTGTATCACAAAATGTGTATGTATATGTAAAAAAAAAATTAAAAAAATATCAATATCCTAATATCTTAGTTCGTCTACAACACAGGGCAACGGACATCCCAGTGATGGTGAGGTTTGGACAGTATATGAACAATTTTAACGTGAATTATTGTGTAAACCTTGAACTTACGTTGGTGTCTTATGCGTTGTTGGCAATGTCATCTCTTCAGTACTGAATACAAAAATATTTTTTTCTAAATACAGTAATGAAAAATAAAAGGTTTTAAAAAAAACTTCTTCATAGAATGAAGAAAAAAAATGACTTTCAACTATTTGCAACTGGAAAAAAAGCAACAACCAACTGAGCATGAAGAGTTTTGGATTAGCTCATGTTCGTAAGTCTAAAGTCTCTCCTTCTCTGCGATACTCAACAAATTCTAATCTCGTTCTCAATGAGCCTATGCTAAGCATTGTAACAATGAATTCAGAATTCATGAACAGTTCTGGGTGTACACCAATGAACTACCTAAATGCTCATGAACTATAGACAATTTCTCGATATATGATGTCTGCTTGACCGTTCTGTACACCCTAGACGGGGAGCCGTTAACATGTTGGTCTTGTGTGTTATTTTATTTAAAGTAGAGACTGAATAAAAAAAAAATATTGGAACTATACGAAGACGAAACATTGAGAACAGAGTTGACCTGGAACATTCAGAACAGAGTTGACCTGGAACATTCAGAACAGAGTTGACCTGGAACATTCAGAACAGAGTTGACCTGGAACATTCAGAACAGAGTTGACCTGGAACATTCAAAACAGAGTTGACCTGGAACATTCAGAACAGAGTTGACCTGGAACATTCAGAACAGAGTTGACCTGGAACATTCAGAACAGAGTTGACCTGGAACATTCAGAACAGAGTTGACCTGGAACATTCAGAACAGAGTTGACCTGGAACATTCAGAACAGAGTTGACCTGGAACATTCAGAACAGAGTTGACCTGGAACATTCAGAACAGAGTTGACCTGGAACATTGAGAACAGAGTTGACCTGAAACATTCAGAACAGAGTTGACCTGGAACATTGAGAACAGAGTTGACCTGGAACATTGAGAACAGAGTTGACCTGGAACATTCAGAACAGAGTTGACCTGGAACATTCAGAACAGAGTTGACCTGGAACATTCAGAACAGAGTTGACCTGGAACATTCAGAACAGAGTTGACCTGGAACATTCAGAACAGAGTTGACCTGGAACATTCAGAACAGAGTTGACCTGGAACATTCAGAACAGAGTTGACCTGGAACATTCAGAACAGAGTTGACCTGGAACATTCAGAACAGAGTTGACCTGGAATATTCAGAACAGAGTTGACCTGGAACGTTCTGACTGTAAACATGATACAAACTTTTACAGGTGAATTATACAGAGTGCCGTCTGCTCTAAAGACAAAGCTTTATGTTAGGTGTAATTGTATCAATTATTTTAAGATCAAACACGCAATTATTATGCAATAGATCTAGCCAAACAATAATAATAATAAATAATAATAATTATATAATAAATCTATGGAATTACACAAATATTTTTTACCAAATTGCTTTTTTTTTAAAGCGCAAATTCAAGCTTTCTCACTACGTTATGTTTCAAGGCAAGTTGTGAGGGGGGGGGGGGCGGTTTTTCTGAGATAAAGTATCCACGATGGCTTTTTAAAAGCAATTTTTAAAAAGTTGTTCGCCTTAAATTCAATTTCGAGGGGGAGAGGAGAAAAAAAAAGGGGGGGGGGGCGGAAAGTTTAACCAGAAACAGTTTTCCTCATTAGCTCCAGCACTACATGTTACTGTTGCACTGTCTCCAACCAAAAGAGACCAACCAGTAAGATAGAAGCTGTTAAGTCCATTAATAAATCAATGAAGCCGGACACCAGCACTCGAGTCAAGGAATTAAAAAAAAAATAGTTGAATTCAGTTCAAAAGTAGGAGTGGTTTTATCGCGCTTTCAATCAGCCGGCGAATTCTATTTGTACTAGAAGCAGCAGTTTCGAGGAGCTGGATAACACAGTTTGGATATGATCCGCGGGCCGTAGCTTGGAGAGCCACATGACTTCGAATTATAATGTTATGAAATGAGGACAAGAAGTGGCGGATATTTTCATAAGGGATGTTTTAAAGTCCGTTTGGCCACGTCACAAGCTTATAACTCTCTAGCACAAACCTCCTGCACTACGTCTTATGGAGCATGTGTTTGTGTGACCGTGGGAAGAGGTTAGCGATTGGTTGTGAATGATGCAAGATAGGTGGCACTGTCGTCATTTGGTCTTAGTTAGGACAGACAACTCCAAAACGTGAGACTAAAAGAACGTGTTATTGTAGTGAGTTACATTTTGTTCAAAAATATTATGACTAAAGTCTAGTACATTTATTGTATCTCATATCAACTTGATTTTGTCTATATTATTATAAAATTATAGTTAATATTGTCGACAAAGAAGTTACTCCTGCTATTTAAAGTATTATTAGTTAAGATATAATACGCCTATATCGGTTTAGCTGTCTACCACCAGTTCGGAGCTACAAGCCAACCACCGTCGACAACCCGATGTAATGGGAAACCATCGGGATATGCTTGAACTAGTTACATTGTGTCCCATATTCTTTATGACTGCCTCAGACTTGCTGATCTCCATCTCGACAGGCCTGGGAAAACACAAATTCTCGATTTGTACGGTGACATGTGTGCACTACCCAAAACAGCAGGGTTTCTGTCCAGGGATTTTGCAAGAGAGGATTTGAGCATCTCAAACCCTCACTCAAATGGATTTTTTGATAATGATGATGATGATTACTATTGGGACGACAGGCCAAATAGTATACCACACGACCAGGCAGCCATCTAGTTATAGGTGGGCAACCTTTTTGTATCGAGGGCCGCATCTTCATAAAATTTGGGAATGGCGGGCCGCATATTATAAACAATTTAGAAAGATACGCTCGCTAACTGTAAAGAATGTCTTTTAATTCGTATTTACTCTATTAAACTCACGTTTCTTTTTTTTCCACACTCCGCGTTAAGGAATTACAACAAGAGTTAGCAATTTTTTAAATCAATTTTACGATTTTTTTTAATTGCTGTCGTCTTTTTATATTACAATATCCCCACAAATATACAGTTGTACTTAATGTGCAGTATTTTACTTTTTACACTCGTGCATAATGTTCCGGAACTGTGAAACTAGCTTACTAGTTGTTACCCTTGTGGCTGCTGTCAAATTACAGTCACTCAAAAAGACCAGTAATTATACTTGTTTAGTTTCCAAAAAAAAAAAGTTTGTTCACTGAATGAGACAATTAATGTTCCGGAATGTCGGGATGAGCGAAACTTGCCCTTGTGGAGCATCACCAGAGAATGCTGACCATGTCTTTCAATGGTGCATACTAAATCAAGCGACCCAAACAAGGCTCTGGTCCCAAAGCCTTCCTACAGAACCAAAACTATTTGGAGGACTGCCTGATCTGGAGACCACTGCGCAGTTCATCTCAGATATAGGATTACTGATCTGAACCCTCCAACATGTAAAATGAGAACAAAGAAGAAGAGGAAGAGATTTATGTGTACACTAATAGTGTGAACAGCAGCACATTTTTTTTAGTTGTTGTGGCCCGCGGTCCGTAATTTGCCCACCCCTGATCTAGTTAATAAATAGCTATCGAGAATATCGAAGAAATAGAAAAAAAACTTTAAAGAAAAATGTTTTAAAAAATGAGGTAAGATATAATACACTAGTTTGCACCTCGGCCTCCTTTCCTTTCGATTCCTCCACCACACACAGCCCACCCTTTGCAAGAGAGAGTCATACGACCAAGGAAATCTTCGGCAAGGTAGTTATGGAAGGTCACCAGCTAGACCAAATTGTTCCGGGCGCTAACAGCCATGTAACCGCCACTGCTTTGAATCAAGAGAAATAGTTCTAAAGTTATAATGATCCTTACTAAATACAAATGATTTTCCTGTATGGCGATCATTACCATTTTTTTTTGTTCCGACGGGACAGTACAAAAGGAGGTATAACGAAATTAGAAGTAAAACCTTTGTGAGCGATCTAAAGTTGGCCTACATTCGTGTTTTGACGCCGTGAGTATCAGTGAGAGTTATTTGGGATAATCTTGACTGCGAACATCCGACACCAAATATTGGATCATTAAAAAAAAAAAAGAATGTATGCCAGTTGTTCAGATTGCTTGCCCAGTTAGCAGGTGTCCACTACATTCTAACTGCACGTGATCTTAAAAATGACCATGGCTCTTAGATTAGTGCTACCGAAATGTAGGTCACACTTCAACAGGACACTTGTCACATGATGAGAACCAAATCAAGTTGACTTACACTGGTCTTCTCGCTATCTGTCTGCTTCCTTCTTTCTCTCATTCTCTTTCTTTGTCTTCTGTCTTTCATTTACAGCCAAACGTCTTTCCTTTCTCTTTCTTCATGTCTCATAAACACACACACACACACACTCTATCTAAATATCTCCTGTTGTTTCTCGCTCACTTTTTCTGCTTATCTCTTCCCTTTTCTCACACTCTAACACTTTCTGGCTCTCTGTCTGTCTTTTTTTTCTCAGTCTGTCTTTTTCTCTGTCTTTCTTTTTTTTGTTTCTGTTTTTTTTTGTTTGACTATCGCTACCAACATAACTGTCAGTCATTCTCTCTGTCACTTTCTCTGTCTCTCTCTCTCTTACTTGCCCCCTCTGTCTCTCTCTTGCCCCCTCCCTCTCTCGCCCCCCTATCTCTTCTCTCTCTTGCCCCCCCCCTCTCTCTCTCTCTCTCTTTAATTATCTTCCTTTGCCCCTCTGTCTAAGCCTTTCTCTTTTTTCTGTTTCTATTTCTCTGCCACATTATTTCTGTTTCTGTCTCTCTCTCTCTGTCTTTGTCTCTCTGCTTATATCTGTCTCTCTATCTCTGTCTACTTACCTCTGTTTACTTCTCTCACACTCTTTTTAAATATGTGTCTGTCTCTCCTTTATGAGATAACAACTAAGTGGTCAGTCGAACCAAGCACTTACACAGTTACATAAGGATGTAAATGCAGGACATTTGAAAATCTGAGAAACTCTCTTAAAGTTCCGTGTTCTCAGAACATGGTAATATCTCCCCCCTCCACCAGTAATTGACCCCTCCTCCCTCCACTAATTGCCTCACGAAGGCTGCCCAACTTCCTTGTATACATTGAAATAGCATGAGTGTCATAAAATGTGAAATGGAGAGATGGACCAGGTCAGTTATAAGTCTAATTGAGGATTAACCCAAAACGTACAATAATTCAGGAGAGAAGATCTTCCATTCTACATATTACCAAGCGCTGTTATAGTAGAGAAAGTTGGCCTTCTAACCACTCAAAGCACTCTGTCTCAAACAATGTTTACAACTTAAAAAGAAGTAGATCTATCTATTTATCAACTATTTTGTAAATACATTAAACATTCGATTATATTTTTTGACATTGGACATTTTTTTTAACGCAACAAGAAACAAGAGACATATATAAAGACAAAAATTTTTTTTTTTTTTAACAAACCTATTTTTCCCACACCGATTTCTTCTAAGTTTAGAATGGGCTCTGACAATAATTAGCACATTGATATATATAAATGTCAATGTCACTGAACATTTAAATTCTGGTTCAACTACAAAGGTGGAGGGAAAATAAGAGCAAAAACCTTTTGGAGGCGCGGTGGCTAAGCGCTTGACTTAAAAACCGATGGTTCCGGAATCAAATCCGCTAAAGAGTGAGATTTTGATTTTCCGGTATTTAGGACGCCTCCGAGTCCACCCAGCTCTAAATAGATAGCTAACATTAGTTAGGGGAAAAGTAAAGGCAGTTGGTCGTTGTGCTGGTCACATGACACCCTGCACGTTAACCGTGGGCCACAGAAACAGATGACCATAACATCGTCTGCCCCATAGACCGCAAGGTCTGAAAGGGGTACTTTTTAAAACTGTTTATGTACAATACAAAATATACAATTATAAAATCCCACGATCTTTGGCGCCATAGCGTCCATACCGTACCCTCCCCCTTTTCTCTCTATTTCTGTATTGTTCAGAACTACTAGGCATTGATCTGTTTTTACATTGAAATCCAATTCTATTTATACAGCAACAAAAGAAGACCAAACAAAAAAGTCACAGCAAGTCCTTAGAAACAACCAAGCTACTTCTATTTTCTACTAAAGTTATAGACACCACATTCCAAACCTTTTCCACGAAACTTTGGTGACATAGTCATTTCACTTGATATCTATTCGTAACCGACTACTTCCTGAGCGCAGTCATGATCAGAGCATAGTCACATGTTAAAGCCCCTTGATAAAAGGTATAGATCCACATTCCATTTCCCAGAAACACTGTTTAGGCAACGAGTAGTGTATATATTGTATATAATAAGCCTAACACAATGTACCTGTCTTATTCCTTGTGACACTATCGTGATCTTGTGTTCAGGGGAAGCCAGCAGTGCTGACATATGTGTATAAAAAAAATAAAGGTTTTTGGTTTTGTTGTGTAAGTGTCACGCGGTAAGATTTAGAATCAACTGACTTTCTTATGTCAGTGTACGTATATATGTATGTGTTTTGTTTTGTATATGTGTGTGTGTGTTGGTGTGTTAAGTTTTTCTCTTCTGGCTGTTTTGATTATATGTGATACTGCATTTGGCCAATGTTTAATAATTGGCTGCCTTTTTCACGACCAAATAATGGGGAGACGCCGTTATTAGATTTTGTATGTTCTGTCTGTCTGTCTCTCCGTCTATCACGTTTAGATCTCATCCTATTTTGTAGTAAACAGGTGCAATCTCTACTTTTTTTTTGTATGCGAACTTTAAAAAAAAAAATTTAACAACTTATTCATCTTTCATAAACATCATTGCTTAACAGTTAAGTAGGCGGACTGAAAGGGTCAGCCTACGAGTTTTCATGAAAACACAACCTTTTTAAATTATTTATTTATTTAGCTTTCAGCTATTTCTCTGAAATTAAAAAGTTAATGTTGGAAAAAAGAATATAAGGAAAAAGATTGATACAGTTCTGTACAGTTTACTCCTCGATAGATCTCAATGAAGACTTGTCCAAATGCATCTTTTTAAGTGCCAGACTATTACAGCACAGGCGAGGGAAACCGACGACACTCATATCATCGTGGCACAGATAGCGTATTTCTATAATAAGAAAATAATGCAAATAGTGAGACGCACTTAAGGCGACCGATAATGAATGCATTAATATAACGCCATTAATCCAATGTGAGATTGAGCTTGTAGCTTAGATAGAGAATAGAGGGAGTTGGATACTAGGCTTTCTCATAGAGGGCACATCTATAACCTTAGTGAATGAGACTGGGCCATTCTGGATTATTTCATTATATTGAAGCTTCTGTGGTCGACTTAATCTGTTCGCAATGATATAAATCTTGTGTATGTCTAGTTGGTCTGTTGATTAATACAAACTCACTATAAGTAGAAATGCACGTGAACAGAAAGACGCATGCTATCTTCTAATGATCAACTATTCAGCAGGCCCAACATTAGACATATTACATTACATGTAAACATTAAAAGCGTTAGGCGCATTGGGGGTTTTGGAAAGTGTCAAGTCATAAATTTGACACTACAGAACAATTGTGTCAGTGTTGTCGCTCACTAGTTACTTTTATATTCTTTTCTATAGAATCGGCATTGTATATCGAGCAGATGTTGTCATCTTATAATGAGGTGCATAAGATTATTTCTTGGAAAAGGATCCTCAGAGAAGTCCTGTCAAACTTGTCACGGTGGTCCAGAGTTTAAACCCTGCCTGCCTCCTCTGTTGTTCTACTATGGCTTGGATGTAATGTTAATTATCAAAAAAAAACAACGTCAGAGACTTGTAGAACAAGAAATTACCCACCCCCACCCCCCACGCACTCATTAAGCCTTGAACGTTTTGAACTGAACTAACGTCTTGAATTATCTTTATGACGTCACTTCAAAGAGAAGGCAATTACGTCATTCGCATTTCATGTGTCAGTCTTGTCGTGCATGTTGACTTGTTACTTAAACTCTAAGTCGCTGGTTTTCCAGTCTGAGTTAGGCAACTCGTTCTATGCTCTAATGGCATTAGGTAAAAAGGAGCACTTATACGAGTTTTTCCTAGCATATGGAATAAGAAATGTACCTTGTGTGTCAATCTAGTCATGCATATTAACCTGATACTTAAATTCTGCTTGGTCGTTTGTTTTCCAGTCTGATTCAGGCAACCTATTCCATGCTCTAATGGCACAAGGTAAGAAGGAGCCCTTATACGAGTTTTTCCTAGCATATAGAATAAGAAATGCACCTTGTGTGTCAATCTAGTCATGCATATAAACCTGATACTTAAATTCTGCTAGGTCGTTGGTTTTCCAGTCTGATTCAGGCAACCCATTCTATGCTTTAATGGCATTAGGTAAGAAGGAGCACTTATACGAGTTTTTCCTAGCATTTCGAATAAGAAACGTGCCTTATTTGAGAACACCAGTAAACCCTGACTGGGGAGGGGAGGCAGCGCAACCAACCCAGGACTTTACACTAATGACCTTGTTGTAATGAGCCAGTCTTACTGACACACTGAACCCCAGGATGCAGAGCTAGACCCTGTCTCGTGACGTCATGTGGGCGGAAACAAGGGGCCCAACTTGCGTACCTACTTAGCGTGAGAACAGGCAATGCACGCTAGTGTCTGCACCGCTGTAAGTCTTTGTGTGAAGATTTATCGCCTACTGTGTTCGTTAGGGTGCGTGCGTGTGTATGTGTGGGTCAGAGTGTGTCTGCGCGTGTGCAGGGCGTTGACCGTGCTAAGTGGTGACCGTCACAACTCATCGACTCTGTCGGGAAGATATTTTTTTTTCTTTTTCTAGGACAATGGCTGCTAATTATGTCACCCATTACACCATGATCTAAAAAAAAAGTACACATGACTTAATAGGAACAGGTTATTTAACAACAAATTGTCTTTTTTTTTTTTTTTGCTTATTAATAAAAAAATTGTCACTTTTTGTGTGTGTATGTGATGAAGGGGTAAATAGTTTTCAATTCGTTCAGACTTGAAACTAGGATTAGACTTTCTAATGTCTTTAAACAAACAATATTTTTGCTTGGTTTCTACAAAGATTCTTATTTCAAAGTCTCAGGTTAACAAAATGTAGATTTTAAATTTATGAGATGGAGAGACTTTAATATATGCCAATTAAAAAAAATAACTCATTGAGATTACATCAGTTTAAATAACTCATTGAGATTACATCAGTTTAAATAACTCATTGAGATTACATCAGTTTAAATAACTCATTGAGATTACATCAGTTTAAATAACTCATTGAGATTACATCAGTTTAAATAACTCATTGAGATTACATCAGTTTAAATAACTCATTGAGATTACATCAGTTTAAATAACTCATTGAGATTACATCAGTTTAAATAACTCATTGAGATTACATCAGTTTAAATAACTCATTGAGATTACATCAGTTTAAATAACTCATTGAGATTACATCAGTTTAAATAACTCATTGAGATTACATCAGTTTAAATAACTCATTGAGATTACATCAGTTTAAATAACTCATTTCCAAACTAAAAAAAAAAAAGAAAAAAAAAGCTGTATTTTTAAAAAAAATACATTTAATCGTGAGATTCCATCCATCCCAGTGGCGCTACAGCCCATGGAGGGCTCTGGCCTGCTTCAACACATCCTTCCATTGACATCTCTCCTCGGCCCTTCGTCTCCACACCTTAACCCCAAGCTGTTGCAGATCTGCCCCCACATCATCAATCCATCGCATTCGGGGTCTGCCCTTAGGTTGCCTGCCTTTTGGTCTTTGCCTGTATACAATTTTCGCTCCTCTGTTATCCGGCATTCTTTCAAAGTGACCTACCAAACGTAGTTTATTCTTTTTTATTTGAGTCACTCTCGGTGGGTCTGCATACAATTGATAGATCTCATGTTTAGTGCATGTCCTCCACTCACTTTCAAATTTAAAAAAAAAAAATCCTTACTCTTTTTTTTTAAATACATCAAAACGCATTTAAGTAGGATTTTTAAAAAAGTGTGTGTTTTCACATAAACTCATTGGCGGCCCCGATGGGTTTGTCCCCCATACAAAATGTTTATCTAATGCATTATTGGTCCTGCTTGTCGCCTTTCTGAGAATAGCCAGTGTGAGCATTGCACGTTTTTCTACGTGTAGACAAAGAGATCAGAAATATATGGCAACAATGGAGTCCTGGTAGGAACCTATTACTTTCTGCTTTGATTCAAAGATGTAGCTACTCTCGATAAGGAGGCTATGCCTCTGGAATAAATTATTGCTCGGGTGTCTCCAGGGTTTTAATATGTAAGCCTCGGCCTGCTGTAGCTCTAATAAACAGCACGCACCACTGTCTTATTCGAAAATAAAATTATTTGTACATACTAAGCAAATTCTATTTTTTGTGAAATAGAAAAACGTTTTCTGTTAACTGTTAGTATATAATAGGCACACAAATAACTAATACATGTATGTTTCATAACAATATTTTAACAAATAACAAAACAGTGTATATAAATGTTACAAAACAAATGAAATAATTATGTATCATTCTATATATATTGCCTCACTTACGATTACATATTATTCTAAAAGTAATTTACTTTATGGCGGAAAAAGGCTTGCATACTTAATTTAAAAAACAACTGTTTGCATTCAGAAACTAACCCTAAATACTTAGCTAGACGCAAAATATGGTGGAATCAGATTTTCAATAGCTTTTTTAGTCTTTGAGATCTAAACGTGACTGACGGACAGACGGACAGACAGACTACTAAAAACTAACAGAGGCTTAAAAAAAATAAGAAAAAGAAATTGTGCATGTTAAGGAGTCTTGATTAGAGCTTACAATAGACAGTTTCCAGAATCACAAGTTAGTGAATTATCGATCATGCAAATATGGCCCTGTGTTACCAGGGCCGGTCTTAAGCCACTGGAACCAACGCGGTCGAAGTGAGTCCCGCGCTTTTTTAGGCCCCGCGCTAATTCTATGTGTAATTATTAATTACAAAATATATACGGAACATTCCTGGAAATGTTCAGCACTTATTAAAATCTCCTGAAAACTCATACAAATCTCCTGAAAAATAGACAAAATCCTACGCGCAATACAAAAATAAAGGCATTGTCAGCTTTCATGTAATAAAATCGGACGAATTTTCCCCTTAACCGGAAGATCCAATACCTTATTTACTTTTATAGTCACTGGCATATAAATATGCCATATGTTGCAAGGTTCGTAAGTTTAACTTAATCGCAATTCTGTACTTAGAAAAGAGTGACTAAAATGCAAAGCCGAATTTATTTTCTAAAACAAAATCTTATTGTTCACTTATTATCCTTATTCCGTTCAAATCCTACTGCTGTCTGAAACTATTACACCCTCTTTTTTTTCTTGAAAAACAAACAAGACAGTCAGATGTGAAAGAAGATTTATTAATGTGTGCAAAAAATAAAAGATCATTAGTTGCTTAACAATTAAGTAGGCGGTCTGAAAGGGGCAGCCTACGAGTTTGTATGAAAACATAATTTTTTTTTAGCTCTTCAGCTATTTCAGCACTGCCAAGATGATAATCACAGACAGCATAAAAACAACAGATACTACCAACCAACGCCAAGCAGATCTAATAGCCGAGACAAGAGAATATCATCACTAAGGGAGCACAACAGATATTTCAAATGTGAATGTGTCGAGTAGAGTGGTGTGTATGAGTGTAAAGTAAGTGTGCGAGTGTGGAAGGGAGGGGGGGAGGAATGGACACCCCACAAGACATTGTTACTATGGCACAATAACGCATGGTAAACAAAACACTGTATCCGGGATTTGTTGGATCCGGATATTTTTTTTTTTAAAGTAGACGCTTTTATTATAGTGCTCAACGTCATCAACATACAGGAAGCAACAAAAGAAAAGGTTTTATTTTATTTAGTTTTGTTGGCGCTTTACAAATAAAAAAGTATAAAATGCTGAGTACGAAATATAAAAGCCTACAGTCGATTTGTTTGAATGGACTTGTTTTGGACAGCAGCTATTGTACGAATGAACGATTTCTCCTCATCAGAAAAAAAAAATAAAAAAATAAAAATAAAACAATCGATTCGAGCCAAGAAATATGAAAGTATCGCTTGACAAGCAACATTTTAAGAACTGACATGCATTAGCAGATCAAATACAGAAAAACACATATTTATGTTGTTGCATTAAAAAATAAGAATGACAGTTGCAAGCACATACATATTAACTTGTTTTAAATCAAGATTTAAAAGATATTTCAAGCTAATCGACAACTCTGTGTACGGCGTTTGCCACTCTACACGAAACATAGAGGCCTCCTATAAATCTATTTTAAATGCAAAGTCCTTTCTCAAAATTGTTTATTTGTCTGTTCACACATGTGTTTTTTAATTGTATTGAAAGCGTTATTTGAACATCCTCCCCCCCCCCCCCCCAAATAAAAAAACAACAACAAACAAACTAGAAACTGTAAATACTCAAAATCAGATTATGCTACAATCTACTATATGAAGTTTGCACAAAAAGACGCTTTTTAAATTGAAAAAAAGAAAAAGATTATAGAATGGAAATATTAATACTAAAGTCTATCTACTTCTAACATGGACAGTGATAACAAGTTCCTCAAGGTGTTGTCATTTGTATTTCAACTCCAAATCAACAGGTCAGTAGCCAAGCCGAAGATCTGTAAACAAAAACAAACAAACAGCCACTTTAGAAAAAAATTAAGGAGAACAATGGGCTAGAAGTAAAACTGAAGAAGTAATGAGGCAAAAGTAAAGAGAAATAGAAAGATCGAAATGGACACCGAGAGGCGAGTCTCTCCATTAACAGTTCGGAGTTCCCTGTAACAAGAATAAATTATTACGACTTCTCTTACATATATCAGTGTCTACCAAGCAATGGTTGTCTAAACACTTATATATGGATCTGAGACATGGTTATTCTACAGAAACTGACCAAGACTTCTTGAACGCATTCATCACAGATGTTTGTGCTCCATCTTGGACATACGGTGACAGGACCTCTTATAATCCGACAGTTTCACTGGACATGGCGAATGTATACCTAAGGTAGTCTTTTTTTGGTCAGCTGAAATGTGGTCGGTGTAACAGAGGTTCCCCACGGAAACGCTTCAAAGACCAGCTTAGGAGTCTACTTGCATTAACTGACGTAGACGTTAGCACCTGGTTACTGGCAGCTTCGGAACGAGATAGCTGGACATCATTTACAAAGGCCACGGGACACACATTTGAGACCAAAAGAAAATCCACTGCCGAGAACAGACGCAGACGGCGAAAAGAGAATTTAAATAGACCACTGACGGACGATGGTTAAGTATGCATTGAATGTAACAAAATATGTAGGCAGCAGCTGGGGCAGCGTAGCCACGTAGAATACCACTGCTCATTCATGTTCAAACTCGAAGACAAACCTTTGGGGCCTCGTCCTTCATCAACGTTACTGAACTCGTTGTCCTGGATAGAACCAAAGAGACATTATTGCTACCAGTATAGAAGTGAGTTAAGTTAGAATGTTTCTGAAGAGCTGGAGAGATGTGACTTCCAGAGAGAGTTGGACTGAGACTTCCAGAGAGAGTTTGACTGAGACTTCTAGAGAGAGTTTGACTGAGACTTCCAGAGAGAGATTGACTGAGACTTCCAGAGAGAGTTTGACTCAAACTTCCAGAGAAAGTTTGACTGAGACTTCCAGAGAGTGTTTGACTGAGACTTCCAGAGAGAGAGTTTGACTGAGACTTCTATAGAGAGTTTGACTGAGACTTCCAGAGAGAGTTTGACTGAGACTTCTAGAGAGAGTTTGACTGAGACTTCCAGAGATAGTTTGACTGAGACTTCCAGAGAGAGTTTGACTCAAACTTCCAGAGAAAGTTTGACTGAGACTTCCAGAGAGTGTTTGACTGAGACTTCCAGAGAGAGAGTTTGACTGAGACTTCCAGAGAAAGTTTGACTGAGACTTCCAGAGAGAGTTGGACTGAAACTTCAAGAGAGAGTTTGACGCCCAAAACGCACTCCACTGAGAGTTAAAAGATTGAGTTCGAAAAAGACGAGAAAGAGAGAGAGAGACAGATCAAATCAGACTCGCAGAGAGACTCCCAGATGGAGCTCGACACAGGCTTCCAGATGGATGTTTATTAGAAGAGTAGCTTTAGACACACAAAAAAAGCACAGCAAAAACGACACTTTCAAATAATATGATATTGACAATAAAAAAGGTCATCTACATATACAACATATATTTAGAGTAATTTAGACTATCTACAATGGCGCTGCTGTCGTAAGATTTAACATTGAGAAATTTCAAACAGTCAACCGATCAAGAAGAAACTAAAAAATCAGCTGCTTTACTTGTGCGGGGGTGTACTTCAGTATTTCAACTTAAAACAAACAATCGCATTTGGCAACATTTTCATCTCGGTGTTATTGGGCGGTAGCTCCCCGAGCACTACAACCTCTCCCGATCTGGCCTACTTCAGGTCGGAGGAAGACGTAACTTAAGCGCTTGTCCAACAGGCAGACAGAAGATACACTAGTTCGTCTTGAACTTCAGAATAAGGTCGCTCTGTCTAGTCATGCCGGCTTGGTAGGTAGATCTACTGGAATATTTTTAGAGGAATTCACGGGGCGCTTTTATAAACAAGTTTTTACCTTGAATATTAGGATAACAGGCGAAGAGAGAGAGAGAGACAGAGAGAGAGACAGAGAGCGAGTAAGCCACTCAGAGAACAAGCAAGAGATAGATTAAAAGCAGAGAGAGAGAGAGAGAGAGAGAGAAAGAGAGAGATATCAAGCAAGATGGAGCAATTAAGCGTGAAAGCGAGGGAGAGAGAGAAAGAGTAAGCGGAAGAGAAAGAGAGAGAAAGAGAGTAAATAAGAGAAAGAAATAGAGCAAATGAGAGGGGAGACAGTAAGTAAGAAAGATAGAGAAAATAAGCTAGAGAGACAGAGAGATTGTAAGCAAGGAAGAAATATTAAGGGATTATGGTGGTAATCCATTATATCTACATTTTTTTAATTAACTCTTTCTCTGCTAACTAACGATACCAGCGTTGATTCCACCAGAATGTGGTAAATAATTACGAAGAGAAAGAGTTAATATATATAGTGCTTTCCATATCTTGACAAACCCAAACTTGTGACAAATATAACTGTGTGGTATTCATCAGTCTAGAATTCTAGAAACTTCATGAAATCAAGTATCGCTGACTAGACATATAAATATTTTAGTTGATCAAATACTACGAGTCATATTGAAGTTTTAAATAGTTTCTTTTTTTTTTTCAGTACAATTTGTTTATTAGTTGTTGTTTTTTTTTAATGGTTAAATTAATTATTTTTTTTATAGAGAACACTAGGGGAACACACACACACACACTAACTAAAAAGTCCCAGAACTGACCTGGTCACTTAATGACGTCATAGTTTAAAGAAATAAAAAGATTGAAATACAAGATGTTGGAAAAAAAATTCTCGTGCTAATTTATTTTCAAAGGGGGCGCTGGAGTACTCTGTATTGTACTATCAGTGCTTAAACAGAAAGTTGAAAAAAAATGTGTACCGGATACAGCAAGGTTATTGTCTAGAGCGTTTGAAAGAGAGCCTTTCAAACCTTCATTCCAAAGGAGTTCCTTGATGGGAATGCAGAGAGTTTGGTCAAATAGTGCTCATACTATAGATAAAAAATATACACATTTATTTGGTTAGCAGTTAAATTTGAGGTTATTTAACTGGGCTGCTTGTGCAATAAATTCTGCTTCAGTTCGCCTAACTTCGTACTTCAGCGTCGGCTCTTGTTGACGAACTCATGTGAACCATGGCAAAGCTTTAGACTTTAGAGACTTTTCCAAATTAACAGAGTTTTCTGACTAGCAAAATGACATTCAAAATGATATACAACAAATGTTCGGATTCTGAGTCCTTAAGACCAAAAAAAAATTCTATTGCTCAATCCCAACTTCTCTGTGCTGGATCTTATGGGCGCAATGAGTCAGCAGACGATCTTTTGTAAATGGAACGGTTAATAGATTTGTTACACTAAAACGTAAAAAAAAAACGAGTCACTATGTTACCTTTGTCTACACAAACACACACATCCATCTATCTCCACATACACAAACACACGTCCATCTATCTCCACATACACAAACACACACATCCATCTATCTCCACATACACAAACACACACATCCATCTATCTCCACATACACAAACACACACATCCATCTATCTCCACATACACAAACACACACATCCATCTATCTCCACATACACAAACACACACATCCATCTATCTCCACATACACAAACACACACATCCATCTATCTCCACATACACAAACACACACATCCATCTATCTCCACATACACAAACACACGTCCATCTATCGCCACATACACAAACACACACATCCATCTATCTCCACATACACAAACACACACATCCATCTATCTCCACATACACAAACACACACATCCATCTATCTCCACATACACAAACACACACATCCATCTATCTCCACATACACAAACACACGTCCATCTATCGCCACATACACAAACACACGTCCATCTATCTCCACATACACAAACACACGTCCATCTATCTCCACATACACAAACACACGTCCATCTATCTCCACATACACAAACACACGTCCATCTATCTCCACATACACAAACACACATCCATCTAAGGATACAGAAACTAAAACAGTTGGTATATGGATAATCTGTTTCCCACCCATTCGCCTACAGCGTCTTCCCCTCCTGCATCAAAAGTGTAATTTGAGCTGTCTGCAATATACACCGCCCTCTTTCACCATCCAACACACACACACACCTTTAATTCTATGTCTGCAGCAAATACCTAGTCACACACGCGCGTTTCAATTCGGCGTCTGCACCATTGACAGACATAGACAAAACACCCACCTTGTTTTCTTCGAGTACATTCACACCTCACGGTTCGTGTCCTTGACTTTGGCCACGTTTTTTTTAACGATTCCAAGCTGTGAACTATTTTATTTTTGTTATATTTTAAAATTCAGTATAACTAACTCTCTGCCCATATATTGACCAATCAAACATTTTGATTTCCTTCGACTTTTGATCTACGTAAGCACGTTTTCACTTTGAATTTAAACAAAAAAAAATCACTTTCTCCTTCTGTGTAGAAGTCTAGATCTACTCCATTGAAAATCCGAGATAGTGGTTCTCAAACTGGCTTCATCCTACAGAAGTATTTTTGAGAGAAATATAACAAACAGAGAAACCTGTAGGTTGAGTGGATAACGCGCTTAGCTTCGAATCCTGGCGAAGACTAGGATTTTAAATTTCGGGGTCTTTAAGGCTCCCCTGATTCCACCCAACTCTAATGGGTACCTGATTTTAACTGAGGAAAAGTAAAAGGCAATTGACTTTCGTGCTGGCCGCATGGCCCCTTGCTCGTTAACCGTAGGCCACTTTAACATATGACATTTACATCATCTGCCTTATAGATCACAATGTCTGAAAGGGGACATTTATTTATTTATTCTTTTTTTATTTAAATATAAATTGTTCATAATATGTTCTTAGATTTGAGCTGTTACATCTATGCGACAGTAAATTGAGAGAACACTGTCGCCAATTAATCAGAATTAGTTTGAGCTTCAAGCGATGGAGATTGGAAGGACTAGGGCTACGACATGGCCTAGATTGTGCCGATGTGCCATAAAATCTAAAAAATCAAGTACAAGATTAATAAATTTGATTTCACTTGGCTTACAAGGCGTACAAAAGTTATCGTATACCTTCTAAATTGCATAATTTATCATAACTTTTTATCTTATATAGATTAGCTCCGTCATAAGTAAAAAAAAAAAAAAAGCTATTTATAGATATCTATTTAGTTTCTAATAGTTTCCGAGATTTTCCTTATTTTTACATTTGATTTCTTTTAATCGGTTCATTAGAAGACTGGTTTCCGGTTTGTTGTTTTGTTTGATTATTATTATTTATTTTGACCACTAACACGAACTAGATAAATATATTTTTATTGTACCTAACAAGCAGTTGCCTATTTAACAAATATTTTTCTTCTACAGTCGTCGACTCATATATTGAGTATTTCTTCCGACAAAATCATTTAGGTGCGTGATGTCCTGAATGAGACAAACAAGGCCTTCGGAGGTAACAAAATGACCTAAATTATAACTATTGTTTAAGCTCTCTAGTTATTTTCATTGGAGATGTCCACATATTTTAAATTTGAGATGTCGCTATCGTCTATTTTGAAATGTCCTGATTTCCTTGTTTGAGATGTCCTGATCTCCGCTCTAGCGAGTCTATATACTTAGATATCCGCCCACTTAGAGTAGGACGCAGTCACAGGTGGCCAAACATCTACGTACTTCAGCTGTTCTGCTCATGGAAACTAGATCACCCAACCGTAGTCTATTGACATCCACACACACGCACACAGGCACATACAAGCACCTCACAGACACGCGCACACACACAAATGTAGAACCAGGAAGTTTTCGTTAGAGCTTAATTCCAGCCTCCATTTTTTTTTTCAGTTTCTCTAGAACCCTGCTTACTGGGTCATTAATTAGGAAACATTGAGATGTCAAATTAATTATTCAAGTGACCTTATTTCATCTTAGGACTGCTCATTTTGTTTCTAGCCTTTTGTGTTTTTAGACTGCGACAAGGGCAAACAGACTTGTGCTGCGTATCGGCAGGTATAAGGTGAAAAAAAAGAAGAATGCCTGACTTTATGTGACCAAAGAGGAGGGGAGGTTTAGGGTTAGCGATACAGTGAAAAGGTACTTAAGATAGATCTTTGAGAAGTAAATTAAGTTTTTCCATATATTTATAAGAAAATTTTTATTTCTGACTCAACATGTAAAAGATACTAACAAAGAAAACAAATAGTTTTTATTGATTTGTACAAAACTAAAAAATAATTTAATTCGAGTCTTATATGAAATTCGGTTTCGAATCTTATGATATGGATTATATTTTCGAATCTAAGAAATAATTTTCACCTTCAAGCCCTACGTTTGTATATTTCGCCTTCGAGCGTTAAGAAATGGATTTCGCCTTTGTACCATAAAAGATACTTCATGAGTTGGCTTCTTGATGTCACCCGTTTCTTTCACCAACTGTCCTGTGTCCAGCAGTTGTTAAGCTTTGTCGGCAGTCAGTCTTTTCTCAGCGATATACATTAACTGTTAAATTCCTAGAAAAATCGTTAAGAGCATTTTTTTTAAGATCAACTTTCCGCCCACCCACCCATGTTCCTGTACGAAGCTGAGACCTATGTATAAAAGAGATTCCCTTCCTCTTCATTATCTGATTCTATTTGAAGTGGAATCATGGGCAGGGATTGTCTTGCTACAGAATGTACTTTTGAAATATTTTTCTTGCTTTATGCTACTTGTTTCTAGAAACATAACAGTTTACGAATTGTACCCAATGGCCTTTTCGTTGTTTTTGTTGGTAATTTTCCTTCAGGTTGATGAAGAGTTATTTCACCAGGATGTCACTACAGGAACTCTTCAGTTTTACCCTGTGGTGACATAATGACACCCGAAGACTACAGGTACACTCCAAGAAAAAAAAAATCTTCGTATACAGGTGCAGCTTTGTTTAGAATAAACTAGAACTAAGTCAGTTTTTCCTTGACAGCGTACATCCTTATGAGACAGAAGATAATATCTTATTTAAAATTAAGAAGTTAGATTGTGTGATTTCGTTCAAATTTCTCAGCCAGAGTTCTATTAATAGTGACTTTAAATAGTCGTTGCACTCCCACGCTTAATCATCGCATCTCTCAGATGTACACCTAATATATAAAGCAAATAGTAAGGTGTATGTATATATATATGTATGTATGTATGTATGTATGTGTGTATGTATGTATGCATGTATGCATGTATGTATGCATGTATGTACGTATGCATGTATGCATGTATGCATGTATGTATGTATGTATGTGTGTATGTATGTATATATGTATGTACGTATGTACGTATGTACGTATGTATGTATGTATGTATGTATGTATGTATGGGTGTATGTCCCGAAAAAAAAAATTTCACCAATCTTAATAGAAACTTGGCACAAATGTTCATTAGATCATGTTCGGAGACCGTAGTGTAGGTTTAATGTCCCTCACACTAACGGAGGGCCCTAAAAATAATTTAAACAAAATTACATTTATCTCTATTAAGAACGCAACTTTTTAACAAATCAGGTAAACCCATTTTCCCAGTAGTTTCTAAAAGCAATGAATAGGACGGCTAACGGATAATTAATAAGTGTAAATCTAAATCCAATGCATTAGATTAGGAATACACAAAGGCCCGGGGGGCACAGGTCATATTCGGCTAGTTCTATAAAAAGGAACATCTTATTGCAATTCATATTACAACCCTGAAAACTACAAAGTTATGACAATACGTCGATAGAGAAAAAGACATTGAAAAAATGATGGAAATATCTAATGGGTATATATGTATCTGTCGATGCATTAGAAGAGTACATTTTTTGTTAAAACATTCAAATTATAGATTTTTTTAAATTTTGTTATATAACAAACAACTTTTATCTATCTATCTATCTATCTATCTATCTATCTATCTATCTATCTATCTATCTATCCATCCATCCATTCATCCATCCATCCATCCATCCATCCATTTATCTATCTATCTATCTATCTTTCTATCTATCTATCTATCTGTCAAAAACAAACAAAAGAATACTAAATACACACAAGCACCCTTCCCTCGTTACACTTTGAATACGTGGAACGCTGTAAATATTATCTACAACAAAACTTTAATGAATGAAGACGTCAGTGAATAAATTATGCAAACAATTTTATCCTAAGGATCTCAAACAGACTATCTTTCCCCACCCCGTCCCAAGAACTTGATGACCTTGTCTGAGGAGGCGGGCTCATGGAGTTTGTGTCTGTACTTTCTCGACTTAGTCATCCGTGTCTCAAGTGTACAGGACATGGAAACTTTGTCTCTTGTCACCTTCCCCTTGTCCATCTAGAAGCCTCCTTCTCGTATCCCATCATCCCCGCTATCATTTTATGACTTGAAACAGGTGAAGAGATTTCTGCATATATTATGGTTCAGCTGTTAATCTGGTTTTAAATAAACTCTTCAGACAGTTAGTTAAGGATAGTTCGTTGAAAATCAACATATTAAAATTTTACTGTTAAAATTAATGGAGAAGAAGAAGAAGAAGAAAGTAGAGTTAAACATGGAGGAAACAGGAAACTGAAGCAATGGCTCAGGAGAGCAGCGATGGAGCTGAGCTAGATACACTTGAATACATAACTCTGCGACTTTAACCTTTAACCTTACCCAGACAACGTATTGTGAAAGGTTGGGACGGTATGATTAGTGTCACTAAAAATTAAATTTACTATATAGTCAAGAATATTCTGCTACAACCTGGTAAGATGTGTGCAGCCAGGCGTGGCCGGATTAATAATTTTTTTTGTGCAGACGTAGCATGGTGGGAAATGTTTTGTTTTTTTTATGAAGCGACGATAAGCTTTTCAATATTTGCTGAGATGACCTGAAGAGCTGTGAAGCAGACTTGAACAATTAAAAAAAAATGTTGGACACATTTTATGAGACTTTTATACATATCAGTGGGATTTATATCACGCATTGATTCAATTATAAAGGGATAGATTTTATTATAAAGCTAAAAAGGATCTCATTCACCAATCGTAAACAAACAACATTTAGCCACGTGATTCTCTATCTCTTCTATACAAAATACGATCTAATTTTTAAATCACAATGGCTATCACTTGATTTTTTTTTTCGTTGTTTTATCAATTTTATCATATGACTAAATGTTTGTTTGTTTACTATTGGTGAATGAGGTCCATTAACTTATAAAGCGATAGATAAAGATAAATCTAATTTTGGCGAAAAAAAATTAGGCGTTTAAATATGACGATTATAGTTTTTAAAAAAATGTGAGTATTATGCACACCTTAGTATCTTCAAATATAATCTTTAAAACATAATGGCATGGGTTCCCAAATATTTACTGCATGACCCAGCAGCAGACGCCTTGGCTGGCTTAGCCACGTTAACAGAATGCCAGTAGTTTGACTTCCACAAGACATTCTGCATGGCGATCTAACAAAAAGCAGGAGAGCCGCTGGTCCCCCCCCCCTTTTAAAGTATACTGATGTTTGCAAACTCGACATGAAGCTCTCCAAAATCGACACTTGCAGCTGGGAAAAAATGACACTGGATAGATCCATATGGAGAACAAACATAAAGAAGTGTCCCGGATTGCAGATGCCATACACTACAGTAGTAGAAAGAAAGGTGAAAATGCAACGTCGCCTGGTGATTACATATGCCCAACCTGCGACCGCAGCAGTGTATCAAGGATTGGCCTCTTTAGTCACACAAGAAGTTGCAAAGGGAAAAGATCACCTCTCTAGACGTAAAAACCACAGATACTCTTATTTGAGACTTCTCTCTTTTTCATAATATCGATTATGATTACTATCGATTATAAACCGAAATTAGGAAAAGAAAAGAGAGAGAGAGGAAAAGAAAAGAGAGAGAGGTAAAGAAAAGAGAGAGGCAAAGAAAAGAGAGAGAAAGAGAGAGAGAGCAGCAGATGACAAGGAAAAGCAGAGTACATGGAATAATGGGTCTTGAATTGCAGTACAACTGCTTAAGAACCGATAAGTTAAATATATGCATGGAATGTTGGGACAGGACTTACTTGACAAGATCAACCGGTGGAGGGGTTGGGGGGCGTGGAGACCCTATGGTGGGGAGCTGAAGATATTTCAGAGAGGCAAAACTTATATGGGGCATACACGATCTATATTTGGTTTGGCTGAGGGCTAGCAGGGAAGGTGGCGGGTGGAGAAGAGAGTGTTGAGTGGGAGGGGGTGAGACGTATGCTACAGGTAAATTACAGCCCCAGTTGCTTCAATGTATCTTAAAATATGAATATGTATTATTTAAAGGCGGGAGAAATGTACGCTTCAGTCGCTTACTATTCAAGTCTTTTTTTGTTGTTGTTTTTATTCTATATTTACCTCTTACATACATTCCTTTCAGTTTTTATATAAAAACATAGTCCGATGTCCCGCCTTAGCTTCTATATACAAGACTTTACATTTGGGGCGGACACGGGAAATATAACTATATTAAACGGTAGTTACAATTAATGAAATACTGCTACACAGGAATATAAAGTCGTCCTTTTTTGTTGAAATGATAAAGTTTATCAAGGACATATTTCAACTGAATTCCCCAAATCTAGAATAAGATAGTGTCCGCAGCTTCAAAGGCTGAGGGGGGGGGGGGGTGCCTACAGAGTCACTTGACCTGTGGTTCTTTTCCTGGGCAACACTTCTCAGACGGAACTTGTTGCCCTGCCCTGTGGGGAAACGTTCTTCAGTTGAGACGTATAGGCCAATAGGGAAGCAAAGCAGAACCTCCTTTGGGGTTACCAAACGGAACCGAGTTCATTGCACTGTCGGGGATGGTAGAGTGCCACAAAGGTTTTCTCATAATTCACTATAGTCTAAATATCATTCTATGAAGTGCCGAGTGTGTAATTACATAAGTTATCAACGCCTTTAAGATTGAAAGCGGTCAAAAGATGGGGGGGGGGGGGTTTGGGGGAGGGGACCTGCTCCTGCCCTTCCTCATTACCGTAGTATAGAGTCAACTACGCGACAATTAGTTCAGAATTGTTGTCCTAAAAATGTATTCATTAAATATGATGCTGATTATAGCATGCCATCACAAGAAAAGCTCGTTTCCTTTCTGGCCGCCCCTGCCCACACTTGGGGCCCTGCAGTGCTGAGGACAAAAACAGTAACAGGCTAGAGTAAACATGGAAGAAACGACATAACAAAAACAAAATATATGCGTGATATGTATTATTTCTGTGTCAACACATAACAGAACATAACAACATAACGTAACGTAACCAAAGGTTATGTTGTGATGGAAAAATAAAAAGAGGGGAAATGGTGTGGCGTAACAGGAGCTGATGTGTGTGTTTATCATTGAAAAAGATATATCTGGGACATTGCGTCTGTATGTATGTATGTATGTATGTATGTATGTATGTATGTATGTATGTATGTATGTATGTATGTATGTATGTATGTATGTATGTATGTAGCGCTTGCTCGAACGTCATCAGGAGGGGAAAAAAATTACAACCGTCCACAAGACTGCCCTATGTTTACCTTCGCTGAAATGTCACTCGCTCTCCATTGATGTGACGTCATAAGAGGTATTAATAGCGCATACGGTCATACACCACCGCCACACGATCTGTCTAAATTTAGGACCAGGACCAATCGAAGTTTCCCAGACTTTAAATTTCCCATAGACCTGTTGAATTTCTCTTCCCACCGCCTCATGTTCATTAGAAAAAAAGCGGTAGATATAGACGTGTTCGGGAAATAAATGGAAAAAGTTGGAAAACTTCCAAGATACTGAGGACTGTCTGCTTAATATCGTAGTGGTGTCTTTTATTCAGAAGCTGATATAGTGAGTGGTTCAGGAAGGTTTATCAAAAGACATGATTTTGAAATGTTATTTCACGCCTTTAGTATCGGGAATCCGTTCTTCTTGTATACGCTTTGAATAGAATGATGTACAAAGAGGTCAACCTCCTTATAGTGTCTTAAATTGAGGTTTTAAGCAACTGTGAACATCTTGAACACTAACATTGGCACTTCCCCTCCCCTCTCAAGATTTTAGATGTTCAGAGCTAATCGGTAAGATTTGACCTAACGTTCATCTGATTAGAGTCACTGAATGGTCAGTGGGCAACCGTAGTTTAAAAGTTTCAGATTGGTGTTTGGCCGGAAATTTGATTTCAGGTTTGTAGATTGACAAGTAGTTTTAGTGTGATCTCTATGTTGACAATTCGTTTAGGTTTGAAATTTATATGTTGACAATTTGTTTTAGATTAATATTTTATGTTGACACTTTTTACAAAAACTTTATTCATGTCAGAACTTCGTGGAACCTGGAACGAGGAACCTGGAACGCAGATCTTAAAAACAGCTCTAATGATTTTCCTAGAAATTTAAAAGTTGATGTATATCGCTGAGAAAAGAATGACCAGCTCGTTCACCACATGAGGAAAACTATATTTTGACCGTTATAATTTTTCAAAGTAAAAAATAAATAAATGTAAATTTAGCTTGAGAAAGAGACTTTGATCTAGAGCCAACATATGTTTTAAAAAACTATCGCGTTCCTGAAAGGAATTTCGCTTTTCGGAATTTCCGAGTGTAAGGCTTTATTGAGTCTAGACTTTAACTCTTTCTCTCCTAACTGACGATACCAACGTTGATTCCACCAGAATGTGGTAATTAATTACGGAGAGAAAGAGTTAATAAATTAATGTTCAGGAACATTTTGCTCATCGTCTTCTAAGTCTAGATTTGAAGGTCTGGATTTATACCATTGGAACTATTCAAGTGGAACAAATAATTAGTCAGCCGTAGTGAACTGTAACTGTGTTGCTTATTAAATTTAAAGTTGCTTTTAGTTTATTGAAAGATTATCTAAGAAATAAATTGCACATAAGTTCTAGATCTAAAAGAAGATCACGGGTTCGATTCCAGTTTTCCATGTTTTCATTAATTTTAAAAAATATTTTATTATATTTTAAGTTGTATGATGGAGATATTGTCTTTCCAAAAAAATGTATTTTCGAAATGTTTTTTTTTTATGTAGATTACAGATGTTAATTTTTATTATTATTATTCGAATATTCGATAAAAGCAGATCAGAATATTTCTTGTATGTTCTCGTATGGAGCTCGAAAAGATGGACTTATTTCTTTTTACTTTCATTAAGTCAGGAAAGTTGATTATAAATGATAACGAAGCCACGATTCTCTCAAACTTAATTTGACTTATGTACACTTGTACTGGGTCTTCTGGAGCGTAATGTATTCAAGTCAAAAGTGCATGATCAGTTTTACACTATCTATCTAATGTATCTATCTATCTATCTATTTATCTATCTATCTATCTATCTATGTCTTTATCTGCCTGCCTGTATGTTTATCTGTCTTACTGTTAGTGTATAAGCTTGTCTTTATATCTGTCTGTCTGACTGACTGTCAAGAAGTTTCAGACAAATGTTAATATTCCGTTAGCATTGAATGTCGTAATCTCTTTGTTTTCCTGATCTTTTCACATCGGGACATCTTTATGTGTACCAGAAAGTATTCTTTCATTTATACTAGCCAGTGGTCAAGCAGTCGTTTGCTTGGGGTAGCAGTCCAACTCTCCAACTCTCAGCATATACTAACACAAAAAACGTTTCAACAAAACACACATTGAAAATACATAAACACAACACACACACACACCTATAATTTAAAGAAAAAAAAACGAACCCTAACAGCTGAGTTCAAACATCGAAAGTTGAGACCCTTTAAAGGTACAGACAAAAATCCACCCACGCAAATATTAAAAAAAAACTAAACAAAAAAAAACAAAAGAAAAAAAACACTGGTTCATCTAGTCTCCTTTCTGGTAGAAAATGTTAATTTGTCATTTTGTTTCTGGATCATCTTTAGGCACCCCACCTCCGGCTTCTCCTCCTCTTCGCTGATCTGTTGATATAGTCACGTGGTGTCATTAATCAGCCCCATCCCCTTGAAGTATCATGTATCCTCGCTCAATCAGATGTCTGCCATCTCATTTCAACTAAACATTTTTTTTTTATTTATTTGTTTTCCCGGCACTTTGCTGTCCAAACGTTTCGGTACGACGATAGCCTGCTCGTGTGGTATGCGCTCTGGACTGACATCTCGATGATCCCTGGTTCAAATCCTGCCCGCCGCCAGCCACGGTCATCATGTGGGAAGTATGGCCTAAGAATTAATAATCCTCGAATCTGAAGGAAGACCTTAAACATGTCAACCAAAACAATGTTTATTGTCATGTTTTATTGTTGTTTGTTCGGGTTGATATATTACATTTCTACATTTAAACGGCTTCCTTACATAATAAGGCATAAATTAGATCAAAGTATGTCAGATTCTTCCTTGCCAGGTCACTAGGGAAAGACAACCATTTTTATCCCAAATAATACTGTCAAACAGACCTCATTTTTTTTTACAATCATTACTAGATCAATGAAACAACAATTAACATTGATGTATCATCATGATCAACTTTCAGCATTTATATATTAAATCATTAATTCAACACTCAACATTCGTGTATTCAATCACTTTATCAACAATCATTTTCCATGTATTCAATATCTCATGTCCATGTTCCTCGTTTAAGTACAGGAGGCTGTCACGAGGATAGGACAAAATCTGAAAAGCAGGCACAAAGCCAATGTGCCAGTCAATAAACCAACATTTACTACTACACATCATCATTCAAATATTACGGAACTACACATATAACACACTACACATATAACACACTACACATATAACACACTACACATATAACACACTACACATATAACACATTGGTATTAAGGAAGATTCCTTTGAAAAACAAATCTCCATGATGTCATGTCTAACAGAAATGACGTCTGTTTTAAACTGAACTGTACGTTCCACAGTTTAACAAAACAAGTCCCCTAATACTTGGTCAACTCAACGGAAATACCAAAAAGAAAGCCAATGCACAATTATGTCCCTTGGCAACATCCGCCACACCCACTCCCAGCTTCCCTTCCTAAATAGCTTTTTGAATTTACTCTACGTCCTGTAGATTCTAATTTTTTTTTTTTTTTTTTCATTTCTTGTTTTTACTTAAAATCAAGGAGTCTCAAGTGTTTTTGGTTTCTTTTGTTTTATGTTTCGGATTATTACAATCTTTGCCTTCCCTCACGCAGAACGGCGGAGTTTGACGGCGTGCATGGTTCGACTCCAGGCCAGTTGAGATGACCAATTAGTTAATTAACTTTTAGTAATTCATTATTTAGGTTTGGTAGCCAACAATAGAAAGAAATCGTACTTGACAGATGTGGAGACTTGAGCTCTGATTTCAAATTAAAGTCGTTAACTTTTCTTTTAATGCGATCACAGTAACATTTCCCCCTCCCTGCCATTTTCCCCCACTTTGTCCAGACACGTGATTGCCATTCAAAAAAGTAAGAAGCACGAAATTGAGGTAAATAAAAACGATTGGCCACAGATTTATTTGTTAGTCTAGATTCTCTTACGAAGTTCATGTCATGACAGATTCATACTGACACTATTGCACTTAATATAAGATTTGTTATTTTTTTAAAGTATTTATTATATTTTAGTGAGTTTTATCTTGTTTAAATATCATGTCCCCTGCGTTTCCACATATATCTACTTTCTAGTTGCATCTGTGTATATTTATAAAGGAAAGTTTAAATTTATTCCAAGTTAACATCGGCTTGTTCAATTGTCTATTCAAGCCAATGTTACCTATAGGCCTATGTGAGATGAATTGATCCGCTATATAGTTGTGAACTGTATGTCCCTATGGCTTGCACAATCTCAAACCAATAAATCCATATGCATAAATCGCCCAGGGCCGCCCTTCAAATCTTTCTTACTGAAGAATTTTTTCAAGACAAAGTTGAAGCTTTATCGGAATACTTCTTATCCAACCACAAGCCAGTGGCGTAGCTAGAGTGGGTCCAAATTAGAAAATTCCCCCGGGCCCCCACTTAAGAGGTCCCCTAAATGAGAGTCCGAAATTTGATCTTACGTTAAATATTATTGCCATTATCTCATGTCATGCTGTCAAAATGCATGAGGCCCCTAAGAGGTCAAGCCGCCCCCCCGGGCCCCCAAATCCATAGAGCAATGATTCTACGCCACTGCCACTAGGGCAATAGAAAAAAAAGTCCTTTCTGCTGTGGTATGAGATCCCTTGACCTACATGAACGAACTTCAATGTCCAGGGAATTAAGGGAACTGCCAGCGATCGGACATCGTGGCATATTAATTGGACTGACCAGTATCAAGTAGATCTACCAGAAGTTCCACTTGGGGAACCGTTGGGATTTCTCCTCCCACGAGACACTATGTAATGATGAAGAAATCATTGGGAGAGAGAAGAGGGAGATGGGGGGGGGGGAGAGTAATTGAGAGACACAAGGGATTATGGTGACTGGACAGTGCACAAAAAGTAGGTCAGTTCAATGTCTGGCTAATAAGTATTGTAGTCTTGAGAAAATTTGAACATAACTTTGAAAACAAAAACAGCAAAACTTATTTTATATATCATGTGCTTTCTTGGGAAAAAGGTTTCCCTGAGGAAATAGATAGATAGATAGATAGATAGATAGATAGATAGATAGATAGATAGATAGACAGATAGACAGACATAGACCCCCCGCCCCCCGGAAGAAAGAATCATGGTAAGTGAATGCATACATCTACTAGACTTTATAATATTGTAATGATAGATGATAGGCCTTTAGATCTAGACCTAGAAGACAATGCGCAAAATGTTCCAGAACATTAATTTATTAAACACTTAAATGAATAACATTCACATGCGGAAATACCCGAAGATAAGTCAGTTCAAGATAAGTATCTCCTTGTCACCTGGCCAATCTAAAATGTATTTGTAATTACAATTTGTATGATGTGGCAATGGGCTAGGGTTGAGGCCTTCTACATCGGTTGGTCTCGCTTGAAAATAAGTGTGTTGTATAACGAGTTGAGTGTATCTGATGTTTGATGTGGTGGAGTTTCCCAATACATCTGTTGACGTTAAGGTCCGGTAGCGAACATGTGGGTTGAGTTTTTAGTCCGAGATCTGAGTACAAGACATTGTTCTTAACATACCTCAGGAGTAGGGGGAGGGTACAGAATTATTTTGCATTGTAAAGAAAGATGATAAAAAATAAAGGGAGAGGGGGGAGGGAGAAGGTATACAAGAGAGTTTCACATAGCCGAGTATTGTCCCTTTTCCCTCGACCAAACCAATACCCGCCTCCGTCTAGAATCTAGATTCTCTGTTTTCTCACGGGTGAACAGCCTGGTCCAGTGAGACATTAGTATGTTACAGAGACTTAATCTGATACTGTGGTGCACTTTTTAGTACACACACACATACTCAGACACACATACAGTTGTATTAGGACTGGGTGGTCGGAACGGGGGCACTCATGCATGCGCTGCCAGTGTGTGTATCTCAGTGTGTGCCAAGTGTATCGTAAGTAAATGGAATGCGAATATGTGTGTACACAAGGGCGGGGCGAGATGTCTCGCATAGATTAAATAGTTTTGACACTCTCCCTCTCCCTCCCCGCACTCCGCCATTGACGCCGGCGGCTTTCGACGTTTTATTTGAAGGCTTTAAATGGCGTTCACAATCCTCTAAGTCCCCCCCCCTCCCCACTCCATCAGTACACCGTTTTCATGCCTAATTTTTGAGGTACATATTACAGTTATTAAATAGATAAGTGATGCTCATGCTCAGGCCAGCTGGCCCTAAAAAGTTTGCTCACGTTGCGTAATGAAACCGCTAAGAATCGACACCAATGGATTCGATCCCCAACCCCCGCCCCTTTCGGCGTTCCAGACAAGTGCATCGGACACTGCCGAGAAAATGTATTCATTACATCTACTTCTCACAAGAAAGCTTTACGTGGAAACACAAAGTCACAATCGGCTGCCGAGGTGGTCAGCTCCGGCAGGTAAAAAGTCAGGTTTCAATATTTTAAACTCCTCCCTATTTCTTCCCTGTATCACGTAAAGAGTGCGGGTGTCCGCCATAAAACGGCCCTTTCATGAGCAGTGTGTGGACAGTGACATGTTGTTGGGTCTGTCTGAGCTTTCTTCCCCCCCCCCCACTAGAGTAATGGACTCGCAATGGTGGCTCTGTTTTGCTTCCTGATTGGCCTAATCGTCTTCTCTAGCGACCGTTTCCACTCGGGCGTCACGTTGAGGCTCATAGTGTGGGATCTCATTACATAAAGAGAAAAAAAAGCCATCCTATTTAGCTACCGTGGAGGTCAACTCAAATAACCAGTAGCCCTATTGTGAGATTAGCCAAAGACATGGTGACCACGACCCATCAAAAAACCGTCTAGGCTATGAAGTAACCTAGAAAGAATCTAGAAACTTATCATCACTTTAGAGGCTCAAATTTTCTCTTACAAAAAGCCCTGGACAGAAAACCCCTGTTGTTTTGCGTAGTGCATGCATGTCAACATACAGGTCGAGAATTTTATGTTTCCCAGACCTGTCGAGACGGAGATCAGCAAGTCTGGGGCAGTCAAAAAAGAATACGAGACACGGTTTCCTTTTCTTACCAGCAGCGGGATCACCGTGAGTAAAAATTTGGCCATACCGTAATGAATATAAGCCAACAGGACAATGGCCTGTCCTGCAATGTTCTATAATAGCTTGCTCATGCCTGGACAGCCTCCACCAAGGGAAGTGCGGTCAGGGCGACTCATGCGCTCTCAGACTTCACGAGCTTTATGGGTCTTGTCCCAGTTCTGGAAACCTATCAGAGGGCGGTACTGGTGCAGACACAGAACATTTCTTAGTGGAGACCGTTATGGGGGAGAGGGCTAAAATAACTATATCTCTATAGGCTATCGCTATCTCTTTAGTGCCAGAAAATCAACTCGTAGGTGTTTTTTTTTGTTTCAAATTCATGCCTATACAACATAGACGAACAATTGTATTTATAGTTTTGTCGTTAGGATTCACAATCTTCACTTACATTCTTAGAGACAAATCATTTGAAAGGTAATAAATGTCAGCGAGTCTCTATCAAGGGAATGTACGAGCATTTTAGCATACAGGGATCAGGGATCGTAGTCTTGTGGGCAGAGTGTCTCATTGTCTTTTTTAAATTTGTAAACAAAGAGACAGAAAGAGAGAAAAAGAGAGAACGAGAAATGATAGTGAGACAGACAACGACAGAGACAAATTGAGAGAGAGAAAAAGAGAAGAGGCGGATAATATTATAAATAGATAGATAGATAGATAGATAGATAGATAGATAAATAGATAGATAGATAGATAGATAGATAGAGCACTAGTGAAAAAAAATGGTCCATGTTATATTTTTGACCTCGCTTAGGACAGACCACATTTGTCCATTTCTCAAGGACAGGTTGACAAGGCTTTGGGTCATCGGATCTTTCAGGAGATAGTGGAAACATTGATCTGACCATTACAGGCCTTTGTCCGAATGTCTTTGAAGTCCGAAATGGGTATTAAGATCAATGAGCTAGAATCAAATGACCTATCTGCCCATATATAATTCATAGGCGTAGCTGAAGAAGAACAACCTTTACAACCCCCTCAAACATTCTCAGAAGGTTTTGCCAAAGAGAATGGCGATAATTGGCTAAAAGAGGGTAGAGCGAGGATTTGAAAGTTGCCTAAAGAGGGTAGAGCGAGGATTTGAAAGTTGGCTAAAGAGGGTAGAGCGTGGATTTGAAAGTTGGTCAAAGAGGGTAGAGCGTGGATTTACCGGTTGGCTAAAGAGGGTAGAGTGAGGTTTTGACAGTTGGCCAAAGAGGGTAGAACGAGGTTTTGATAGTTGGCCAAAGAGGGTAGAACGAGGTTTTGATAGTTGGCCAAAGAGGGTAGAGTGAGGTTTTGACAGTTGGCCAAAGAGGGTAGAACGAGGTTTTGACAGTTGGCCAAAGAGGGTAGAGTGAGGTTTTGACAATTGGCCAAAGAGGGTAGAACGAGGATTTGAAAGTTGGCCAAAGAGGGTAGAGCGAGGATTTGAAAGCTGGCTAAAGGCGGTAGAGCGAGAATTTGAAAGTTGGCCAAAGAGGGTAGAGTGAGGATTTGAAAGTTGGCCAAAGAGGGTAGAGCGAGGATTTGAAAGTTGGCCAAAGAGGGTAGAGCGAGGTTTTACCAGTTGGCTAAAGAGGGTAGAGTGAGGTTTTGACAGTTGGCTAAAGGGGGTAGAGCGAGGATTTGAAAGTTGGCCAAAGAGGGTAGAGCGAGGATTTGAAAGTTGGCCAAAGAGGGTAGAGCGAGGATTTGAAAGTTGGCTAAAGGCGGTAGAGCGAGAATTTGAAAGTTGGCCAAAGAGGGTAGAGTGAGGATTTGAAAGTTGGCCAAAGAGGGTAGAGCGAGGATTTGAAAGTTGGCCAAAGAGGGTAGAGCGAGGTTTTACCAGTTGGCTAAAGAGGGTAGAGTGAGGTTTTGACAGTTAGCCAAAGAGGGTAGAGCGAGGATTTGAAAGTTGGCCAAAGAGGGTAGAACGAGGTTTTGATAGTTGGCCAAAGAGGGTAGAACGAGGTTTTGATAGTTGGCCAAAGAGGGTAGAGTGAGGTTTTGACAGTTGGCCAAAGAGGGTAGAACGAGGTTTTGATAGTTGGCCAAAGAGGGTAGAGTGAGGATTTGAAAGTTGGTCAAAGAAGGTAGAGCGAGGATTTAAAAGTTGGCCAAAGAGGGTAGAGCGAGGACTTGAAAGTTGGCTAAAGGGGGTAGAGCGAGGATTTGAAAGTTGGCCAAAGAGGGTAGAGCGAGGATTCGAAAGTTGGTTGAAGTGGTAGTGTAACTATTCTTATACACATGCACAAAACACTAAAAACAACAATGAATTTAAAGTCTCAATTAACATAAAATTTGTTTTCTTATGTGAAAATGGTGAAAATCATCTGTTAGCTGACTGTTTAGAGGGTGTCACGTGGCCAGCACAACGACCAACCAGATCAGGGAGGATTATGCATCTCCATCTTGGCCTTGATTCAAGCTCATACCCACGGGTTCAAAAGTTAACTACTTTGCTACTCTGCCTTAGCATTTCGCCTATAACCATTACTTACTTAATAAAGAAGATGGTGGGAATGGTCGACACAAACACGTGACGTCTGTAATGGGCA